>CAUYUJ010014225.1:264051-309051 GCA_963575745.1 Prorocentrum cordatum
ATTACTACTACTACTATTACTACCACTACTACCACTACTACTCGTACTAGTACTAACCGACTACTACTACTACGACTACGACTACGACCCTTACTACTACTACTACTACTACTACTACTACTACTACTACTACTACTACTACTACTACTACTAGTAGTACTACTACTACTACTACTACTACTACTACTACCAGAACTACTACTATCACTACTACTACTACTACTACTACTACTACTACTACTACTACTACTACTACTACCACTACCACTACCACTACCACTACCACTACCACTACCACTACCACTACCACTACCACTACCACTACCACTACCACTACCACTACCACTACAACTACCACTACCACTACTACTACTACTACTACTACTACTACTACTACTACTACTACTACTACTACTACTACTACTACTATACTACTATACTACTACTACTTCTACTACTACTACTACTACTACTACTACTACTGTTACTACTACTATTACTACTACTACTACTACTACTACTACTACTACTACTACTACTACTACTACTACTACTACTACTACTACTACTACTACTACTACTACTACTACTACTACTACTACTACTACTACTACTACTACTACTACTACTTACTACTACTACTACTACTTACTACTACTTACTACTACTTACTACTACTTACTACTACTACTACTACTACTACTACTACTACTACTACTACTACTACTACTACTACTACTACTACTACTACTACTACTACTACTACTACTACTACTACTACTACTACTACTACTACTACTACTACTACTACTACTACTACTACTATTATTACTACTACTACTACTGGTACTACTACTTCTACGACTACTACTACCACTACGCGCCAGCACCCAGTTGCGCCAGCATTGTTCCGTATGTTGTGGGAGAGCGGAACGTGTTCGTTGTTCCTTTCAACATGGCCAGTGTTGTCGTCGACGATGCGAACTGCGTGGCGGGAGTGGGACGCGGCGCACATTCCCGCGCGGACGTCAATGCGGTGTCCCGGGGTATCCTCCACTCCAACCCCCAATTGTGCCAGCACTGTTTCATATGTTGTGGGACGGCTGGTGGGAATGGACATGCTACGCTTGACTCGCTCGAGCTGGCTAACTTGACACACGCCCACACCCACACCCACACCCTTGTTCCTTTTTTAGTGTATACCCCCACCTACCTCGTATTCCGGCCGATCGCAACCCGATCCGGGACCTCCCATCCGGACTGTAAAATATCAATGCAAAATGGCAGTTATTCTTCTCAACGTCGTCATTCTTGTCGTCCACGATGCGAAAAACGTGGCAGGAATGGGACGCGGCGCGCATCGCGCGCGGCAGTCGATCTGGGCCCGCCGTCCTGACTGTAAACAATCAATACAAACTCTTCGTTTTTTCCTCTCAGCATGGCCTGCTCTGTCGCCGACGGTGCGAAATACGAGGCTGCAGTCGGACGCGGCGTACATATCGGACGCGGCGCACATCGCGCGCGGCCGTCACTCCGGGCCCGCCCATCCTGACGGTAAAAAATCAATACTAAGTCTCCTCCGTTTTTTCCTCTCAGCATGGTTTGCCTTGTAGTCTTTCCTTTGAGAATCGGGGTAAGATGCCGAAATAATTAAGATCTCACGTTCACTCTGCTCAGGGAGAGAGGGGACGGGGCGAGACATTGATAAGACAAGTATCCGGTAAACAAGTTTACTACTATATCAGGAACGTGAAGGGAGGAGGCCGGCTGGCCTACGACCGACGACGGGCGACGGCCGCGGGCTGGCGCGCTCCTTTGCTCTCCTGCAAGCGCATGAGGGCTTGCTTGAGTAAACAAACAGCTGCAGTATGCAGCGCAAGTTCAAGGCAGACAATGCACAGCATGCAAATATGCTTATAAGTGATAATATTATGAGGCGGAGAGGAGCATATTTACTCCCCCCGCGGCGGGCCTGGTAGAGCCCATCCGGCCACAGCACCCCTGGCCTATACATATACACAACCACCGGAGCCAACCCCAAAAACTTTTACGGCTCAGCGGTGGCTGCCGGGGGGCTAAGGGCCGAAGAGGCCCGACGACCCCCATCATCACTTAAATAACTTCTCTCCGCTGGACCAGCTTAGCCGACCAGTGGAATCGATTGCCCATCCAGCACGCGTGCCGCGAGTGGATGAGAACTTCCATGCGTGCGCCTCCCGCGACAAAGTCACGCGGGCGGATCTCAGCCCAGCTCATCCCACGGGCTCTCCTCCTCTATGGGCGGCGCCGGGGGCGGCGGGTTCGATGGCGCCGAACCTCCAGTCTGTCCGTCTCCGCCGCGAGGCGAGCGGGATCGTGCCTTTCCTTTGCTTGTGTGATCTGCAGCGCTGTAGCTCTCAGCGCCGCGGCCCGCGCCCATGGCTCCATCGCGCGCGCGCCGGGGCACCGACCGACCCCAAGCGTTGGAATGCCTTGAGTGCTCCTCTCTTGTTGTCACGGCTGAGCCGGCGACAGAACGCGGGGATTCGGTAGCATCATCGGAAGCCCGAACGTCTGAGACGTCGGGTCTAGGCGGTCGAGGTGCTGTTGGTGGTCTGGCTTTCGCCTCGTCGTGTGCCATTATTGGTCCCGCGGGGTCGGCTTCGCCGCCGTGGTTTGGATTGTCGTGTCTGTGCTCGCGATCTCGCATAAATTGTAACAAACTCCTAGCAGCGGTAGCTACTGGGATGCCATATATTCCGCATGCAGTGCGGAGCGGTCCTGTGTCTATATCCTGGAGCTCTGTCCCTGGATCAATATATTTGTCTTGGAGCCAAGAAATGGCTTCTTGTATCAGAGCACCGTTGCAACGGACGTCAGTCTGCACTCCTCTGCCCACATTACGGGCCCATTCCACTATTAGGTCGTCCGTCTGAACGGCGGCGCGAATGCGGCAGTCGAGAGCACATTCATCTTTCCGTCGCATCTTGGTGACGGGGTCCGCGCTCGCTTCGTCGGGGCGAATTATTCGCCCGGGGCAACCGATATAATATCCCTCCGAAATGAAGGGGCTCATGGTCTTACGAACGATCGCAACAATTCCCATGGGTCGGAGACCCAGTTGCATCTGCTGCATGGAGGCCAACCAGTTTCCATCAACTATTTCTTTGACAATTGTTGGGGCCTCATGTTCCACTTCCCCTAGCAGTAGCATCCTTCCGGGATCGCTCGGGCGTGTGCCTGTGTATTCGATGACATATTGTGCTGCAATCGCCCGAGCCTCTATCCCGAACAGAGTTAGTTTTACCGAAGGGTCCCCGTAGTGGTTGTATACATATCCGTCGGCCTGATCGAGGTCGATCACTCCTTCGGTTATCAGCGCAGCCTTAGGCCCGCTGATTGCCGAGAAGTCCAGTCCCATTTGCAATCGTTCGCCTGCCTTCGCGGCTTCGCCGGTGGGGGGCAGCAGTGCTGGTGCCATGAGGCGATGGCCCCGACATTCGTTGATCCTTCTTCCAAGGGACTGAGACCTGCGAGTCGGCCTCGCACGGAAATTGTTCCCCCAGACGACCGGTGACCGACCGCGAGGGCCTTGCCGTCTAGGGTTTCCTCCTACGTCTTCCACGACGTCTTCGCTCTGCACAGGCAACCATGGCGCCCCCAAGTTCACCGCCCCATCAATCGTTTGAAGCGTCGGGGCGAAGACATTCGCTCTAGTCATGTCGCTGCACCACCTCCCCGCGCCTCTCACGGGTTCGACTAAGTCGCCCCGTGCATTCGGCCAGTGGAAGGCGGCCAGAGCTGGGCAAGATATTGGGCGAGCATATTGGTCAATATTCGTCTTCCATAGCAGCGGCCACCAGGTATTGATCGCAGGGGTCCGCCTCCGCGCACTTTTGGCTGAGAGTTCAAGCCGCCCTATGAATCTTCTGACCAAGGGCCTCACATACTGGAAGAAAGGGCCGTGGCGCGCCGGTGGCTGAGCCACGGCGTCCTCTGGCACCCAAGCGGGGGAATTGCCTGGCAGACCGTTGCCAAATACCTGGCCCGCTGCCGCCATTTTAATAGATTCCCCATTCGCCCATTTTCGCTCCTGCTGATGATTGCTGCTGATGTTCTGCAATCCAAGCGCAGAAGCTCTCTGTTGTCTATCCCCGCGCACTTTGATCCATTGAGGACGGTCCCAGGGGAGATTGCGTTGATTATTCGCCTGTTATACAAGTCCACGCGCCTCAAGGGACCGCGGGATTATTTCTTGATTCCACGTCTGAGACATGTTATCATGCGTGACTCTGCGCTTGCATTTGATCCGACAGCTGCAGACGGGGCAATGTTCAAAGCCCGTTCGCACCCAGTGATAACGGAAGCATAGGAACCTTCCATCATCTTCCAAAAAGACGGATAGAACCCGTTCCTGCATTTCGGGCGACAACTGTGGCTGGCGATTCCAAGCCAACAACAGAGTCTCGTCTGTGTGGATCCAAGCAATAATCGACTCGTTGTCGAAAGTCACTTCGTGCGAGGCCCACTCGCGATTGAAAAATACCGACCGACGCATCTGGTCCGTTTGTCTAACGAGAGAGACGGCTTTGTCAATGTCGGTGAATTTCGGCACCTCTCGGGGCACCAGGGCCCCGTCTGGGCAAACCCTGCATGAGAAGCGAGTGAGCACTCGGCCGGTGAAAACAAAAAACTAGCTCCCAGGACTCGCGGTGGTTGGGAAGTTGTTCCCATAGGTGGATGGCGTCGTCTGCGTGCCAAGTCCCCACCGATGGTGGTTCTCCTGGCAGTGCCGCATTTCCCACGGGCAGAAAACTCCTCGCAGGGAAAGGCTCTTCGTACCTCCGCTGGCTGAGCCACGGAGGAATACGAGTGGTGTCAGGCATTGTTGGGCTCCTTTTCGTCGGAAGCAGCCTCAGCAAATCATGGTCTGCCTCGCGACAGAGTCCTTAGTCCCTCTTCGGAAAACGGACCCTTCCATCCGTAGACTCTAAAGATGTCTGCAAGTCCGTGATATGAAGAAGAGATCCACGACTCCTGACTTGGCCAGGGCCATATGGGACATACATCTTTTCAGTGGAAGCAACGAATGTTGAATGTCCCTGGCATGCTCGATAGAAAATAGGTATGGCGGTATCGCTCCTCTCTTTCATATCGTGCCCACATTCCATGAGCACGATATCGTGCGATGGGCGCGCCTTATTTTGTGTCCACATTTTGTGAACACTGTTTCCAACAATATTGTCACTATCCTTAGGAAGTATCCCTACACATTCCACTGTCTCTGGCGGCAAAGCGGCCAAGCCGTATGCAGCAAGAGCATATGACTGGAAAGTAAAACCATCATCTACGATTTTCTGCACCATGTCACCAAAATAGACCCAGCAAGCCCACGATCTCGCATAGTCAGAGCAATGCCTCGCGAGGTACAGAGCGCATCTGCCTATTTTCCCAGCAAGTAAATCCGCTCGACAGCTCGGGGTACTCCACGTGACCGCACTGCCCAAAGCAGCCGGATCATCGCCGTCGTCGATCCCAACTACCAGCGGCTCGAGGCACGCAAAGGTCTCCGGAGTAAATCCTTCTGGGACATCATCGGAATGAAATTCAGCTCAGAGGAAATCTTTTGCCTGGCTGAGGCTGCTCAACAATGCGAAAATTGGGTCTTCCGCGAATTCAGCAATGCACCGAAGCGCGTTCCCCGTCTGATTGCGGATGGCTTCGATATGCGGCGGAGCGGGGCCAGTCACATGTGCGTCGCGGACCATCTGCTTCATCGGTGCAGGTGTTCTCCGACTGATTCGTCCACGTTCATCTGTCGTAAGGTGCAGCTGTCTGCCCCTGAATGAGACAGCATGCCCCCCAGTGATGTCTTGTTCCTCATCACGAGGGTCTACGGACAGGGGCTCGCGCTGTCTCCTATCAGGGGCAGGCGGCGAACTCATTCTGCAGAACATATTTTCAGATGCTGGACCACGAGGGTAAGTTTCGTCTTCCATAGAAGCAATGGGCGCGGGATCCTTTTCGTATGGAAAGGCTGTAATCTCCTCCGGTTCAGCGTTTGCCCCCGAAGATCCCCGGGTTGCCTGAGGCACCCGGGTGCACAGCTGATTTCTTAGGAACATATGTTGTCCCCTCATTCAGTGGTTCCTCCGTAAGAGACGGAGTCACCGTGGGAGACGACTGTTCTTGATGTGCGCCCAGCTGACCATCGCGCTCCGCTCTGGTTGGACCGGGCGGAAGGATCGGAAGATTAGCCGTCGCGGCTGAGCCGGGCGGGGGGGGGGGGGGGAGTAGGTGCTCTAGTCACGCTCGCTCCCGGGCCACCTGCCTCTTCACGTTTAGACCTCCTGGGTCTCTCCGGCTCCATAGGAGCGCGGACAAACTTCGGATCCACTTTACGGATCTGATCAACAACCGCATCTGCAAATCTAGTCCATACAGTAGAATATGTATTTGGTCCATGTTCGTTAATCCGTTCATAGCTCAAATAGACAGATTTTGCGGCCTCAATAAACGAAACAACTTCTATCCTGCACCTTGTGGATTCGGGAGTCTCCGGCTGTCCAATTTCTGGCGCTCTCGTTCGGCTACCACGCCACTTGTAAAAGAACCGTCTTTCATTTCTCAACACACTGCGTGCTCTGGAGCGCGAGAAGTGCATGCCCGAGACGTGGTTTATGAATTGGAGGATAAAAATTATATCAACGTCTCCGACTAATACTGGCGAGTCCTCAGATGAATTATCCCCATCCGACTGAGTCGGGGGGTTCGCGCCTGGGATGTCCAATGTATTATCATCTCCGTCTTGGGCAGGAGCCGCCTCTTCGGCGGGGGTAGCTTTCGCCTCGGCCATCAGTGCGCTTTCAACGAGGTTCTGCGCTTCTTCGGGTTGATCTCTTGCAGCACTGCCTTCGGCATGCTGAGAGTCCCCCCAACGCCTGGCCGCTCTAGGTGCAGATGTACACTGAGGCGCAGCGCTCGGATGGCTCTGGTCGATGGGCGGAGTGTCGGGAACATTGGTTCCGATAAATTCGGTTAAAGCAGGGGGAGGCTCACGCGTACTTGGCTTCCAAGGTTGGCTGCCAGCCGTGCCCTTGCCTCCCGACTTGGCCGGTGGCTGCGTCGGCGGGGATGTCGCAATGTCTCCTTCAACTCGAGGCATCTTCGCTGGCGGAGGACCCCCCATCTGTGATCCTGGTTTGAATTGCGGCGGAGGCGGAGCTTTCTTGGGCATAATCTCCTTCGCCTGCGGAATGCCCCCCTGCGGCGCCACGTTCGGCCTCTCGGCCGGCGGCGGCGTGGGTGCTTGAATCGCCGGTGGGGCCCTTTTGGAGACGATCTCTCTCGGTCCTCCAACAGCCGATCCCTCCTTAGGAGGAGGGGGGGCCTTAAGAGTAGAGGGCCAAGTCACGGCCCCGGGGGGCGGCGCCTCACATGGCCTATCTTGGTTCGCAGGAGCCTGTCCCAGGTTCGGGAAACCCCTGGTCTCGATCGAAAATTGGGCGCCGGACGGCTTAGCCGCCGGCTCCATCTGTTTCGCTTCCGCGGCCTTCTTTGCCTTCTCTTTTTCTTATCTATTTTGTTCGACCAGCCTCGCGGACTCCTCCGTGGCCTCGCTTCTGTGTATCGCATGAATCTTGGTTAATCTGACCCCCTTCTCTTGGAGCCAAGGCCAGATGTCGTCAAAATTCCGTTATCAAAATATAGGCTTCGTTCCTTTTGCCAGTCAAATGGTTTCAAATTTGGAACCCAGGCCATCTGTTCCTCCCAGACTTTGTCCGTGGCCGCCGTCCGATCTTTATCTCGATATCTTTCGACCTCAAAGTTCTGCTCCAGATGCCAACCATTGTCTCTAGCAACATGCAGCAAATGTGCCCGCGCATCTGCAACGAACTGCGCTGCCGCGGTCCAATGATATAGTCGCAGCTCATGCAGCGCATTGGTCGTCGGGTCGCTCGCATACTGCGTCGGCGATCCTTTGATGGCTCGAGGTCTTTTGGCATAGAAAACAATCTCAGCCGTTACCCACGTACCATCTCCAAAGGTTTCCTCAGCGACAGAATATGTGGTGTGCGTATTGGGGTTATCAGTACATGGGAAAGAATATACCCCAACCGCATGCGTCTTAACATTCCCTCCGCATATAGGAATCGAGGGAAGCAACTGATGGCCCTCCAATATTGCATGAAGGGCAGTCACAGACGTGCCGTGTGACTGCTTCGCCCATCCTGCGGATGAGTCTGAGACTTCCGCAATCTTTTTATATGTCACGAAGAAAGGTAATGAAAGCTCGATGCAATGGGCTCTGCCCACCTTATGGGTCTTCGTCGTTAATTTGGCCCAGTTCAAGCGATCAGCCACAGTGGCTGTCGGGCTTGCTACCGACCTGTCGGCCTTGATCCTAAAGAAACGTGCACAATTCGGAACAATGTAACTCAGCGTCGCGGGCGGGATTTTCGTTGACTTCTGCAGCAACTGGAAAGCAAGCCACGCTTCGCTGTTAGTTGCTTTCTGAACCATTTTTCTGCTGCTTGCTTCTAGCAGGATTCATCCCTTGCGCGACCTCTGCAACGCGGCCTTCCTCTCCCGGGCAGGCGTTCCCCGGCGTCGTGCCACGATGGAGGTTTTTGCTAGCAGCCGTGCATGGACAAAGAGAACCATGATAAGTGATCTCTGCCCCCTAAGAGCTCTGAAAAGGCAATCTCCTCGTCTGCTGGTACGGGAGACAACGTGGCCAGAAGGGCTCCTCTACTCCAGGATTACCTTCTTTTGGCCGCTTCGGGAACTTGTATTTGCCGCTGAGCTTGGTTTCTTGTCCCTCCGGGCACTTATTACGGATGAACGTTTCTGCCGATTCACCGGGCGTCTCTATCTCTTCGACACCGGATGGTGGCGCCATAGGGGGAGCGCGAGGCGACTGAGCCGTTCGCGCGCTGGAACCAGAGCCCGTAGCGGCTGAGCCGCCGGGCCTGGCATCTCCGGCCGAAACAGCTGCACCGGCCGATGGTGTGCCAGGGACAGGGGCAGCTATGTCACCCGTCGCCGCGCCACTCACCGAAATTGCTAAGCCGCTCGGTGCAGTCGCTGGCGCTGCCTTGATCAGCTCGTTGAGTGCAGTACGCATAGGCTCATCATTGTGTACGCCTTCGTCCTTCGATATTTGGCTCTTCCCCTTTGGTGGCATTCCACGACAGAAAGTGTCTCCGCGCGGCAAGAAATAGACATCGTCCATCCATGGGAAAAATCATTATATGCATCTCCCTTCTTGAGAAAATTCACAAAAACCTGTGAGTAAAATGAATGTATTGCACCGCCTCCAGATCCGTTTGAAACGGCTGGGAACTCGTTGTCAGTCATGGGTGCTCTAAACGGGCGGGCATCCAGTATTGACGTGGGTATGTTGCCCGCAGCAGGAGCCCAGCCCTGCCAATGACTAGGTCTTTGATTTCCGCCTCCTGCCTGGCATGCCCGTCTTCTCTCGTCGCGCACGTTATATGGCCGTCCCGGACGGCTGCGCCGCTGGGAGGTTGGTTAGCAAATGATACGGCTAGCTTGGCCGCTTTAATCATGTAGTCTGCACACAACTGACCAGCACTCACGCTTTCAATGCGCCCTCCACTGTTCCATTTGTAGTCCGGGTGGCTGGCGTCGCAATGAAAAATGCCCAGTGGGCGGTTTCTGAGCTGTCGGTAGAGGCTCAGTCCGTCAAGAATCATTCTTCTAGGAAGCATTCCTATCGCTTTGTAGCGTTCAATCCGACGGTTCATTCTGGCTCGGACCAAGGTGGCAACATCGTCCCGCATCGGGTCAACGCCACCGTCATCGTTCCGCCAGCACTTGTGGCCCCCACCAACAAACATTATGTCAATCGCCCCCTCGGATGAAAGACACATCGCGTCGTCAATCAGTTCAACGGCGTCTGTTATCATGAACCTAAGACTCCCTGCGAATGCGAGCGGGTTATCATTTCTTTTCGGCCCACTGCCAACTCCGCTTAACTGGGATGATTTATGAACAGGGTCATTGAAATTCCAGGAGGTAAAACGGATCGGAATGTGGGCCCCCTTTATGTAGTACCCGGACTGGTTCCACTGAAACTTTGAAGAGGCATCACGAATGCTCGAAATCTGCGCTCCACTCATGGCGCGTTGTGCATTTCCGAACACCGAATCTCGCAGGTTATATTCGGGAGGCAGGCTGCTCTTCATTTTCTCGGGTGCATCCTTGAACGCAATTGTAGAATCCGAAACAATGTGGACGGAGCAAGACCCATAAGTATTCTGCCCGTTCCCCATTAAGCTTAGTGGGCGAAAGAAATGCGTCACGGGTGTCCCCGTGTTCGACATGGCGGCGAGGTCCTCTCCTATAAACGGGATCCATGAATGTCCTTTAACTTTGGCGATCTGAGAAATGGCCTGACACTTCTTAATGAAGGTCAACTTGGTCGACCAGTTTCTCATTTTCGGATCCGTGACCCCGATATAGAGGTCTAAAATCTCGTCCACTTTCTCCTGCCGGTCGTTCCTGGGGTGTCTGAGATCTTCCGCGAAAGCCCTTTTCGTCCGTAGATGCTCTAGGACGTTCCAGGGGCCTCGCCCGATGCACGGCTGATCGTCAGACTCAGCTTCAGCTGCAGCTGATCCTGAGTCGGGCGGCCCCCCCTCCACCATCTCCTGAGGAGGGGTGAGCGGGTGGATTGTTTCCCGAGGAGGACCCGCCGGATGCTGGCGGAGCTCCACCTCCACCGGCTGAGCCGCGGGGTGGGCCGCCACCAGTTCCCCCGCCGGCTGCCCCGGGAGGGTTATTGTTGCATTCGCCGGCCGCCTGTCGTCCGGCTCCAGGGTTGCTCAATGAGGGCTGGTTGCCGCGCGGGGCTGCTGGTTGGCTGGCCGAAACGACTGAGTCTATCGGTGCCTCTGCTGCCGTTCGCGGCTTCTTCTGCGGCGAGTGTTCATCGGCCCCTGGATCGAGACCATCCTTGGCAAACCATTCATCAAGGTTCTGCGGTTGTTTCCACGGGCGCTGCCTGTTCCGCCAGCGGACCGCCTGCTGGGGGGAAGTCTCAAGACATGTCGTTCTTGCAGCGGCGGTAAGGGACTCTTCGACAATATGTACAGGCACATGAAACAAGCCTTTGACCACTGGGAGAGCGAACATCGCCCCCCAGCTATCCCCGGGGGCTAAGCCACGGGGAGGCTTTCGGGGAGAAGGGGCCCAAATGTATACCCAGACTTGCGGGGGGCCCTCCGTCCAGTGGTCTATTACAGGAACACTCGCGTAGTTTCCACATATAGTCTCACACCAAACTGATGGGCCGACAGTGGGACCTATGACCTCACCTGGCTCAAACGTTCGAACTGTGCAACGGTATCCTCCTGGCGGGTTCATGTATGCCTTGCTGGCCAACTTCGTCTTTTCGTCAGGATATGTCTGAAAGAACGTACCAACCGGGATCTTGTCCAGGTCAGGAGGGGCGCAATCCAAACGGCATGTTGCCTTCCGTTCGAACGTCGTCCAGTGTACTGTCCACGGATCTTGCGAAAACTGGGAGTACAAACGCTGAAATATCGTCTGTGCCGTCGCGTCCATGTCTGCCTTCAATGCTGTCACGACTTCGTCGCTCCGCATATAAAGTATGTCATGCCTCCACGCTGTGTAGCGCCAACCCCATCCTTTTGTGGGTACGACTTTGGTCTCCCCAGTAGGCACCAGACGGGACCACTCTCTCAACTTGTCGGGGTAGCATCGAAAGGTCGGTTTGTTCTTCCAGGAGTCGATGTCCCCTGTATTGGAGTTGGCTGCTTTCTTCGTGGGCTGGCCATCTCGGATGGCTGCCTCTGCTGCCCTTTTGCGAGCAGTTATCTCCTCACCACGAATCTCAACGCCAACTTCCATATCAACATCCGTCTCGGATGCGATGTCATGCGGGCTGAAGTCATTATTCCTTGTCCCACCCGGCTTAGCCGGTGGGCAAGCCTTCCCTCTCGGCTGAGCCGGTGGGGTGGCCTTTCGAATTGTGTCGGGAGGAGCATCGTCGTTGATTTCTCTCCCTTGGCCTTCCTCTCCGACCGAATCGGAGACGAAGTCATCTACGACGTCGTCTGAGCGGATCGAGACAACGTCCTCCCCTGGCGGCTTAACCGCTGAGTCTCTCAACGGTCGGCACATGGGTTCGGTCGATGCTCTCTCAGACGCGCGGGGGGCGCGGCAGGCAAGGCTCGAGCAGTCGCCGCAAGGCAGCCGCTCGATCCCAGGGGGGGGCCGGCCGCGGGGCAGCCCGCGCAAGCTCTAGAGACGAAACGGCAGCGGCACAAACATTACTGGAGGAGGAGATAGGACGACGACGAGACGACAAAAATCTCCCTGCAGCACGGGCGATGACAAAATGAACCTGATTAGCAAAAGCATCCGTGTAATCTTCTGCGCTCTTGCACTCTCGTCCTCTAGCCTCGGCATGCTCGCGCGCGCCATCACATCTGCGCTCCAGCCCCTCCGCAACAACAGAGGAGGTGGTAGCTATCGTCAAGGGCTTTCCATTGTAATCCATACGCACATCCATGTAACGCCGTCTGAACAACCTTTAGCTCTCTCATGGAACATTTTACCTGAGGGTCCCTCCAATAATTGCACTGGGTAGGCCATTCAATACAAACAATGCCCCCCGCTTTGTGCACAGCGCGGGCAATCTCCCGGAAATTCCAAAACAGGTACCTGTAATCAGTCCTAATACCACGAAGCCTACGCATCGCTCTATGATTTCCAATACGAAAATAGTGCGCTTCATTCACATATTGCCAAGGAGAGCCTCCCGTGCAAGGCATAGAACCCCACTCCGTGATATGTTTTCTTTTGAACGTATTAATACCGTTCAGTGCTATTCTAAGTCCCTCATCCGTCCTCATGTCTTCCTTCTCGGTGTATCGAATCACCTTGCATGGGCTGTCGATGAAGTTCCCTGGGTCTCCTATCCTGCTCTGAGGGCCGCAACAGTATTCTAACAGAAGCCTTTCCCCGGTCCGCTGAGTGGCCGGGACGCAATCTTCTCGGATCCAGAACTCTGCGTATCCAGTCCATCTACTCGGGCAATAGTCACCGTCGCTGGAATCGCCATTCGAGTCGTATTCAAATGGATGATGATGTTGACTCTCTTTATCACGCCAATTATCAATGCGGTCAACAGTCAAACCCTGGGGGATATTGACAGCATAGGCGCGGCGCCTATCATCTAATTTTTCCGGGTCAACGGGACAATCACCGATTGCAGGCATGAACGTAACAAGTCTCGGAACAGAATGCCATCGTTTCAAACTCTGTCCTTGTTGTATACATGTGTCCTTTTTGTCTAGATAGCTGGCAGCGGCAGCACGCGGAGGTTGAGGAAGAAAACGGTTGTTATTGGGAATGTCTTCCATATTCTTCGGTAGCGTCGAAATATCTGACTCATTTTCACGATCCGTCATGTCAAACATTGTTTTCATTTCTCGATCAGAACTTTTCTTGGTTATATGTTCCATCGTTCTCGTTTTCTCGGAGCTTCTGCTGTAACCTTCTTCGGGCATGGAAGGAGTAATATTCGCTGCGTCTGCGGCTAAGCCGGACGCGTGCACAAACGCAGCTGCTCTGGGAACATCTGCCTCCACGGCTTTGCCGGGGGCGGCCATGACGGGTTTGCCCTTGTTGGGGCGCTTTTTCTGTTTTGTTCACCTTTTTGCTAGGTATAACAGCTCCTCTCCGCGTGGCCGAACTGGGGCCGCGGCCGTGGCATTGGCCGCGGCTGCGGCGGCACTTGCCGTGGGCGCGGCCCAAGCGGGGCTTCAGAACCCCCCCAGGTTTCACGGCAAGTCCGTCTGAAAACATCGAGTCAAGATAATCTTGGCACCGCTTAGCGGCCCAGCATTTGGGCGTAGCAATGTTGACAAGGTAAAGCAATTTAACCCAAGCCAAAGGGTCCATAAATCTTCTGGTTCCTATATCGGCAGCCTCGTTTTGAGTTCTTTCATATTGGAGCTCAACAAGGCCACGAGAAAACTGTTCGGATACAGCTGCAGCATCAATTCTATGCGTTCTCGGTAGACGCATTACCTTCATTGACCCACCTGCCTTGATGACTTTACAAACCGCTTGATTATCATCCAAACATAGACATCGCACTGGTCTGTCAAGCAGTATTTCCCAAAACGGTAGCGCCGCGAGCAGCTCCTCGCGTAACGCAAGGTCAGCCGCGACACTCTCAGCCTCGAGTGTACTGTGGGAAACACTCGTTTGTCGTTGCGATCCCATGGACTGTCCAGCTCCAGTGCATGGGCCCCGAATGGCCTGATAACTGGCACTCGTGCTCCGATGCGTGCGAATGTCACTTGCCAAGTCTGCGTCATAATATTGCTTTAACAGAACATCATCCTTTTTGTCGCATACCCACGAAGTCATGCGGTAATGGGAGGTACATGTGATACAACATATGAAGCGGAATCTATCAATGTCTCGTTGTTCTGTCCATTTTGTAATGCAACTGGCAGTTTTACATGCAGCGCAGAGCAAGTTGTATCTTGCCATTCTCGCATCATAAAATGTATTCAACAATACTGTTGCTGCAATAGGTTGAAGCACACCAGACTGAGTCGGTGGCTCGGGGTCATCAAGGCTTGCTACTGCGGCGTCAAGGCCAATAACTTCTATTTTCCGATCAGGGGGGCCGGAATCAACATTGATTCGCAAAGCTGACGCTAGTGCCTCCTCAGCTGGGGAGTATATCTCGCCTCTTGGGCCGCCCTGGCCATCTTCGGGATCAGTAAGTTCAGGGCCAAACGGGGTGCCCGCGGCCGGATGAGTAGCTGGGTCGGTGTCCGTTAGTTGAGCGTATAATGTAACACAGGATTCAAAGAACTTTGTTATGTCATATTGTATGACCTTTACTATTTTCGGTTCTCTCGGCTGATATGGCTCGGACGGTTGAGCCGCCGAGTCGCCCCCCGTTTCCTCGTCGCTTCTCTCGTCAGCGACAGAAGCGTTTTTTCTTAACTTTGGGAGGGGGCGGGTCTAAGATTGTAGGTAACTCTCCCTGCCGTTCAACCGTTCGTGTTGACAATCTACGTTCGCACCCCAAGTATCTTCCAATTGCAGCTGGAGGTTATATTTCTATTCCCTTGGGGCAGTTGCCAGAGGGTTCTTGCGATAATTTTCAGCCCTCAGCGAGCTTGTCGGCAGGCCCCGACAGCTTAAAATCATCAACATAAATAATCAGAAAGATTTGCAAATTTTTATGGAAATAACAGCTGCGCCACGGGCTACACTTCAGAAAACCTTTTGCCGTAACATGTCCTTCACAATGCTGCTCCCAATATCCACCTGAATCAGGGTGCCCGTGCAATGAGAGATACAGCGGGCATACAGGATTACGCATGTGCGACCATGCTTTAGGCCATTCGTCTCGAGGCAAGAAAACCCATGTGGGGGTGCCCCCTAGCTTCGACTGAGTGTAGGCTTGGCGGGCGTCAGCTTGCTCGATGCTATGACCTTCGAATCGCCCGTAGGTGTCAACTGCTTTGCTAGCCTGCATTGTAGCAGGGCTGCTGGACAGTTCCTGGGATAATGCCACATCCTTATTTTGATCTCTAACACTCGAACCATCAAAAACCACCCGACCTTTATACTTGCGACCTTGGAGCCCCAACGGTAACTCCGAATTCTTTTCAACAAAGATCGCAAATAGCCGGCCAAAGTGGGCCGTCTTTCCCTTGAGTTCGGCAACTACATCGGAGTACTCTCTGACATCATCCTCTATCCATGTGCCTATATCTCGCAATATCTCCCATTCTTTTCTCAAGGCAGCTTGGGCATCTTTATTCGCCTTGGCCTCGTCTGTTGAGACCGATCTGGCGACAGCGGCGTCAATGTGGGCGCGTTGCCAATCGTTGGGAAGTTGGAAGGGTTCATCGACGATCGAGATAAGGTCAGTAAAAGGATTGTAGAAGTATTGCAAATCAAACCTTTCCTTCTGACGGTGACTGAGATCTGCCTCCGAATTATGCTGTAATGGCATCCGAGGCACGCTTCGCCGCGACGCGGCGGCCGCCGGACTCGAGGTCTGGCTTGCCGCGCGATGGCCCTCAGGCCCGTCATCATCATCATCGGGCAAAGGATCCCTACTGGCTGAGCCGGAGGGAAGACCATCTCGTGCAATAGTGCCTCCGCACCATGTCTGCTTCCACCAAATATCCTCATCATCCGAAAGATGTCCTACATAATCCTCTTCCTCTGAGGATTCATCAATCGCAGGTGCGGCTTGGCCGCCCTGGGTGTGTCGCGACGCCGCCCCGCGTCCGCTGCCGGGGGTGTAGCACAGGCTGTTTTTCTTCAAACGACGCAGCCGCTCAGCCACCTTAGGTGCTGTTAGCCTGGCCTCGGGAAGGGCCGCAAATGGCTGAGCCTCTGCGGGTTCGGGCGGAGTCGGTGGGTCGTCCATGCCCAGGCCAATGTCACGCAGAAGGCCAAGGCAAGGGCCAGGATCTTCTGTACCGAAAAATCCTCTCTTCTCTGCCTTATATTGTTCCACGGCCTGTCGGCGCTGTGCTTGATCCATGTTAAACAATCGTCCCGGATGTATCCCAGGATTGGTGGACTCAGGCAGCTTTTCAGCCATTGGGCACTGTGCTTCGGGTCTGGGTCTGCGACCCACACGCGAGTCATGGGCACGTAACCAAGATCATAATAAAAACAGCTCGAATGCTGCATATATTTCGACGACCTGTCAATGGAAGTTTCTATGTGAACTCCTCTTTTGTAAGTCCAACAAGAATTCGTCTGTCCTCGACGTGTCCCATCGTGTCCAGATTTTGAGTTGTTCGAGCAAGAAGTTGTCCTTTCCCAGGAACCTTCTCACGCGGCTTAGCCGCTGAGAAGTTAGACTGTCTGTCCAAACGATACTCGAGTTGTGCGAATCCCAGTTTTTGATTCTTGTCTGCTGGATGGGAATCGCGCTAAGGATCCCTGCCGTCAACTACCATACGCTCGTCATCCACGCACGCGCCTCCTGGGCCGTCGTCTTCTAGATCGGCCTCTGAGTCGAAGTGTGGAGCGTCCTCGCCTCCCTGAGAAGGTGGCGGCATAACAACAGCAGGATCATCAGCATTAAACATACTGTCCGGTCTTATCCCTGTGGCTGGTTGAGGCCCGTCTGGGACGGCCGCGGCTTCTCCTGTTTCTGTAGGGGTTGTGACGGAACGTACCTCTGTCACCGCTTTCTCGTGCGCTTTTTTTCGCAAAGAGAATTGAGGCGACTGGTCATCAGCAGTGCCATCTAAGATGTTGCTGTACACCTGGTCAGACTTCTCAATGGTGGGTCGTTTTCCCGCTGGGGTACGCCCTGTTTCCATGTTCAAACCGTCCAATTGTCTCAAAGGGACAACATACCTGTCTGGTCCAACCAACCCCCCCGCTTTGTGCACATACCCTAAGTATATCCCTGGGATCATCGTTGCGCCAGTCTTGGCGGTCCGAAATCTGGACTCAGGTGGAGGCACATAGCGCGCGAGGGACCCAAAGGGAAGGAGCGGAGCATCGAATCTACATCCAAAGCGTCGCTCCCAACTTGAATGTCCCTCTGCTGGGGTCCTAGTACTGTAGCATAAACAAAAATAACGGACCGCGTAGGTCCAAAACGGTGGCGGAAGACCAGCCTGCATGAGTAAGGCTCTGGCCCCCATCTGCGCCACGCCATTTGCACGCTCGGCAACAGCCTTATGTTTCTTGTTTCCTGGGATGGTAGGATCATGGGCAATATTGAGCTCGTAACTTGCCCTCGCAAGCTCTCTCGCACCATCTGCATGACAATATTCAAACTTCTCCTCCGGGGCTTTCAAGTTTACTAAAAAATTACAAACGTGAGCCGCAGACTTGTCGTGTACACCCTGAGCGGCGAGAAAATCCGTAGCTCGGTCGCGAAAAGTCACGCGCGCGGTCTCATCGTGGAGCCCCCGCGATAGTCCATCCATCGCAAACCAATGATCCATCGTCGTCAGGTGTCCGAACGAAGTGGGGCTAGCGTATGGGCGGGGAACCTTTAGCCCTTTGTTTTGCGCTCTGCGCTGTTGCTTTCTGATAGCTTTGGCCCAATTGCATACTGAACAATATGGGTTCTTGGGAATATGAGTTAGAAGGTGCGGCAGGGAGGCTGCGGCCTTTTTGAGCCGCTCGGCAAGGGTATCCGACACCTCAACCTCCGCATCGTCTGGGTCCACATCTGGCGGTGCGTCGACGTCGACAAATTCGACACCGTCAGCGTCTCGAACTTCACCCTCCTCGGGTCCTGGGGCCGCGTTGCACGCGTTGGAGCCCAGTCCTCGGTTTATGTCGCAAGGAAGGTATACCGAAACTCCGTGCCCATAAGGGCACATGTATGCAGCAGCGCAGGCCTCGGCTTTGCCGAGCTGCTCGTCGCACTGACCGACGGCTTGACCGTGGTCTGGCAAAGCTGAGAAACTTTTGGAGGCAACGATGCCGGTCGGCGTCCGATTCCAACCGCTTTCACTAGCCTCTTGAGGCGAATAGTAGAAGTAGGTGATGGTATCCGCAGAGTCTATTGAAGATGGAAAGGCGGGCGCGATCTCAGTCGGCCGTCCATCAGCGTAGCTGTGGGCTCCAATCAACGCATGTGTATGCAGGTCTATTGTTACGCGAGTCTGGACACCATGGGGCGGAGGGCCTCCCGCCGATTCCACATTGTCCAGGAATGCCTTGGCGCCTGGCGCCACGCAACACCACCGCTCGGGGGGTTCACCTCCTCCGGCGGCAACCGCGCGCATCCACTGACCCAGCGCCTCTTTGCCTGATAGGGTCAAGTATGCTATCTTGCCCTCAACGGCCAGGTCCACTCTTTGGCCATTGGGCAGTTCCAGGTCGGGCCATTGGCAAGCTGGCTAAAGGAAGTTAAAACCTTGATCCATGCACCGCTTTCCTACCGAAATCACGCACGGAGTCTCCGGCATGACTAAAGCGTTAAAACTACCACCCTTAAATTTGGGACATGCGATGCGAACTGAACCGAGGGCCTTTGATTCTCCCCCAGCAGTGTTCAGAGTGATCGATTGCGGAAGCTTTCGAATCAATCTCATTGCACCTGCACTTCTAATGTATTTCTCCGCTATGAGGTTATACCCACATCTAGTGTCAATGGTGAAGCTCAGCGCGCCAAGATACGCAGCATCTTTGTCTGTGCATCCAGCAGCGGCTGCGCCGTGCAGGCCCCTTCCCCCTCCTCGGTTCTCAACCAGAGATGCCAGACTTCATCTTGCAGGTCCGACGCTCTGATCAGAGCACTGATCAGGTCATGCCCTCGACTGAATGGATATCTGTCTGCGCACTTCTCCTGGGAATCTCCATCTATCTTTGCTACTCGAAGGCAACTCTTTCAAGTCGTGGCGACGCGCCTTTCTCCAAGTGATAGTGGGTTCCTCAGTAGAAGGGTGAACACGGACACGGAGATTGCATCTATCACTGTTCCGAGGTCGGATGCAACTCTAACTAGGGGGGGCGCACCAGTACTTCTTGATCGCGTCTCGAGAAAGAGGACGCACGAAATCCGCAAGGACATTGACAAGACTCTCGACCTGCTTCCTGCTTTCCTGGTGAAACTCACCGCCGGAGGGATTCCAGTAGTCTCCTCCGCCGGTATCATCTGTTTCTGCCCCGGGAGGCCCCGAAATAACGGAGCAGGGCACGCTATGGCACCCAAACTGACTTGGTCATCGGGTCTCTTCTGACCCCCCCGCTTTCCGTTTGACCGAACCGAGCTTCGCCGCATCCGACGAGCAAGGAAGATAAGAAATAATATCCGTACCAAAATTATATGCATCATTCCTCCAGCACTGGCGGCTGAGCCGCAAGTGCGGAGCCATTGTCACGGATGACCGTCCGTGGTCTGGGCAAATCAGCACTCTTTGCCGCGCGAGCACTTGCCCGTCTCCTTGTAGGAGCGACAGATCATGTCTTTGCCTTTGCCCTTTGCCTTTGCCTTGACTCTTGTCCCCATCCTTTTTACGCTTGTCGGAGTTAGTGCTAGAGGCTCTCGAGCCACTGTTACCTCCTGTCGATGAGACATTGGCAGCGGCGGCATTGGCTTGTTTAGCTGTGCGCTCGTATCCCAAAGATTGTCCCGCGTCAAGCTTCGCCTGCTCCCACTTGTCGTGTTTAAGCTTCTCAGCGTCGCTCAGCCCTCTGTGGGCCTTATTGTAACCATCGGCTGGCCCTCGACAAGATCTCGGGAATACGCGCAACATGGAATGGTGCTTTCTTTTCCGCGCGATTGATTGGATTGACTCCTGTTTTTCTGTTGCGCTCCTTTTCCGCGTCGGTCCGTCGGGGTCTGGGATCGGCTCTGCCCTTTTCGGCCTCGATCCTTAGACCTCCCTCTGGTATTCTTATGATGGGCAGGAGCGGCACTAGACTTCTTTCACGTACTCGGCTGAGCCGGCGCGGCATTCTTGGGCTTCTTACGATTAAAAGGTCAGCCTTTTTTCCCGCATATGGGCAGGTTTCGCCCTCGCGCACGTACTTGCACGTCGTCTCGCCCTTAGTCAATCCGCTTTTCATGACGTCAGTGGATTTTCCCAGCTTAACTGCCACTTCTGCCGGAGCGGCTTTGCCGCCGGCATTCCTCCGGTTGTCATTGCCCCCGCCTCCGCCGAACCGTGCCTGCCTAGCACGTTGATTTAAGGTGCCCTCATGCACGCCGAGGTTCCATTCCTCTTTTTCTCGCAACATCATTTCCTCAATCTGCTCCATCAGCCATTCGTAACTCTTCGCGCCATGTCCCATTTTATCATTGACATGTCGTATAATTGGCACGCAAAACTCAACTTGCTCGGCTTTCTGCATTGCTCAAGGAAGTGTGCATGAATCAAGGCCCTCATTTCATCAGACGGAGGTCGGGCGCCGTAGAGCTGTTGGTATACGTCTGTCCATTCATTATAGAAATGATACAGGTCAGCATCTGGCTTGTGGGGGTCAATGACTACCTTGAAGATATCACGCGAAATGCGGCATTGGCACAACTCCGATCTGACAGAACACCAATGGCAAATGGCTCGTACCATCTCGCGTCCAGTTATAAGAGCCTTCCCTCATTCTGGGCGCTGTACTCCGTCCGAGTGATCTGTTGGATGAAATGGATATGATGACCAGGCTGGCTGCGATTTCTTCGCAGATTGTTGAATTGTTCAATCAGAGTGGTGGCGAACATGAGATCAAGGCGCTGAAAGCGCCCTGCATCTGTCAGCTGCTCATCGTCCACGGCTGGGCCCATCGCTTTCGCGATCCAGTGATGCGCTGCCTTACTTTCAGGCGACGATCCGGCGATCGCCCGGACCGCATGCATTTGCCACTCCCGTATGTTTGCAACATTGGGGATGTCCATCAAGTAAATCTTCTGATTGTTACCAACCTGCCTCCATTGGTCCAACGGCGTCCTCTCATCAATAACTACTGGATCCTGCGGCCCGCGAGGGCCCTGAGGTCCCCCGCGGCCGCCTCCGCCATCCGAGGGATCTGAATCCCCCAGGCTTCCCGGAAGCGATTTGCATGGTCGTTTACCGTGATCGTCGCCGCGCGTCGACATGATCTCGGATTTCCGAGCGTCACTCTTATCGCCCCCTTCTCCGCCCTGCCCTGCCCCGCCCGACGACTTAGTCGCCGTCGGTCCCACAGGGCCATCCTTTGAGGATGGGCGGTAATTGGCGAGAATGTTGTCGTCGTTAGACCCTGTCAATGTGATATTAATTGGGAACCCGTTCTCAGGGGCGCTCGGCTTAGCCGGACCCTCTAGGGCAGGGCCGGGAACAGTAAAGTTGTCGCGCAACAACGGCCTCACAGGGGTGTCTCGTAAAAGCAACGGCAAGTCAAATGAACTCGAGGCGAGCCCTTTTCCTTGTTTATTTTCAGTATACGGAATCGGATTCGTGATGCTGGCTTTAAGCCTCATCATTCCTTGCTCTGACTCAACTGCGTTCGCCATGGCCTCTTCTTCTCGCACGTTGGCGGCTGACCTTTCACTTTTCCGTAAAACACATTTGGAACATCTTCCGGCGCTCGCATCGAAATGATCTTCGCAAGCCGGCAAGCCACACCCAGCGCAATTACCCGTCCTCGGGCGAAAGCAAACCGAACAAAACTGAGCCACGATGGAAGTCTCTGCTGGAGTTTCTTCCCTTTCTGCGGGTGGAGGCTGCGTTGCCGCCCTTGCCGGCAGGGTTGACGATCCCGCGTTTGCTACATTTGTCAAGTCGGACTGTAATGGAACGGATGCAGTGCCAGACGACTGAGCCGCTGACAATAGATGTATGTTCGTCCCAGTCGGCTTGGCCGGCGGGCATTTAGCATTGCTCGATTGCACGCGCTGCAGGGGTGCTCTGGCTTCTTCGTGCGATCTAAGTTCTTCCAAATATTGATTGTTCTGGTCAGCTATCTTCGCAGCTACTACTTGGGCGCTAACCACTTCCAGCCTGGCGTTGTTAAGCTCTTCCTGTAAGGTCTGCTTTTCTCGTTCCGCCCAGACTGTAGCGATGTGTTATCCTTCTACTCTCGCCGCCGCAACAGCCGCGGTGACCGCTTCGGCATTAACGGGCTGATTAGTTCCCGCCGCAACGGCCTGTCGTTCCGAAGCCAGCATTTCAAAATATCTGTTTTCGGCTTTTATCTCCGCCTGCCGCTTAGCGGCCGCGGTCTGATGATACATTTGTTCCATCAGTTCTCGTTCTCGCTCTCTGGCGGCCATAGCTAGGGCGAGTCTGTCAGCCTCTAACGTCTTCCGAACTTTTGCCATGGTTGCTGTCATCTCCTCTCGATCCAGACGGGCCCTTTCGGCCAACTGTGCTTCGCTGGCGAGGAAGTCCCGCTGGGTGTTAGCCTCTGCTAGCCTAGCCTGGTCCTGAATCGTTAGTGTGAGAAGATATGTGCAGTTGTGCTCGCCCATAGGAAAGCACTCTATACACAACCATTGAACACGACACTTGGGGCATGCACCGGAGCAATTCTTTCAAACTGGATGCCTACATGCACCTTCTGGCCTGTCGGCTTTCCCTGGGCATCTGCTTTCCGCCTGAGGCGCGCAGTCAAGGTTTGGGTTCCAGCATGCCTCCATTATGGAGATGGTGCTGTTGCTCCTTGAAGTAGATCTCGCCCCTGATCTTGATATTTTGGGTCTTCCCCTCCTAGACGTATTTGGTCTGGGGCGCACGAACGCACTTGCTGGGGGTTTAGGTACCTCTAGAATCTCATCATCCCTCTCGTCCTGGCATATAAGCACAGAGTACGGAGCTCGTTGCCCAATCATTTCTTCATCCTCAACAGCAGCTGGTATCGAGGGTTGCCAATCGCCTGAGGCGGCGGCAAAACGATAGAAACCTTTTTTTAATGGTGAGTCGTTTAAGTCATAATCCTCGTTTCTCTGCTTCTTGAGTTAAGGTGCAGGAGTCCTTCCTGTTGGTTCCCTGTCATGCTTTGCCTGAGTATCATTCCCGTCCGCCTGAGGCGTCAGGATACTGGTATCTTCATCAGATCCATCTGGGGACCACCTCTCGCCTTGGGCGGGGTGGTCTCCTTCCATCGTCAAGGACAATTCTCGGCTCAGAGAAATCCCTTTGTTGATATTGTCAAAATCTTCCTCCATTGAGTTTATTTCACGCTCTTTCGCAATAGGATCATCATTGTCTTGACCGAGCTGCCCATTTAATGCGATTGGGATGGAAACATCTCTATTTGTACCCGCCCAGTCGCCTGGGACGCTGGGGTACACGCCTGCGCTCTCATGGGCTTCCCCTTGCCGATTGGTTTCACCAGCGGCAGGCACGACTGGATGCGTAGAATTCGGAACCGGGCTGATTGACCCCGTCGATTTGGCACTCCAAGACGAGAACGCACTCCGTCTAGGTCTCGCTGTTATGCCCTTTCGTCCATACGGGTCTGGGGTTTGTTCCCGATTGCCAATCGGATTTCCAGAAGGAGATACATCTACGGAGATTTCTACCACTCCTTCAGTACTCCTACCCGTCGACGCCCGAGTGGCGATTTTGGATGGAGGAACGCGGCCCTGGCCAGGACCGCTCTCGTCGATGTCATGTCCGTCGCGTTGTACAACATACAGACCTGCGCTTCGCGAAGCGACGGGCACGTCATCTGTCTTAGCACAGCTCATTCCCGCAACGACTAAGTCGAGGGGTTCATCCGAAGTTCTTGCTTCTGGGTGAGATGATCCCGCGTCGACTAAGTCGCGCGTTTCGGCTGATAACCAATCTTTCCTCTGAGAACCGGGGTAAAATGCCAAAGGGGTTAAGATCTCATGTTCACTCTGCTCAGGGAGAGAGGGGACGGGATGAGACATTGATAAGACAAGTATCCGGTAATCAAATTTACTATATCAGGAATGTGAAGGGAGGAGGCCGGCTGGCCTACGACCGACGACGGGCGACGACCGCGGGCTGGCGCGCTCCTTTTCTCTCCTGCAAGCAAATGAGGGCTTGCTTGAGTAAACAAACAGCTGCAGTATGCAGCGCAAGTTCAAGGCAGACAGTGCACAGCATGCAAATATGCTTATAGATGATAATATTATGAGGCGGAGGGGAGCATATTTACTCTTGCCGCCGAGGGTGGGAAATATGTGACAGGGATGGGACGCGGCGCACATTGCGCGCGGACGTCCATGCGGGCTGCGGGCCCTCCAACCCTGACGGTTAAAAAACAATGCGGCGTTGCCGTTTTTCCTTTCGTCATGGCCTGTCTTGTCGTCGACGATGCGAAATGCGTGGCAGGAGTGGGGCGCGTCGCGCATCGCGCGCGGACAACTGGGGCAACCCCACGGCGGGAGGGGCCACCTTACTTGTCAGAAGCGATGCCATGCTGATTTTCCCTGCCCACGTAGCTGTTCTTGTCGACCTCCCATCAAAAGTGCGCGGCAAGAATTGGGCGCGGCCCCCCCCACCGCTCGAAGTGAATGAAATGACCTTCCCGCTTGGGCGCCGAGCGAAATTTTCTCAAAGTTGCGCTCCCGCTTTGGCTCGGCGCACGTTTGTAGCTCGCCAATTCATTGGGCGCCGGGGCGCTCCAGGAGGCCCTGGGGTGACGAATGCCTGGGAGGTTTTTGCTCGTTCAGGCTCTTGGAGGGCCTCCTGAGGCTCTCTGCGGTTTCTTGGCGGCGTCTTCGGCCGTCTGGGGGCCATCTTGGGCGTCTTGGAGCGATCTTTCGGCGACTCAAGGCCACTCGGATCGTCTCGGGGGCGTCTCGGCTCTCTCGGGGCGTTCCCGGGGCGCTCTGGGACCTGGAAGTCAGCGCCGAAGAAGAAAACCATCGCTGGGACCGACGTGCCCAGGACCTGCTCGGGGTTCTTTTCGTCCAGGGGCCCCCAGGGGCCGCCCCGCGCGCGCAAACTAGAAGATTGTTAACTAATTACCGGAGATCTTAGCACGCCTCTGGCCCGTTGGGCTGGCCCAGGACCTGCTCGGGGTACTTTTCCTCCGGGGGCCCCCAGGGGTCGCCCCGCGCGCGCGAACTAGAAGATTGTTAACTAGTTACCGGAGATCATTGCACGCCTCTGGCCCGTGGGGCCGGCGAATTTGTCCCAAACCTTTCTGAGATCTCGACCCCTTTCTCGGGAGCAGTTCTGCGTCCTGGATATTTGCTTATTGGTCCGGGGGGCCAAAAACCGTTCCCCGGAGGGCGAAGTCGAAGGAGAAACGTGCGAAGTCGACGGAAAAACGCCAGCACGGAGAAAATCTCATCGTCGGAAATGTAGGCCCAAGAGACGCGACAACTTCCGAGGAGCCTCGAAACCCGAACCGGGAGGGCCCATCGCGGCGGCAAGGCGCCGGCGCCGCCCACAGGTCATGGTCGGCGGCTCGCCGAGGGGGAGTGTTTCAGTGAGGTGCTCGAACTTTGCGCCTCGAGCATCGGTGTTCGAGCCTTTCTGGCCCTCGGGGTCCTCTTCCAAGTCACGGCTGGACGCGACTCGCAAAAATGGTGCGTTTGGACCCGGGAGGGGTCCGAAGGCTTCCTTCGGACCGGATCTGGGTTTGGGGGTACGGCGAGGGGAAGACAGCAGCCTGTCCGTTGCCTCGAGAATCGGTGTTCGCGGCTTTCTGGCCCTCGGGGTCCTCCTCTAAGTCACGGCTGGACGCGACTCGAAACAGTTGTGCATTTGGACCCGGGGGGAGTCCGAAGGCTTCCTTCGGAACGGACTTGGGGGGTTTAGGGGTACGGCGAGGGGGAAGACAGCAGCCTGTCCGTTGTGCCATCACTGCTTCTTATGTTGTGGGAGGGCGGGTGGGAATGGGCATGCCATGCTCGACTCGCTCGAGCTGGCTAGCTTGACCCACACCCACACCCACTCCCACACCCACGCACGCACGCACGCACACACGCACACGCACACGCACACGCACACGCACACACACATTCACACACACACACATTCACATTCACACACACACACACACTCACGCACACACGCACAATCACACACAGACACATCCACCCACCCTCCCGCCCACCCACCTATGCACGCACGCACTCACGCACGCACTCACGCACGCACACACACAACACACAACACACGACACAAATAACCTTAACACACAACACACAACACACAGACACACAACACAAAACACACATCGCACAGACACACAACACACACAACACACAACACACAGCATACAACACACAGACACAGACACAGACACAGACACAGGCACACACACACACACGCACACCCACACACACACGCACACACACACAAACACACACACACTCTTACACTGCGTTGCGAATGCATCGCGCCGCTCGCGCTTGCGAGCCGCGGCGGTGCACGTGGGGCACGCTGGCGCGCCGAACTGGCGCGCCCTCACGCAAGTCCTGGACGGGCGGGGGGAAAGGCGCTGGAATCTGCTGACAATCGCGCTGTGGTCGTTACAACTGCTTCTGTGACGAGCGCCAGGCGCTGGGCCACGGAAGCGGGCCTCTGGCCCCACGATGCCCTCCTCGCGGGCAACCGTGGCGCTAGAGGCTAGAGGGGCCCTCACGGCCCCGGACAGGGCCTTTCGGAACCCGCTGAAGGTTCTCGTGACATCCTCGTGTTAGCGCCAGCGTGCGTTTCTCCACTGAGACCCTTCGACACGACGCAGGCGGTGTGATGACTTTATCGGTGGAGCTGACCAGGGCTGACACACATTGGGGTAGCACACGTCCTGAGCATCGTCGACCTTTGCAGGGGGGGGAGCAGGGGTGCTTCTGTGCCGGCAGCGCTGGCGGTCGCAAGCGCGTCTGCAGAGCGGGCTGGCCGCGCAGCCGAGGAGGAGGAGGAGGAGGGGGAGGAGGAGGGAGGGAGGAGGAGGAGGAGCAGGAGAAGGAGGGAGGAGGAGAAGGAGGAGGAGGAGGAGGAGGAGGAGGAGGAGGAGGAGGAGGGAGGAAGGCGGCCCGAACCGCCAAGAAGCGGCAGGTCGGGAGCGCGCAGACGGCTCAGGCACCGGGCACTGGGGTGCTGCCAGGGTGGTGCGGTCATACCAGGCCAGAGCTGGGAGATGGGGGAGGAGAGGGCGACAGGAAGGAGGAGGAGGAGGAGGAGGAGGAGGAAAGAGGAGGAGGAGGAGGAGAAGGAGGAGAGAGCGACAGGGAGCAGGCGAAGGAAAGGCGGGCCGCTGGCGCCTGCAGGGCCTGCGGGGGCAGGGCCCTGTGATTGACAACCCCTCGCCCCCTGTGGCCCCGGGGGGGCCTGCGCGCGGTCACGTCATCAACACGCGCAGGGGCATCAGCATCAGCATGGGCAATACTCATCGACCGAGAAGATGCACCGCCGAGAACCGCATTGTCATACTGTCGGACTTGATTGCAGAGGACACGCGAGAACACACGAGACCCTTCCGAGGGCCACACTGCCACAGGAATGAGAGAAGGCACCGGCCGCGAGACACAGGACACAAGGGAACCCTTGATCTGGCAGGGTCGACCTACTAACCAGGGCCGACTGTATCCCTCCACCTGGCATCGCTCGGACGTCCATTCCCTGTTTTTCGGTTTCGTGCGTGTTTTTTTCGCCAAATGGTCAAGGATGCTCCTCGATGGCCCTCGCCGAAGGAAAAACGCACACGTCCGAGCGATGCCAAGTCCATAGTGCAGCACAGCGTCATCCCGAACCTGGGCCAGGGCCATGCCATTCTGTGCCAACTGCCCCCTCACCTCCCGAGCGGCGGCCTCCCTTCGAGCTGTGCTGCGAAGAGAGGCGCTGGCCCATCCGCTTGCTATCAGCAAATCCGGTTTGATAGGTGATTCGGCAGCTCCGTCGCGCGCAAAACGAGCGGCGACGCTCTCCCACCAGGGCCTGCACGGCCTCCGCGTCCAGAGCTGTCGCACCATGTACAGAGTGATTCATACCCGAATGCACCCACGGACGCTAGGCGACTCCCAGAAGAAGACTCGTGAACGGTGTAACCTGCAAGCAGGCCAGAGGCCGCGCCCACGGCTGAGTCCAAACCGAGAGCGTTTAGGGAACGGCTCAACCCGAACCAGAAGAGCTTAAGCCAGAACGGTTACGGATAGCGATGATAACGATGATAGTGGTGCAATGGGTGAAGAGGGGAGTTGACTGATTTCTCTACCGCAGGAGCAGCAACAACAAGCAGGATGCGTAGGTGGAGGGGGTGTGGAAGGTGGGGGGGGGGATTGTGCGAGAGGGGAAGTTGGCCGATAAACCTTCAAAGGGGGAGGAAGGGAAGTGGGGGTTTCACCGATCTGCTACACTCATCGCTCTCTCCCTCTCGCTGTCCCTCTCGTTTTCTTTGTCTCTCCATGCGTACGTTCTCATTGTCTCTCCATGCGTACGGCTCTTTATATACAAATGTGCAAGCAAATACATTATACTAAAACCACGGGTGCGCTTTGCGCGCAAATGTGCCAGCAAGCCCTGGGTGTGGTCAAAACCACTGTCGACCCGAAAGGTACGCAACCGACAAAAGCTGTGTCCGACGTTATCTGCCTGGTTGTGCGTATTGACCCGAACCGCCATGCCGCGACCTGTCGCACCGCACGTCGGGTTTCTCGTCTGCAGAAGATGGGCTATGTAGTTTGCCGATGCTCCCGCAAGAACCACCACGCGAAAACTAACATCGATATCACTAGCCAGTCTGCAGAAGATGGCCTGCGTAGATCGATCACAATATTCAAGTATGGGGCTGCGTATATTGACCCGTATGGGTTGCCCAGTTTGTGGTGGATTGGTAATTTTGTTGTTCCACACCCCAAGGAAGAATACTATCCCTCATAAATAGCGCAATACATACCCCGCACCATACGCATCTATGACCATGACACCAATATGATAGAATCTCGATCTGGAGGCGAGCAGCACCGCCAATGCCTCACGAGGAGGTGCCACTCCACCGAACCCGACGTGGAACACATGATCGGCATCGGAGCAGAGACTTTACTTATCGCAGCCCCGCACCGCAATGCCGAGACCTGCGACTCAACTACATAACCCATCTTCTGCAGACCGACAAACCACCGTTCTGTATTCGACATCGGAGGACGCATAATGAATCCGACCAGCCCTTTAGGGCGTGAGTGGTTTGGCGAGTTGCCCCTTCCGTCTCCCCCTTTCTCGGCGATGGACAAACCTCCCTTTAGTGGACCTCCCCTTAGCGAAAACGGCCTGGGACCGAAACCGGACCTGGACCCGCACAAATGACGGCCGCGACCCCCTCTCGCGAACCGAAAACGGCCAATTCCTTAATCGACGTGTCAGGGCAGGAGGTCTGTCCACCCCCGACTTTCTTCCCCTTCGGGGAGGGGCGGTTCGCGACCGATTGGAGCGTCCAAGACGGCCTCGGCGAGAAGGCACGCCTCACTGCTTCTGCTAAATGTGGCGGGCCCACTGTGGCCGCCCGGGGAGGGGGGGCCCGATCGAGTACCCCCTTCGCGGAGCGACCTCCTCCGAGGTGGCTCCGAGGTGGCCCCCAAGAGTGCCCCAAGAGGCGCCCAGGAGGCCCCAAGAGATCCCCAAGAGGTTACCAAGAGACCCCTTCTGCTAAATGTGGCGGGCCCACTGTGGCCGCCCGGGGAGGGGGGGCCCGATCGAGTACCCCCTTCGCGGAGCGACCTCCTCCGAGGTGGCTCCGAGGTGGCCCCCAAGAGTGCCCCAAGAGGCGCCCAGGAGGCCCCAAGAGATCCCCAAGAGGTTACCAAGAGACCCCTCCCTCACAAGGCGCCCAGGAGGCCCCCCTGGGCGCCACGGGGCCCCAAGAGGCGCCCCCAAAGGACCCTAAGACACCCTCAAGGGGTCCTTTTCCTCCTCCTCCCTCCCCCCGTTTCCGCCTCTCCGTCTCCCTCCCTCCTCCCTCTTCCCCCTTCCCCCTCCCCCTCATCCCCCTCCTTCCCCTCCTCCTCCTCCTCCTCCTCCTCCTTCTCCTCCTCCTCCTCCTCTTCCCTCCTCCTACATCCTCCCCTTCTTGGCGTATGACGGCTTCCCCAGCCCACTAGACCACTGCATGCTCCTCCCAGCCTTGATCAGGACAACTGACCTGGACATCGTTTCTCGATGGGCGGGTCGGGTTACGCGAAGCGTCTAGGCTAATGTTATTCCTGGGCTTATTGGGCCGTCTGAAGGCCATCGTGGAAGGACATCAGGGCCTTCTGGGAGATATGGACGGTATCGCTGGCCTTCTAACGCTCGTCACGGTCCTTTGTGATTGCTGTTCCGTTTGATATGTGTGTTCGTGGGATCCATGGGCCACCCTTAGCTCCCAGGAGGGTGTACTCTGCCTTTTCAAAGCCCCAAGCTGGCTTGAATAATGCCCAAGGAAACACCTAGACGCTCTACCATAGTCTCAACACGGACCATGTTGGCACACCCATCACGCGTCACACCTATGGCACCAATGGTCAGTTTCGTATGCCGCCCCCCCGCCCGTTTTGTAACATGTCACTCACAGGCCCTGCCTGACCACCTGCAGCCTCAGTGGGCGTGATCGCGCGGGGACACCCGAAATACGTGGCACCCTGTTCACACGGATCGTTCCCAACAAAGAGTCCAGTGCGCCCGTACACGCGATCTCCGCATCAGCCCTCTTTCCACATTGCCCCGCGGCGCGCAGCATATGAAGAGACACCCGCGCCCTACGCTACACATGACTGCATAGGGATGGATCCGTCGCCAAACCACTTGTTTGCTTATCTATGGCCACCGTGCCTGATGGGTCAGTAGCTTCTTGGATACCTGTAAGGGTCACTTGGCATGCTTCTCGCGCGCCTCTTGGAGCGAGTTTTGACGCTTCTTGGGGCCAATCGGGTGTCTCTTGGAACCTCTTGGGGCCTCTTTTGGGGCTCGTGGGTGACTCTTGGGGGCCTGCTGGCGGCCTCGCGAGCCCACTTGTGGCGGAAGGCTCGTCATGTAAATTTGCAGTCCCCCTCTTGGACCTCTCTAGGGGCCCTAGTAGACAGTCTTGCGCGTCTCTTGGGCCGTCCTGGGGATCTCTTGGGCAATCCTGGGGCCCTCTTTGGGTCCCTGTGGCCGTCTTGAATGAACGGCAATCTGGGCGAACGACCCAGCCATATGCAGTTGCGAACACCGTCGATGTGAATATCACACTCGGTGGACCTCGGGGCCACAAGACGCGCGAGGGGTGTGCCGACATGGGTGGGGCGGCCACACGTGGACACCGCCACTGGAGCCTTCGGTGCAGCCCCGCCTTGGGGGCACGAAATGTGTGAGGGGTGTGCCGAAATGGGCGAAGCCGCCGCATGCGGGCACCGCCAATGGGGCCTTCGGTGGGGTTCCCAGTGAGGCCACGCCACGTGCTGGGAGAGGGCAAACACTGGTGGGGCGGCCGCATGTGGACACCGCCGCTGGGGCCTTCGCTGAGGCCCCCCGTGGGACCGCGAGACGCGTGACGGGTGTGCCGAACTGGGCGGGGCCGCCGCATGCAGGCACCGCCACTGGGGCCTCCAATGGAGCTCCCTATGGGGCCACGAAGCGCGTGATGAATGTACAAGATGGGCGGGGCAACCGAATGAGGACATGGCCACCGTGGCCTCCCCGCGGGCCACGAAACGTGTGATGGGTGTGCCGGAATGGGTGGGGCCGCCGCATGCGGGCACCGCCACTGGGGCCTTCGGTGGAGCTCTCAACGGGGCCACGAAACGTGTGAGGGGTGTACCGAAACAAGTGTGGCGGCCGCATGTGGACAACGCCACCGGGGCTTTCGGTGAAGCTCCCAATGGGACCACGGAGCGTACCACGAGCAGGCAGACGTTGGTGGGCGGCCGCATGTGGACACCGCCTGTGGAGCCTTCGTCGGGGCCCACCATGGAGTCACGAACCGTGTGAGGGGTGTGGCGAAATGCGCGGGGCCTCCGCATGCGAACCTTGCCAATGGGGCCCTCTGTGGAACTCCTCACGGGCCACGAACCGTGTAATGGGTACGCCGACATGGGCGCATAACCGCTGGGGCTTTCGGTCGAATTCCCACGGGGGCCACGGAACGTGTGGTGGGCGTGCCGACATGGGTGGAGCCTTCGGAGTAGCTCCCCATGGGGCCACGAAGCGTGTGCAGGGTGCGCCAGAGTGGACCCGAGTACGCAAGCGAACCTTGCCGCTGGGGCTTTCGGAGCTCCCGATGGGGCCACGAAGCGTGAGGGGTATGCCGGAAAACGGGCATGCGGAGGGCAGAAGCAGGGAGGGAAGGAGGAAGGTAGCGTGGGGGAAGGGCGCGAGGTCAGGAACGCGGGGCGATGTCTCGTCAAAACGAGGACCCACAACCACAGGGTGAGGACGAAAACTGGTTTCCCTACGGAATGGGGCGATGTTGCCCTCCCCGGGCCATCGCAAAGCACATCTTCAGACATTCTTGGGGAATCTCGGGGGCATTGTGGACCATGTTGATGCTATCGTCGGGCATCTTCGGCCCTGCTGGGCCGCTGTGGCTGCTTTTTGGTGGCCTCCGGGTCTGTTTTGAACCGCGGGGGGGGGGGGGGCATGACCCCCCCCCGGGGCGTCTTCGGCCGTCACACAGGGCAGTTTCTAATACATCAGATTTTTAAACATATGGGATTTCTAATACATGACCAATGTCGGAATAAATGTATGCACGAAGTCGTCGTTGTTTTGTATCGGGAGCGGCCAAGAGGGGGGTGTCCAAGAGGGGGGGGGTGCAAATCATGACCGGCGGCACGTGCGCGGCCCAGCGGGTAGGCCCGAGACGGCTGTCAGGAGGCAAAGGCGACGTCTGGGCCACGGGCGAGGCTAATTTGCTAGACAGAGCGCTGCTGGCCAGAGTTGGCGGACAAACTGCTAGCACGGGCACGTGCACTGAACAAAATGACCAGAATTCGAGAGGCCAACGCATTGACAGGCGCAAGCACCTTACACATGATCCGCACGCGGAACATGCATTAAAAACGGCACTGTAGGCTCCTCCCGGGCCGCCCGACCGCCACCCCTCGGGGTGCCTGCGGCTCTCCCGGAGGCAGCCCCGTGGGGCAGCCTTGGAGCGCCGTCCGGCGGCACGCGGCGGCCACAGAGGCACCCCTGAACAAGATGAAAAAACAAGCCTACCTCGCTTTTGACCACCCTCGCTTTTGGCCACCCACCTCGCTTTGGACCACCCTCGCTTGTGAACAAGGAAAAAACCAACCTGCCTCGCTTTTGACCACCCTCGCTTCCAAGAGATACCAAACGATGCCAAATTGCAGCCTGTACTGGTCAGGCCGCTTGACGAGGAGGCGCGTGGTGTGGTTTGGTGTTGCCTGGAAGCGAAAGCGGGGTAGGTAATTCACGCTCTGATTGAACCAACTCACAAAACATGAATTATTCTGAGGTGCGAATCTCGCTCGGAAACTTGTTCGAAAACTCTTTGGTGCGTCTGGGGGGCCTGGTGTGCCGTCTCAGAGCCACCGTCACCGTCCTCAGCTTGTCTTGGAGCCCACTTGGCCTCCCTTAGAATCCTTTTTGGTGGGTGTCGAGGCTGTATTCTGGGGCCGTCTGGGGGCCTCATGGCCCATCTTGAGCGCGGTTTGGGCCGTCTTGGCGCCCTCTTGGGGTGTGGTTGTGCCCAATCGGACGCCCCTTGGGCCGTTTGTTGAAGGGAAACTTCTTGGGTAATTTCGGGGCGCCTGCAAGCGGAACAAACGGCAATTCAACAATTCTTGAACTATTTGGTATTTGGTTATTTCGGATGTGTGGGTCTCTGCCGGAACGCATTTTAAAGCCCTTGGGTGTCTTGGAGGCCGGGTGGGCCGTTTCGAAGCAAGCACCGTCTTCGGGGTGTCTTGGGGCTCCCTTGGCCCCCTTGTTACGGCCTGTGGGCGTGTCCAAGCTCATTTTTGGGGCCGTCTTGAGGCCTCTTGAACGCCGTCTAGGCGCACCCCGAAGACCTCATCCTGATCCTCATCCTCGTCATCACAACACCTTCCTGGCAGGCATGCGCTCCCAAAGGCCACGAACGCGGGAATGGGGTCGTCGGCGTCGACGGCGTCGTCGTGGTCGTCGTGGTCGTCGTGGTCGCGGGCAGGGGGGAGGGGAGGGGGAGAGAAGGAGAAGGGAGGGAGGCAGGTAGGGAAGAAATGACACAAGGAGGCAGGAGAAGCAACAAGGGAGGAAAAGGGCAAGGGTACAAGAGCTGGATGAGTACGGATTCCTCTTGCCTTCTCATACAGTTTGCTTCTCCTCCTCCTCCTCGTCCTCCTCCTTCTCCCTCTCCTCCGCCTGGCGGCGATGGAGGGCCCTCCGGCAACATGCAGTTTAGGCTGTTTTGGAGCGCTTTGGGAGGCCTCGTGGCCTTCAGTGGGCGACTTGGGAAAGAACGAGGAAGGGAATCGGCCCACTAGGGGTTGCGCCTCCTCCACCTCCTCCTGCTCCTCCTCCTCCACCTCCTCCTCCTCCTCCTCCACCTCCTTCTCCTCCTCCTCCTACTCCTCCTCCTCCTCCACCTCCTCCTCCTCCTCCCCCTCCTCTGTTTTGCCATCTCCGTTATCATCCTCATGACCTGTCTGCGTCCTGTCTTTCTCTCTCTCTCTCTCTTGTTCCTCTCCCTCCCCCTTCCCCCTCCCCTCCTCCTCCTCCTGCTCCTCCTTTTCCTCCTGCTTTTCCTCCTCCTTTTCCTCCTCCTCCTCCTCCTTCTCCTCCTCGTCTTCCTCCTTCTCGGGCTGGCGGCGACAATCACGTTCCCAGAAGCCCCATCCGTCCCTCCAAAGACATGATGGTTGCGGTCGTGGTTAGGGAGCCCACAGGGGACGTACGCGCCCAGCTATGTACATAAACACGGCCCCTCGATCCGCGAGACTGGCGTGCGTACTCTCGAAACCAGCGTGGATTCATGGACGTGCACGTCCTTCTTTCGCTCCTGAGTGTTAAGCCCCTCGAGGAGGCCCCTGCAGGGCGCGTTCGGGGCGTCGGAGGCTCCTGCTGGGGGCCGTCTCTGCGGGGCTCCCCGGCCGCCCGTGGGGCCCCTTGCTGGCGCGTCGAGGCTCGTCTTTGGAAAGCCGGCCGTCTTGAGGGCCTCTGGAGCCATCTTGGGCACCTCTTGGGCCGTCTTGGCACCCTTCGGGGATGGACAGAACCACCTTCGCAAAACGTGGTTTAGTGAAAACGACCTCGGGCCCAAACCTGGCGGGCGCAAGCCTGGAAAGTGACGGCCGCGGCGCCCTCCTCGAGAACCGAAAACGGACAATTCACTAATCGACGTGTCAGGGTTGGGGTTCTGTCCACCCCCGAACCCTCTTCGGGTGTGTTGGAGCAATCGGGGGAGCGTCTTGGGCACCGTTGGGGCGTCGGCCAGCGGAACAGACGACCACAGGAACATGGTGGAGAACCCTCTCCTCCGAAGACCAGCGGCGACAATGACGTTCCTGGAAGGGTTGCGGCCGTGCTGGGACCCTCGTGGAGGCCTCTGCAGGGCCCTTGCTGGGTGTCGAGGCTCGTTTGGGGGGCCGTCTCGGGGCTTCTCGGCCGCCTGTAGTCCCCTTGTGGGGTGCCGAGGCTCGTTTGACGGGCAACATTGGGGCGTCTCGGGTCATTTTGTGTGCCTCTTGGGCCGATTTGGCGCCCTCTCGGTGTGTGTGTGTGTGCGCGCGTTTATATTATATATGCATATATATATATACACATATACATATATATATATATATACATACATACATACATACATACATACATACATACATACATACATACATATATGAATACATATACACATACATACATACATACATACATACATACATACATACATGCATGCATGCATGCATGCATGCATGCATGCATACATACATACATACATACATACATACATATATATATGTATATATATATATATGTGTGTGTGTGTTGAGGATCTCTGGGAAGCATCCTGCCGTCTCCGAGCGTCGGGAAACAGGGCAGGCGACAACGGCAAAATCTGTGAAACGCTTGAGGAAACCGATGATGTTTGCCTATTGGGGCTCTCTCGGGGAGCAGTTTGGAGCCCTCTGAGGGCGTCTTGGAAACCTTGTGAGCGCGTCTCGAAGCAATGGTGGGCGTGCTGGGCCCGTTGCAGGGCCCTGTTTGCCCCAGTGAAGCCCTTGGTGTGTGGGCCGGCTCCTCTGGGAGCCCTCGTGGCCGCCTCTTGTGCCGTCTCAGGGCGTCGGGAAGCGGAGCAAGCGACGACAGGAAAATCTGATGGAAACCATGAGAACCAGACAGCGGTTTGGAGGCTCTTCAAGTGTCTTGGATGCCTCGTGGGCGGTCTCGAATGGGCATGCTGGGGGCGATTTTGGGCCCTCTGGGCCCCCTTGAGGGCCATTTTGGCGGGTCGAGGCTCGTTTGGCCCCCATGCGGCACTCTGGCACTGGTCCCCCCCCCCCCCCTGGGCCTACTCTTTTATACATATACATACACATACACCAGTACACTTCCATTTACATTTACATATGCGTATGCGTATATAAATATACATATACATCTACACGTATGTGTATGCATGTGTATACATGTACATTTACATATACATGTACGTGTGCGTCTACATACTCGTATACATGTACACATGCATACACACATACTATACAACTGCACACACATATACGCATACATCTACACTTATATACGCCGAATCATATACATATACACATGCACATTTACGTATACACATACAGGTACGTACACCTATACATATACATACACACGTACAGTTAATGCACCTATAAGTGTACACATACATACACATCTACATACACAAATACATACACACATGTACATGCACATACACAAATGTGTATAAACATATACCTCATCACGTGCATATTACAGACATATGCATATACATGCGCATACATACATATAACTAGGTGTATATACCCGGATACAAATCCCACCATAGTTTCATCGTCGTGATCATCGTTATCGTCGTCGTCGTCGCTGTTGTCTACGTCATCATCCTCTTCTCATTCCTGCTCCCCGCCCCTCTTCCCTCTGCCAATTACGCGGCGTGGCGCCTGTGATCGTGGGCAACATCTTTGCTGCAATTGCCCCGCTGATTCCGCACGTCTGGCAGCAGCCAAGAGAAGAATGCGCGCAAGACTTTCTCCTCCACGGGGAGCAAAACACTTGATAACGAAGGATGGCGGGTACCGTGTGGTGGTGATGTGGGGGGATGGGGATACTGGTAGCAGGAAAGGGGAGAACAAGAGAGAGAGAAAGAGAGGATAGCGAGGATGACGAGCTCGCAAGCCAGAAGGGCCAGAGGCGTACGAATCTCCGACACGAAATTCCCTGTACTCCAAATCCTCTCTAGTTCGCGCGCGCGTGGCGGCTCCTGGGGGCCGCTGGAAGGAAACTACACCTTGCAAGTCATGGTGAAATCAGCAGAGAAATGCTGGACCCCCCATGGTGCGGCCTGAGAATGCGCCAAGCGGCTCCAATTACCAACGATACGTTCAAGATGCACTCCACAAGTCCACTGGGCAGTTCCAGACCGCCAGATCGCCTACAACATATGTTCTAAAGGTCCCAATCACGGACCCGCGTGGCCACGGAACCTCCCCAGGATGTTCCCAATCTGCGAGCATCCTTCAAACACCGAAAAGTGTTTTCAATGGTTCTGGTGTTCGCGCCTTTTCGCTTCCGATGGGCTTCTGAAGCCTGGCATGGCTCCAGTATCAACCAAGACAACTCAGCGAGGAACGAGAAAAGGACTCCAAATGGGCTCTGAAGATCCCCAAGGGCAACGCAACGGATCCAGAGCAGCCCAACAGCGGGGACCCATGTGTGGCGAAGCGGCCCAACACAACCCCAAGAGGCAACAATGCACAGCGGCAGCGGACGTTTCATCGCTTTTGAAAAAAAAGGGACAAGGAATACCCAATCGCTCGCAATATTTCTGACATGGCATGTGGCCGGCGTCGATCAGAGTAGTTTCGGCCCATTGCGGTTTTGATTGTTTTGTTAGTTCAAGGGGCCAGAAACTACTCCGCGCCAAACCGTATGAATCATCACGTGGGATCCGATTTCATGCGAAGCAGACACAATTCCGCCGATTCCGCCGAGGTCACTGCGAGCCTGGAATTGCAAAACAAATCGCGTCGTCATTGTCGTCGCTTCTATGCTGGAAGAGGGCGGTGTAAAATGCCATATGGTCACGTCTTCGCCAAAAAAGCGTCGTCGGTCCATCGGTCACTATTTGCCGAGAGCCCAGTCACATCCTGAAGATGCCGTGGTTGGCGTATCCATCAATGTCGGTGCTGGTTGCGCGCTGCTCAGGCCTGCTACGCTCTATGGGGCGCTGCGGAACGCGGCCAGTTCATGCTAGACCTCTCTCATCCCTGCTGAGCCACGCGAAATGCTTCTGAGCGCTGCTGAACCCTGCGAAGCACGGCTAAGCCCGCGAAGCCTTGCAAGACCATGCTAAGCCCTGCTCAGCCTTGCCAGACGCCCTGCTAGGCGCTGCTAAGCTCTGCTTGGCGTTGGGAAGCGCTGATCAGCCTTAAGGCGTGCTAAACTCTGCTCAGCGGAGCTAAGCGCCGCTAGGTGCTGCTGAATCCTGCTGAGCTCTGCTGGGCACTGCCCAGCCCTGCTAAGCATTGTTCGGCGCTGCCATGTGCGAGCTGGCGCCGCTCAGCCCTGCTATGTCCTGCTCAGCCCTCCTGGGCACTGCTGCGCCCTGCGAAGTCCTGCTACAGTAAATCTACATGATTGGGCCACGCCTTATCCTTCTCCTTCTGCTGCTTAATTGTTTCTCCCTCGTGCCACGGCCAGTACGGGCAGACCTTCAGCAATGTCTGTCTCCCCGGGTCATCTCCTGAGATATCAAAGTGCCCCCTTTCGCCCGGCATCTACAAGAGCTTTTTCGGGTCGGTCGGGGTTGTCTCTTGCGCTTGCCCCCATCAGAGCTGAAGTGGCCACCTCTCGCTGACTGCTGCGAAGTAGCTGCGTCGGATGTTTTCCCCTTCAGAGGCGTGCGTCAGACCCGAATAACTACTGCAAGCGCTTACTGGCGCAACAACTATTGTAGCAGATTGTTGCCCGAGCAACGCGAACAGAACGCATGCAAGGTACGAACAGATCAGCGCGCGCGTCGCCACTTGAAGGAGCGACGCACACGTAGCAGTAGTAGTAGAAGAAGAAGTAGCAGCGGCAATCGTAATGGTAGTAGTAGTAGTAGTAGTAGTAGTAGTAGTAGTGGTGGTAGTAGTAGTAGTAGTAGTAGTAATAGTAGTCACAATAGCAATAGTCGTCGTTGTAGTAGTAAGAGTAGTAGTAAAGGTAGTAGTAGTAGTCGTAAAATCGTTGTAGGAAAAGGAGGAGGAGGAGCAGTAGGAACCGCAAGAAAGAACAATCCTGATAATAATTGCAATGATCGTAGTCGGGGGGCAAGAGACGGAATAGAAATACTCGTAGAAGTAGCAATAATCATACTAGTAGCAGAAGGTGTCGTAGTAGTAGTAAAAGTAATAATAGAAATAATGGTCATAGTCGTGACCGTAGTAATAATAGTAGTAGTAGAAGTAGTAGTAGTAGTAGTAGTAGTAGTAGTAGGTAAAAGTAGTAATAGTAGTAGTAGTAGCAGCCGTAAACATAGTAGTAGTAGTAGTAGTAGTAGTCGTAGTCGTAGTCGTAGTAGTAGTAGTCGTACCAGTCGTACAGATAGTAGTAGTAGTGGTAGTGGTAGTAGTAGTAGTAGTAGTAGTAGTAATAGTAGGAGTAGGAGTAGTCGTAGTAGAAATAAGACTGATCGTGGTAGTTGTGAGACGCGTAGTAGCAGTCGTGTTACGAGTAGTAATACAAGGAACAGTGGGAGTTGTGGTAAGAATGGTAGTAGCAGTAGTCATAGTGCTATCAGAGTAGAAATAATAATGTTAGGAGTCGTCGTCGTAATAGACGCAGTCTTAGTAATACGAGCAGTATTAACAATCGTACTTGTAGCTGTCGGAGTAGTAATGTTCGTGGTAGTTGAAGTAGCAGTAGTAGCCGTCGTCGTAGTCGTAGTCGTAGTCGTAGTCATAGTCGTAGTCGTAGTAGTAGTAGTTGTAGTAGTAGTAGTAGTAGTAAAAGTAGTAGTAGTCGTCGGAATGGCAAAAAAAGGAACTTGCCATAGAAGTAGTGGGAGTAGTAGTAGTAGTAGTAGTAGTAGCAGTAGTAGTAGCAATCGTAGTAGGAGTAGTAGTAGTAGTAGTAGTAGTAGTAGCCGGTGCAAGTCGTCGGAGAAATAACCGTGGTAGTATGACTCGTAGAAGATATAACTAGTACTCGTAGTAAAAAGTGTTGCGGTCGTAGTCCCAGCCGTACTAGTAGGATTAGTAGCAATAGTAGTAGCAGTAGTAGAAGGAGTCATGGCACCAGTCGCACTAATGGTGATAATAATACGAACCGAAATGCTACTGGCATAATCGTATCTGTAATCAAAAAAGCAACAATCGTAACAATAGTAATGAGAATCCGTGACACTTGTAGTTGCAATGGCCGTAATCGTAGCCGTAGTCGTTGTAGTAACGGTAGTCATCGTAATAATATGCGTCGTCGTAGGCGGTGTACGAATCTTCGTAACAACGATATGCACATTAGTATAAAATTATTTCCGTTACCCGTACTCATAAAAATCGTACAAATAAGCGTAGTCGCTTCAGCCGTGAAATAGTTAGTAGCAATAGTGGTAGTAGTCGTCGTAACCGTAGTAGTAGTAGTAGTAGTAGTCGTAGTAGTAATCGTAGTAGTAGTCGTAGTAGTAGTAGTAGTAGTAGCAGTAGCAGTAGCAGTAGCAGTAGCAGTAGTAGTAATAGTAATACTAGTAGAAATACTAGTAGTAGTACTAGTAGTACAAATAGTAGTAATAGTAGTAGTAGTAGTAGTAGTAGTAGTAGTAGTAGTAGTAGTATTAGTAGTAGTAGTAGTAGTAGTAGTAGTAGTAGTAATAGTAGTAGTAGTAGTAAAACCATAATAATGGGGTTTACCATATTCAGTTTGCGCAGGAAAGCCTTCGGGATTCATCACGGACCCCCACGGATTCGGAAGGATCTGAGGAATCACTCGGGATTCCCGAGGATCTGAGTTCCCTGGGGTTTCTTCGGGATTTCAGCGGGTCCAAGGATTCCTTTGGGATTTCTGAAGGCCGAGGATCCCAACATATCCTGTAAGGATTCCCGTGTGTCCGAGGGCGCCTCAGGAATGAAGGAGGATTCCCGAATGGTTCCTCTCCAGAAACCCAAAGGACTCTTAACAAGCTCCGTAAGGATTCCCGAGGCGTCCTGACGGCTTCCTTGGGAGTGACAAGGATGCCCTAGGGACACCGGAGGATCCGAGGATGCTTGAAGGATTCTTGAGCATTTGAAAATTCCATTGGGCTTCCGCATGATAAACGTGTAGTTTTCTATGATGATCATGGTTGCCCGATGATGAGCGACTGGGATCCTATGATCGTCGTATGGTTGTCCTACGATAATCGTATGGCGCCCCCTTGAGTATCGCTTGGCTTGCCAAACTAATCGCATTGTTGTCCGATGCTGTTCGAATGGTTGCCATACGATAATCGTATGGCTGTCCTTTGATACTCAAATGGCTTTCCGATGATATTCGCATGGCTTCCGTATGGTGATCGTATGGTTTCCTTGCGATAGTCGTATGGTTGTCCGGCGATGATCGCACGGCTTCCCGATGGTGGTCGTATGGGACAGGTGATATTCCCATGGTGTCTTATGGCTGATCGTATGAGTGTTTAAGATAGCCGTATGGGTGTCCTCTGGTCGTCGTATGGTTTTCATCTAATAATCGTATGGTTTCCGATGGAGGTTGTATGTCGTGTGGTTTGCTTATGGTAATCGTGTGGTTGTCCTATGGTCGTCGTAAGGCTGCCTTCTGGTAGTCGTGTGGTTGTTCTATGATCGCCGTTGGCATTCGTATGGTGTCCTATGGTCGTCGTACGGTTTCCTAAGATAATCGTACGGTTTTCGTACTGTACTCGCACGGTTCCCTATGGTGATCGTATGCGTTGCCTGTGCTAATCGTGCGACCTCCTATGTATTCCTACGATAGCCGTATGGTGTCCAATGGTAATCGCGTGGCGCTCTTTGGTCATATGGTGTTCCTATGGTAATGGACTGCGGCTGCCCATCCGCTCAGAATCCCCACAGCCCCCCCCTTACTTTCCCGAAAGATTAAGAAGTGGGCGAACAGAGTAATATCAGCCCTAGTAGTGATGGTAAGAAGTCACACTAATAGCGGTAATAATAATAGACGTAGTAGTCGCCGCAGTAGTAGTAATCGTAGTAGTAGAAGCCGCCGTAGCCGTAGAAATGATAGTAGTGCTAGTGGTGCTGGTGGGGGAAGTAAAAGTAATGGAGGCGGTAATCGTATTGGTGGTAAGAAAACACGCAGTAATAATAGTAGTAGTAGTGGTACTAGTAAAAGTAATCTGATACTAGATGTAGCACGAACCTTAAACTAGTAGGGGTCGTGGTGGTCGTAATCGTAATAGTCGTGGTCGTGGTGCCCGTACTGATCTAGTACCCGGAGCAGTCGTAGCAATAGTGGTGGTCGTAATCGCCGCAGTAGTGGCAATAGTGGTGGTAATGGCGGTCGTAATGGTAATAGTGGAACTAATCGTCGGAGTGGTGTTCGTGATCGTACCGTAGCAGTTGTAGTCGTAGTCGTAGTCGTGGTCGTCGTAGTAGAAGAAGTAGTAGCAGTAGTAGTAGTAGTAGTAGTAGTAGTGATAGTAGTAGTGGTAGCAGTAGTGGTGTTGGTAATATTAGTGGTAGTTGTACGAATAGTAGTCGTAGTAGTCGAGGTAATCGTAATACGAACACGAATAACACTACTACAGAAAAACGGTGCTAGTAGTATTCGTAATGCGCGTGATCATACTAGTTGTAAGCGTCATAGTGGTACGAAGGTTGTAATTGTCGCAATTCGACGCGCAATACATAAAAGTAGGTAGTAACAGTAGCTGTAATATTGCAAGTCGTAGTAGTCGTGGCAGGAGCCGTAGCAATAACAATAGCACTAGGGCGTAGTAGTAGGGTCAGTTGGCGTACTGGCCTTAGTAATGGTCATATAGGTATTGGATGGAACTGGTGGATGGCGATTCGTAAGAGAGATAAGTATAGTAGCAGTCGCGGTCGTGGCAACAAGACGCCCAATAAGCTGTAGTCGCAATGCGACCAGTCATGGTCGTAGGCGTAGAAGTAGTAGTAGTAGCCGTAGTAGTAGTAGTAGTAGTAGTAGTAGTACTGCAAGTGATCATACTGATACAGATATGAGTAAGCATGTTTATGGCAATAGTCTTAGACGTGATAGAAATATGAGTAATAATAATCATAGAAGACGAAGCCGCAGCCGTAGTAGTAGTAGTCGTAATCGTATTAGTAGTGATCGTAATAGTAGTAGTAGTTGTAGTAGCAATAGTAGTTGTTGTAGTCGTAGCAGTATAGGGGGTAGTAGTAGTAAAAGAAAAAAGAGTAGTCGGACTAATAACGGGAATAGTGGTTGTAGCCAGAGTAGTAGCAGTGGTAGTAGTAGGAGTAAGAAGAAATAAAAAAAACACATGTCCGCAGTAGTCGTAGTAGTAGTAGTAGTAATAATGGTACTTGCAGGAATAGTAATAGTAGCAATCGAAGTAATGATAATCGTCGGAATAGTCGTAATAGTAGACATCGAAAAAAAGGCGTGGCAGTCGTAGAAATCGTAATCGTAGTAGAAGCCGTAGTAGTAGTAGTAGTAGTAGTCGTCGTCGTCGTCGTCGTCGTCGTCGTCGTCGTTGTAGCTGGGGTAATAGTCGTCGTCGTAGTGGTCGTCGTAGTAAGAATAATCGGTGTAGTGGTACTGGTAGTGATGGTAGTCGTGGGAGAAGTAGCAATCGTAGCAGTAGTAGTCATAAACATAGTCGTAGGAGAGGTTGTATCAGTAGTAGTAGTAGTCGCAGTAGTAGCACTTGTAGTAATAACCGTAGCAGTGGCCGTAGTAGAAGTGGTAGCAGTGGTCGTAGTAATAGTAATAGTGATAGTAGTAGTAGTAGTAGTAGTAGTAGTAGTGGTAGTAGTAGTAGTAGTCGTAGTAGTAGTCGTAGTAGTCGTATTAGTAGTAGTAGCAGTAGGAGTAGCAAAATTAATATTAGTGGTAGTGGTAGTGGTAGTCGTAACCGTAGTAGTAGTAGTAGTAGTCGTAGCAGTACTAATAGTAGTAGTAGTAGTAGTAGTAGTTGTAGTAGTAGTAGTCGTAGTTGTAGTAGTAGTCGTAGTAGTAGTAGTAGTGGTAGTAGTAGTAGTAAGAATAATAGTGGTACTACTAGTAGTAGTAGTAGCAGTGACTGTCGCCGTCGTAGCAGTAAGAATAATCGTGGTAGTAGTCTTAGCCGTAGTCGTAGTAGGGGTCGGAGTAATAGTAGTAATGGTAGTAGTGGTAGCAGCAAAACTTGGAATACGAGTAGCAGTCGTAGTAGTAGTAGTAGTAGTAGTAGTAGTAGTCGTAGTAGTAGTGGTAGTAGTAGTAGTAGTAGTAGCAGTAGCAGTAGTAATCGCAGTAG
>CAUYUJ010014225.1:311551-374051 GCA_963575745.1 Prorocentrum cordatum
GCGGCCGCCGACCTGCGCGACCTGTGGAAGCCATGCCCCGCTAGCCTTGAGTAGAAATAAAGCAACTGCATAAACAGTAGTTTCTCGGAGGTCCGGGCGGAATTCTGAGATCGGCGATGGACGCCTTCCCTGGCGCGAGGAGCGCGCCAGGGGAGGCGCCGGAGGCGACGCCAAGGAGGCCCAGCGCAGATCCAAGAGATCCGCGCGGAGCTCCGAGAAACTGTGTGTATGCAATGTTTGGTTCTTCGATTGGGCCCCCCTTGCCCGCGCCTGGCCCAGCAAATTTCCCCCGACCAGGCCACCTCGCCGTATACCCCGCAGAAGTGGGCCCCTCCTCGGCCCGCGCAAGGCGCCCCGCCAGCGCTTGACTGACCTCGGGCCCCCCACGAGCCTAGGAGCCGCTGCCTTGGAGCTGCCTCGGCGCTGCCCACGGGCCTAGGAACGGTTGCCTTGGAGCTGCCTAGGTACTGACCACGAGCCTAGGAAGCGCTGCCTTGGAGCTGCCTAGGCGCTGCCCAAGAGCGTAGGAAGCGCTGCCTGGGCGTTGCCTAAACGCCAGCGGCTGACCCAACCGGGCCGCCTCGCCTTGCACCCCGCACGCGAAAGGCGCCTGGCCCGCGGCTGGACCTCCCGCAAGCCTCCGCCTGAGAGGCGCTGCCCCCTATCCCTGCCTCCCCCCTTTCGTATCCCCCCTATGCCCCATCCTCCCCCATCGTTGCCCCCCTCCTAGCGTTGCCCCATCGTGAGTCCCATCCCCCTATCGTTGCCCCTGGTGTCCGCCGCGCAGCATGCGTCCGCAAAATCGGCCTCGTGTGCCGCAGCGGTCTTCTCCTCCTCGCCTTTTCGGCTTCCGAGGGGCCCCTGAGGCTGCCAGATGGTCGCTTGCCTTCACGATGGCCACGGGGGCCCGACATGATCCCCCAAACAGGTACCCAGCAGATGCCAGAGGGGGTCTCAATCCTGCCCAGATGCCCCCGAAAGCTCCAATATGGCTCCAAGGGGCGTCGACGAAGCTTCCCAATGCTGCCATGTTGGAGGCTGTTTGTCATGATTCCAGCTTCGATTCGACGCGCCCCCCCCCCCTCCTTGTCCCACTACTGCTCGACCACTTCCTTCCAGGGAATGAACCATGGAACATCAGGCCTGTGTGTGGGGGATGCGCGCGTGAACCAGCCATTATGTTCCGAGCCTTGTCTGGCCTTCCCTTGTTCCTCCTCCGCCCTCCTCCTCCTCCTCCTCCTCCTCCTCCTCCTCCTCCCAATCTCCCTCCCTCCCTGCCTTACATTCCTCTATCCCTTCCGTCCTCCATCGATCTATGGATTTCGCGCGCGGTCGCCAGATCCATGGATCGGGGGAGGTGCCCTCCCCAAAATGCGGCCGGTGCCGCCCCGCTCGGCGGCGGAAATCCGCGATCCCCCCCCGGAAACGGGACCCGTCGCTCATCCACGCCCCCTTAATCCATTTTTGCGATCGCCTGATGCTCCCGATCCTCCCGCTCCCCGATAATCCTGATCCTCCCGCTCCCAGATGGTCCTGCTGAGGGGGGAGCGGCGCGAGCCGTGAGTCGGCGGCGCGCACAGGTGAGTAAGGGGAGGGGGGGAGGGGGGGAGGCTCCTTAGAGGGACGCTGCTTCGTAGAATGCGGCGGCCCTACATCTACAGACAAGGCCCGCGCCTTCTGAGAAGCAGCAGTGCTTCTTAGAAGCCGTCCCCCCTCCCCCTGCCCCCTCTGCGCGTGGCCGAGTGAGAGCGCGCAGGATGGCCCTCGCCTGACTCCCCCCCTGCCTTACACTCCTCAATCCCTTCCGTCCTCCTCTCCTGCTTCCTCCTCCGAAGCTGCCAGGCGGCGGGGGGGGAGGCGCGGAGAGAAATGGGAACACGGGCGGGGCTCGAGCGGCTCGACCTCGCGTGCCCCAGGAAGCCCCGATGACTTCGACGCTCTCTCGAGAGGGGTGCCGAAACCGATGGGGTCCCCCCAGGAAGGGGTGAGGACAACAGCTCCCCCCGTTGTGGCTGGCCTAACCCTGCGCGTGGCCGAAGTACGCACTGATGGGCCTGCTTTCCACCACCACCACCACCACCACAAGTTGGAGGGGGGAAATGAGGAGGAGGAGCGAGCGAGCGAGCGAGCGAGCGAGCAGAAGCCGAGAGGCAGTCGGAGAGGCCACGGGCGAAGGGGCTCGACGGCTTCACTTTACCCCCCACTCAGAGCACCGCCCGAGGGACCCGAAGTCGTCCAAGGGTGGTGCCCCGAGCGAGGGGAGTGAGAGGAGGAGGAAGAGGAGGAGGAGGAGGAGGAGGAGGAGGAGGAGGGGAGGAGGAGGAGGAGGAGAGGGAGGAGGAGGAGGAGGAGGAGGAGGAGGAGGAGGAGGAGGGAGGAGGAGGAGGAGGAGGAGGAGGAGGAGGAGGAGGAGGAGGAGGAGGAGGAGGAGGAGGAGCCCCTCCCCCTCCCGCTTGTGGTGGTGGGTGGTGGAACACGGGCCCATAACACGCACCCTTCCCCCGCCCAGCGGCGCGCCTCGTCCCCGGCGCTGGCCATGCCTCGCCCCGACGGCAGCACGGCGGGCGAGCGCGCGGGCTGCGCGGGCCCGGAGAGGGGGCCTCGGCCGAGCCCTCCGCCCTCCATGGGGGGGGGGCGGAGGGCGGGGGACTTCGGGAGCACCTCGCGGAAGCTCTTGGCCGGCCCCCTGGGCGCCCCACAGCGCGCCGAGTCCCTCCCGTGGTGCCATTGGGCGCCACTGGTCGCCATCTGGACGCTGTTCGGCGCTACTCGGCACTCTTGGACGCCTTTTGGCACTGTTCGCCGGTGTCCGCCGCCGTGCCCTTGAGGCACGAGTTGGAATGTTCTCGGGTCCCTTGCTCAATGCCCTGGAGCCTCAATCCTCAAATCCTGAGTGGAAGCCCGAACCGACAATTCGAGACTTCCGTCCCACGATGTCCGCAGGAGACCCCAAGAGGCCCCCAAGAGGCTCCGAGAGGCCGCCAGGAGGCCCCCAAGACGTCCCCAGAAGCCCCAACTCAGCCCCAAAGAGGCCCTACACCAGGCCCTTGAGAGGCCTCTCGCGACATCCCAACGAACATCCTAAAGGTCTCTGACCCAGGCACGGTGGCGGGATGGGCCGAAGGTCACTAGCTAGATCCGCCGCCCCCTTTTGACTTATCAAAGGGGTGCCTGGCGTGCCGAACCCTATCGCTTTTGGTTTTGGTTCTTTTTCCAAAAGAACTCCCCCTGGGGCTTCGGCCCGTCCCGCCGGCCACCCGGAAAGGATCTCAAGGAGCTCAATCTGGGAAAAAATCCTCCAAGATGGTTCAAAATGGCCTCCAAGATGGGCACGTTGGCCCAAGATGGCCTCCAAAATGGCCTCCAAGTCCGCCCACATGGTCCAAGACGGCCTCCAAGACGGCCCAAGAGAGTCCACGATACCTCCAAGGTCGCCCAAGAAGCCTCCAAGACGGCCCAAGACGACCCAAGAGGCCTCCAAGAGGTCCTCCAGGAGGGCCCGAAGAGGCCAAAATCATTTATTTTCCTTCCGACGGCTCAAGACGGCCCGAGAGGCCCCCAAGATCGTCCAAGAGGCCCCCAAGAGGGCCCCATGACGGCCTAAGTGGCCTCCAAGAGGGCCCCAAGAGGGCCCCAAGACGGCCCAAGATGGCCTCCACGACGCCCAAAATGACCTCCAAGACGCCCGAGTTGGCCTCCAAGACGGCCCCGAAGCGCCCCAAGAGGGCCCCAAGTCGGCCCAGAAAGGCCCCCGAGACGGCTCCCGACGGCGTCAGACGTGCCAGGACCCCACCAAGATGGCCGAAGCTGGCTCGAAGCTGGCCCAAGACGGCCCAGGAGGCCCCCAAGAGGGCCTCCAGGAAGGCCAGAAGAGGCCACAAACATTGATTGTCCTTAGGTTTTTGACGGATTTTGACACCTGCTCCTCTTCGGCCCTCCGACGGCCCGAGACGGCCTAGGAACCCCCAAAGATCACCGAAAGATCGCCCAAGAGGCCTCCAAAAGGGCCCCAGAACGGCCCCAAGAGGGCCCCAAGACGGCCCCAAGAGGCGGCGCCAGGGCCGCTGCGCGTGGAGAACGTCAACGCCGGGCAGCCTCTGCGCCGCCGCGCGCGCGGCAGCGTCGGGCCGTCCTGCGCAGAGACATCGACGTCGGGTCGTCTACGGAAAGGGCGCGAGGGCTCCCGGGAAGCCGCGAGGGCTCCTGGGAAGGCCCGCCGCCTTCTGAGAAACAACGCCTCGCGCGCCTCCCAGGAGGCCCGCGCCCAGGGCCTGCAACCTCGCGCGCAGAAACATCGCCTTCTGAGAAACGTTAGTTGCGGTGCTACAGCGGTCGGGTTTGCGCCGCTGGCGTCCAACAGCACCATGTGGAAACGCGGTGCTCTTGTAGGCTCCCTTGCGTGGTCGTAAAAGCGGCTGGGTTCGACAGGCGTTTGGTTTGACCAATCAGTTTCCAGTGTATTGGCGCAGGCCCGTTTGAATGCACCATGTCACCACATGCGGCGCTTTCCTGCGTGGTTTTTCATCAAATTTGCGCGTGTCGACTTCAACATTTGTCCAGACGTGTTCGGCTGCCGTTTGCCACCGAAGCCTGGGAGACGACCTCAGAATTCTAAATTCCAGATGGAAATCATGGTGGGCCCGCTTCGAGAAAGTCCGGAAATCTCGAACTGGAATTCAGGATATGAATTTTGAAGCGGAACTTCCTCGCAACAACAGCATGTTGACGCGAAAATGGGCGAACCAAGAGCCACGGCGACGATCAGCTTTCCTGACGCCCCTGCGGGCTCTCCTACAGACCTGAACCCCCAGGCATTCCCAAATGATGATTCCCACCCCAGGCGCCACCGTGCGACCATCCTACGCCAAGCCTCCGCTGCGCTGTAGCAGCAAAAGAAATATACGTATGCTTCGACCTACATGTATACACACATCAACATAAATTAATGTATATACACAAGGAACTTGTATAATACATATGTTTGGGCATATTGCCGTTCGGCATGGGAATCTTGCACATTCTTCAGGCAAGGCGTGCGCATCGTCACCAACAGCAACAAACACGTTGCTTAAGGCCATCCTCAAACAGGGTCTGAAACACGAGCGGTACGGTTCGCCTGCCGACGGGCACAGAGGAGGGATGAAGAAGAAAACGAGGGTGAGGCAATGCGGGAATGAAGGGGGGGACGGGGATGCAGACCGATAAGGAAAGCAACTGGGAAAGGAGGGGGGGGCAGCGGGGGGTGAGAGCAAATCAGGGAGGAGGGCGAGGAACATAATTCTGGCAGACGTGTACGGGTACTTTAAGCACCTCTTCTCGTCCAAGACATTTTCGTTTCAAGTGACCACGCACTACAACGATGACAACATTTGCCAATACGGACAAACACCGGCCTCCCAATCCTCCTCATCCCCTTCCTCCATCCTCCACCCTCCTCCGCTCCTCCCCCCCTCCTCTTCCCTCCTCCCACCTCCTTCTCCTCCTCGTGCTCCTGTTGCTCCTCCCTCCTCCTCCTCCTCCTTCTTCTCCTCCTGCTCCCACCTCCCACCCAATCTCCTCCTCTACTCCTGTTCCTCCTCCTCCTCCTCCTCCTCCTCCTCCTCGTTGTCCTCCTTCTCCTGCCTCTCACCCCTCATCCTCCTCCTCTTCCTCGTCCCTCTCCTCCTCCTCCCTCGTCTCCCTCTCCTTCCTTTCTCTCTCCCTCCCTTCTCCTCCGGTCCCTCTTCAGCTATGGCCGTGGCGCGCGGCGCGCCCGCTCTCCTATGCGCCCGCGCGCGCCCGCGCGCGCTCGCGCCGCGGGGGGGGCGCGGCGCCCTTTGGGGCCGAAGGCCGGCCGTCGCCGGGCGGAGGGGTACTTAGCAAGTCGCCACGAAGGAAAGGGGTTATTTGAAGAAAGGGTCCGGAAGTTTGTCGCCGCTTTCAGCCACCGGGCCCTGCCAGGGGCCCCGGGACCGTCGCAAATTATCCCAGTGCGACCCTACCTAGGAGTTGGAGCATCTAGGAAAGCAACATCTATATCTACACAGAAAGCTACATTAACATCTACACCTGCATCTACATCTACATCAACATCAACAGCGAGACTCACATCTGCATCCACATCCACACCTACGTCTACACCTACATCTACAACTACATCTACATTTACACCTACATCCACATCTTCACCTACACCTACATCCACATCTACACTTTCGCAGTGGTTTTGCTTTTGCGTTGCATGTTATGCTATGTGATGCTATGATGTGCTATGCTTGACTATGATATGCTATGCTATGCTGTGCTAGTGCTGCGTTGCGCTGCGCTAGGCTAAAGTCGGCTAATCTATGATTCGCTATGATATGATATGCTATGCTGTGCTATGTTGCGCTGTACTATGCTATGTTATGATATGTTGTGCTGCGTTATGATATGTTACGTTAGGCTATGCTATGGTAGTATATGCTACGCGATGCTATGCTATGCTATGTTATGCTATGCTGCGCTATGCTATTCTATGGTATGTTATGATGTACTATGCTATGGTATGCTATGCTGCGCTGTGCTATGATAAGCAATGCTATGCTATGCTATGTGATGTTATACTGCGCTATGCTGTGCTATGATATGCTACGCTACGCTGTGCTAAGCTATGCTATGCTTGGCTATGCTATGCTATGCCTTGCTATGCTGTGCTAATGCTGCGCTGCGCTATGCTGCGCTGCGCTAAGCTAAGCTATGCTAGGCTAAGCTAAGCCAAGCCAAGCCAAGCTAAGCCAAGCCAAGCTAAGCCTAGTTAAGCTCAGCTCAGCTCAGCTAAGCTCAGCTAAGCTAGGCTAGGCAAAGCGGGGGATCCTGGGGGAACCGCCTGGGGCGTAGTCCAATGCCCGGCCGTTTAAGCACACCGAGTAAGAACCCTTCCAGGCAGAGCCTAGGTAGGGAACTAATCAAAACGAAGATATGGCCCTGGGGAAGACCATGGGTTCCGGGACCCGTTTCCGTAGAACGGGGTCCGAATGGATGGGGTCGGGACATCGAACCGCATCGCCGTTGCACCAGCGACGTGGGCGATCGGCGACATCGGCAAGACCAGACAAACGCGTACCCGAGAGGACGCAAATCGGCGGCGAACGAAGGGGGAAATGAAAAGGAGAAAACCTTCTCAGAAAGCGGCGGGACTTCTCAGAAACCCACGCGCTTTCTGAGATTTGTTTCTGTCTTGGGAGAAGGTTTCGAAAACTTTTCAAAAGGCCGGAGACTTCCGAGCCTTCTGAAAAGGCCTTTCCTCCTCACTTCCCCCCACGCTCGCCGATCCTTCTCACTTTCCCCCTCGTTCGCCGCCGAACATAGGCATTAACAGGACGAGATGTGCCTATCGGCGCGCTCGACGGACACCAGGGAAACATACTGGTGCGCGCTTGCCATCGCAGGGGGCCGGGGCGAGAGGCTGAGACGGGGAGGGGGAGAAGAGGAGGAGGAAAAGGAAGAAAAAGAGGAGGATTAGGTTAGGCACGCCACTAGAGTCGCCACCCCGCGCTGACACCGAGGCCCCAGCGCGACATGGCGAGCCCTTGGTTAATCCATCAGTCTCTTTCACCGCCGCCCGCTGGCCCGTTTCCCAGCGGGGGCCCACTCCCAGGTGCCAAGGTCGCGGGCGCTCTGGGGTTCTCGCACGGCGAGCGGGCGGCGGCGGCGGCGACAGGCGCACAGGTCTGCGCCTGTGTCACACCGCTGGCGGGCGACGGGCCTGGCGCCTCGTCGTCCTCATCGTAGAGCTCCAGCTCGAGGTGGTCGGCGGGCTGCACCAATGCCGACCAGCTCGAACTCGAAGCAAACCCTCTGCGGCCTAACCCCTCGCCGCGCTGGGGAATTATGTGGCCTAACCCCTCTCCGCGCTGGGGCAGGAAGCGGACTAACCCCTCGCCGCGCTGGGGTCGGTGGCCTAACCCCTCGCCGCGCAGGGGAATGCTGCTGCGGTCTAACCCCTCACCGCGCTGGGGATTTCCTTGCCCTGCACTCTCGCCGAGCCGGGGTCGGGTGGAGTCTAAACCCACACCGTGCTGGGGGACCTCGTCGTCATCGTCGGCATGCGGCTCTAGCTCGATATAGTCGCCAGTCGGTGCCCGTGGCAACGTGCTCGGGCTCGCTGCCATTCCACTGCTGCGGCCTAACCCCTCGCCGCGCTGGGGAGTAGAGTGGCCTAACCCCTCGCCGCGCTGGGGATCGGTGCGGTCGACTCCCTTGCCTCGCTGGGGCCTGTGGCCTAACCCCTTGTCCCTCTGGGGTCTGCTGCTGCGGCCTAACCCCTCGCCGCGCGAGGGGGGCGCCGAGTCTCGCACTGTTGCCATATTTGATGCTGCTGTCTTCTAGCACGGGCGAGGTCTCCTGACAATGTCGCTCGCTGTGTTCGCGGTTCACGTGGTATCCGCGGGCCAAGCCCTCCCCCTCGCGTTCAGTCTGTCGGTTTCCCAGGGTGTGGGTCCGCTCTGTTAGTTGCGAGGTCCTGTCTACCACCATGTCGGTGACGTAGTCCGCGTTATGCTCTCTGGGCTCGACAGGGACCTGGCCTAACCCCTCGCCGCGCTGGGGCAGGGAGCGGTCTAACCCCTCACCGCGCTGGGGTCGGTGGCCTAACCCCTCGCCGCGCTGGGGGTTGCTGCGGTCTAACCCCTCGCCGCGCTGGGGATCGCATTGCCCCGCGCTGTCGCCGCGCTGGGGTCGGGCACGGTCTAACCCCTCACCGTGCTGGGGAACATCGTTGTCATACCCGTCATGCAGCTCTAGCTCGATGTAGTCGCCAGTCGGTGCCCGTGGCGCCCTGCTCGAGCTCGCTGTCGATCCATTGCTGCGGCCTAACCCCTCGCCGTGCTGGGGGAAACAGTGGCCTAACCCCTCGCCGCGCTGGGGATCACTGCTGCTGCGGTCTAACCCCTCACCGCGCGGGGGAACGCCAAACTTCGCACTGTCCCCATCCTTGATGGTACCGCCCACTGGCTCGGGAGCGGCCCCCTGACTATTCCACTCGCTGTGTTCGCGGTTCACGTTGCATCCGCGGGCCAAGCCCTCCCCCTCGCGTTCAGCCTGTCGGTTTCCCAGGGTGTGGGTCCGCTCTGTTAGTTGCGAGGTCCTGTCTACCGCACTGTTGGTCAATAGGTCCGCGTCTTGCTCACCATTGCGGTCTAACCCCTCACCGCGCTGGGGACTGCCGTGGCCTAACCCCTCGCCACGCAGGGGCACTACGCAGTCTAACCCCTCACCGCGCTGGGGATCTCAAAAAAAGCATCTAGGTCCCGCTGCAGGTCTGGGTCGTCATAATATGCCTTCGTCTCGGGCTGTGCAGTAAGCTGGCCCTCGTCTGCGCCATCCGCAGGATGTACTGCTGGTGGTGCGCATATCGCTGCTGGTCGTCGCTTCACTGTCCTTCTAGGTCGAGGCTGTGGATGTGTCTCTGGTGGGGGGTTTGTCAGCACCGAGGGGGCTTGCTCCTCATGCGGGGCCAGGCGCTCCTGACCCCGCAACTCCCTCACAGTCCGTGCCAGATCCGCCTCTTGTGCCGCCTTCGGTGGTGCTGTATAGCCAGGGTATCGCCCATCTCGTATCCTGTTGAGCGCATCTTGCCCGTACTTGGTGATCGTCTCGTCACGCGGCTCCCGCAACCTCTTACCAATGGTCGTGCCATACGCCGCACGCCGTGCACATAACAGCAGACCATACCGAGCCCATTCACTGATCGCATGACTCTGGTGTATGTTCCCATTGCCCATAAACCTGTCGCCCTTGACCTCCGCGATCTCGTTCGCCGTGGTGAACGAGGCGCTGCACTCCGTCTTCGCGAACTCGTTCAGGGCGTCCACTGCGATATACTGTCTGCGCGCTGTGCAGAACCACTTATTTTTGAGCTTGACCATGTCGTGCTGCTTGGCGCTGCTGATGATATCCTGCTGCTTGTCTCGCTTTACCTTGGGCTTGGCCGTGGAGGGTCTCTCTGCGCACCAGGGATCCGCGCTCGCTGTGTCTGCCAGCGCCTGCCGTGCTCGAAGTCTGACGTGTGCGCAGATCGCGTCCCATTCATCCGTGCGAGGTAGGGGCCTGCTCACTCTGTCCCATGATGCCTCCGCTGCAACTGTCGCTAGAGCGTCTGCGAAACTATTGCCCATCGCGCAGCTCGGGTTGATCAGCTCTGCCTCCTCCTCGTCCTGATGTGAGGGGGCCCACTCCACTTCGATCTGCCTGGGGCTTGTGTCCATGATTGCACGCCTGATACGTGCCCATATGTCCGCATTCTTACCTCTACCTGGGTCGTACGCTCTACCTCTCGACCACGCGTTGGGTAGTGGATGATGGTCCGTGACGTACACAATGTCTCCTCGGGTTTCCTCTATCGCGAACGCGAACAACATGAGCTCACCTCTTGGTACTGTTTGTCACCGTCCTGGTAAATCTGCCATCGTACCTGCAGACATGTGCCACTTGCCATCGATCGTCTTCATAGCCGCCACGCCTATGACAACTCGCCGCCTTCGTAGGTCTGCGCCGTGGGTGCCTCCTGATCCGTCGCCAAAGAGATACAGCGGCCGTCCAGGTACTCGAGCCTCCTCGTAATTGCCGAACCTGATGTAGTCCTGTCTGTCAATGTCAAGGAATTTTGGGTGAGTGAAGTCTCTTGGCGGGATCCCACGCAGCCAAAAGGTGGGGTTCGCTTCCACTCCTGCCATCGCTTTGGGCACCAAGTAGTCCGTCTTCTCGTAGGTCTCGTGCCCTGTGTTTGCAGCACAAGTGTAGATGCGGTGGAAAAGGGTCTCGGGATCCTGCTTGCACCTCGAGCAGATATTTGTGTCGCATTCGTAGCCGGCTTGTATCTGTCTTTGTCGTGTCCATTGCCCCCCTGCAACCACCGCATTGTTGAGCGCCCAGTCCTGCCACTCTGCGCGCTGGCTGCACCTTTTCTGCTCCTTGCTGATATGCCAAATATCTCCTCCGCGTAGTAAATCTTCGCCATGTAAATGTGTTGCAGCTTGTGCCCACCGTGCTGCGTCTAGGTCGTACTCGAGGTCTTCTAGCAATTGAGTATATTCTATGGCATCGATGTCGCACTTGCCGTCGTCGTCAATGAAAGGGAGCTGCCGGTGTTCGTCTCCTTGCTGCGTAGGTCGCTTCCAGAGCGCTGCCTGCTCTGGCTTCCACCCTGCCGCGATCAAAGTAGCTTGTATTGCCGCCACTGGTCCATTCACCTTGCGCCACATCTTAGATCCTGCACTGACCTTGCGGTACGTTGGGCCCCATACTTGGCGTACTCGTCTGTGGGGCTCAGGGTGGTGCATCCATTGTTGTAGCCATTCGCTGACTAGCTGCTTCCGTAAGCTGATGCCTGGGTCCTTGAGGTGGTACAGTACCGCCATGCCCGTGGATAGACACCTCCCAGGTCCAATACCAGCGGCCGGTCGCATTGCCATCCTTCGTAGTTGTAATATGCGGCTAGGTGCGATGCCCCAGACCTCGTGCCCGCACGACTCCTGCGGGGAAACGCCCGTGGTGAACAAGCCTTGGGTGATCTTCGCAACCTTCGTCGCCATTCGTCTTATTCGAAGGATCTTGCCTGCTTTCTGTTTGGCCTTGCGCTGCCTTGCTCTGGCTTTCTTTTGTGTTCGCTTGCCATTGCCACTGACGTCGGCGCCGAGGTCCACCATGTCTGCTTGCTGTTTGCCTGGAAGACCGCGCTGTTGGAGCTTGCGCCAGATACGCCTTCGCAACTTGGGGTTCGACGCCACTAGCACCGTCTTCGGCGAGATCGTCAGGTTGCGCTGAGCGGCCTGGTGTATGAACTCGTCAGCCAACTCTAACATCTGCTTCTCAACAATTTCCTCCGTGCCTTCGACGCGTCCAACCGTGTCGCCCACGCACGACCACAAGCCCGCTGCCTGCACTCTCTTCTGTGCTGCTTCCAAGAAGGGGGAGAGGTGCACTTTAGCGAACCTGGTGCCCTGTGCCGAACCAGCGACGATCGAGCACGTCGGGTCGATTCTGGGCCCTATCCATTCCGTGTGCTTGAGATGTCGTGGCCCCAAGAACGCTTCCACTTCCATTGCCATAACTGTCGGTGAGAATTCCAGCTTGATCCCCGTGTCTATCAGCCACCCAAGATCCAATGAATCATAGAACTGCTCCATGTCGGCGAACAACTCCGCGTGTGCGATTCCCATTGTGTGCCCTGTTTCATCGAGCGTGGCTCTGAGTAATGCCGCTCGTAGTGCCGAGGATCCACGTAGCGCCGTGTCCCAATGATCCTCCAGCTGCTGCGTCCAGGACTCTACCACTCCAGACCGCATTCGTGACCATATGCGTATTGTCATAGGTAGCAGTCCCAAAACTCTATCACCTCCCGCAGGTTGGCCTGCGATCGCTCCAATGGTGCCGAGTACTTGTGGGGGCCACATGAGATAGCTTTCGGCGTCAGCGATGATGTCCAGAAAGTCTACCTTCGCCTGGTCTGGGAGACGCTCAATATCTAACGGGCCAATTGCGTCGATCCCTCTTGCCTTCTTCACTCCCATGCGACGTGTCGCCGCGTTGAGGTCCTGGATGGTGAGTTACGGTAGTTCTTCCAACCCAGCCTGTTGTCGGCAACGTTGGAGAGCTTCTGCAAGTTCTGCTTGTCTGTGGGCTGTGGCGGTCCACTTCTTGGCCCAAGTGTCACTCTTGTGCATCCAGATGAGGACGGGGTCCGCCACTAGTTTGCCCGAGATCATCTCCTCGAGTCGCGGTTGTTGGTTGTATTTTGTCCATCGGTGTAGAGCACCTGGGGTATTCTTCCACATATCCTGCGCCCACTTGATGAAGCCCTTGGCGCCGTCAGCCATTGCACGCCTCGCTGCGTGACTTGCCAATCTTTCTGTGATTTCAATCACGTCTTGTCGCTCCTGTCGTACTGGGCTGAAAATATCGTGCGCCTGCTGCTGCCACTGATTGAGGAGCTCGACGTCTTTGTGCTTGCAGACCGCGTGCACCTGCAGAATGCGTTGCCGAAAATCTTGCTCTCTCTGCTGCAACTGCTGCGGATCCCCGCTGTTCTTGACCAGGCCACTGATTGCGACCGCTTGCGTATGAGTGATCGCCCACCAATCAGCATCGGGGTAATACAATTGTGGTCTGCCTGGTGATGCCGTGCTTACCTTCCATTTGGTATCAAAACCTGGCGCCCTGCCACGATAACTATCTCGTTGATGCGCTTGTACTTCTGAATGTTGTAGTGCTGCCTCCTCTACTGTCGTGATCCACTTGCCGTAGCTGTCCGCCCAATAGTGCGCCAGTCGAGGGCGCTCGCGATAGGCTTGCAGCTGCCATCGCTCCCATCGTAGTTGAATGCTACCAGACAATCCCCTTTTGGCGCGCTCCCAAGTGTCGTCGCCGATGTAGAAGGAGGTGATAGAAACCGCCTCCGTCCGCGTAACTAATGCCGGGGATGTGCCCAGAACCTCTGCCTCTGGGTCCTGTTGAACACAGATCGGATCCGTGTCGTAATTCTGGAGCCAGAGCCTCTCGTCGCTGTTGTAGTCGCTGTTGCTGCCTGCTCCGCTTGCCGTTGATGTCCTTCTGCTTCTTCGGCCTCGGCTCAGATGGTAAACTTTTTGGGGTGTCCATCATGCGGTGCCACCAGCGCTGCTTCTTTCCAGCCATCCGTATCCGTAGCCCACAATGCGTGGCCCACGGTGCCGCGAGCTCCTTGGAGATGGCGAGGCCATCCTTGAACCCTGCCGAGGCCACTCCATAATCATATAACGAACCTTTGCCTTTATCGCAAGTCACCTCCTCTGGGCCCGTGACTATCTCCCCTCGCATCTGCTCTATCCACCCTGAGGCAAGTAGTTCGCTAGGAACGCAATTCCAATCTGCAAGCACAAGCCATGGGTCTTTCTGCAATCTGACGAAAGCTGCGAGGGCTGCCATGATTTTCCGATTCCTGCCCGTGAAGTTCAGTTTCGGCTGCAGGTACGCCGCGATGAGGATGAAATTGCCGATGCTGAGGTGGAGTACCATTGGGGAGAAACCCACGCAGGTCGCGTCGCCCTGCTTGTCCTGCTTGCTCTTCCAGTGCTCCAGCGAAGTGGCCTGGATATGCGTGCGCGTGGCGACCATCTCCCCAGCCGGCAGACCTTTGTGCGACTTGCCACTGGGTACCGCGGGGGTGATCGCTGCCTTCCAACCTTCCTTCTGCAAGAACGTCTTCATAGCGGTCACGTCCGCTGGCCCTTTGTGGGTCTCCACGAACGCGATGCAGTCGAACTGCTTGCTGTTGGGGCCCTCGATGTAATTCTGCACCTGAGGGCCCCATTCCGTGATGTTGCCGAAAAGAACCTGGAACTGGTCGCTCTGCTGGTCGGGCGTCGGCTCGCTATACCTGCGACTGGCCAGCACCATTAGCAGCATCAGCGCCTTTATCGTCCACTTCGCGAGCCTTGCGCCTCTCAGCGCGGGCCTGCTCCAAGGCCACTTGATTGGCTTCTCGGATCTTCTGCTTCTCCTCCTCAGGGTTGAGGGTGCTCGAGCCACTGCTGCAAGGTGCCGTCGCTGCCGCCGAACCCGCCGCCGCCTCCGCCGAACGGGGCTCCTCGTCGACTGCCTCCGCCTTCGTGCCGTCTCCATCTGTTGCCAGCACCTTTCGTTTCTTCTTGGGGGCTGCCAGCGCCTTCTTCGCCTTCTCGTGAATTTCTTCGATGTGCTTGAACTTCGCCTGTCGCGTGCCGAGCTGCTCCTTTTGGAACTGCTCGAGCTCTCCTTTCCACTGTATGATGCGGTCCATCTCGTCCTTGGGGATGTCGCACTCCTCGAGGCCTTCGAAGAGCTCGTCGTCGTACTCGAACTTGACCTTGAGGGTGCCGCCGCCGATCTTATCCTCTGGCTTGACCACGAGGATGCCTGATTCATGATTCGCCTGTTGAAGGGCCAAGAGATGCCGTTGTTGGACCTCGACGCGCTGCTGCACCAACTTCTCCATGTAGTCGTTCTGGTCGTCCAGGTACAGCTGCGCGTCCGTGAGCTTCTTCCTTTGCTTCCCGATGCGATGATCGAGGTCCTTGAGCGCGCGGTTGGCCTCGCCCAGGAGCTGCGCACCCGTGCGCTGCTTGGGCGGTGCTGGGGCCGGCTTGGCGTATTCCTTCTCCTCCTGGGCCTTGCGGCGCAGCGTGTCCAAGGCGGCCGTGATGGTGGGGTCAGACTGGTCGCCGACGCCCTGGTATGCTGCCAAGCTCGCAATGAGGGAGACCGTGGTGAGCGGGTCGGGCTGTCCGAAGTCGCCCGTCGGTTCCTGCGCGTTGTCCCAGCCTGCCGCGTCGCCCTTGTGGGTGGAGGTGGAACGTCTCCGCGGCGCCCACTTCTTCCATGACCGTCCTGAGTTTGACCAACCCGCAGAATGCTTGTCATTCTGTGCCCAAGCTCCTGACGGTGGTGGTGGGGCGCCGAAGGTGGGGAAGAGCTTTGCCTTGCACTTGAAGCACTCGGTCTTACTGTTCCAATTCCACTTATATCCACACGGTTTGCATCCCATATATCCCGCTGCATTCCCACTGCCATATCCCATGCCGCTGCGCACTGAGAAACAAGGGTGCAATCGCGCGGCGGCCGCGCGGACGTGCTCACCTGCGGGCAGCAAGTGGCACGCAGAGACCTGGGGCGGACCAGGCTCTGCAAAGCAAGCGGGGTATGCCACGGACTAGCGGTATCCAGTTCTGCCAATGCGGGCTCAGCCCGCCGCGGCATCAGCCTTGAGCCAAAATGGCGACGGAGGAAAAAGGAAAAAGAGGAGGAGGAGGACGAGGTCGAGGAGGAGAAAGACAAGGAACATGACGGGGAGGATGAGGTCGACCCGATCGAGGGGGAGGACACGGACGAGATGGAGTGGGAGGAAGAGGCGAAGGACGTGGAGGTCGGCAGGAGGTCGACGAGAAGGAGGAGGAGGAACACGCTAGCACCCTTCCCCTCTCTGCCCTTCCTCCCGCCCCCCCCCCCCCCAGGTGCGGAGGAGGGCGCGTTGGCAATGGAACCAGTTTTGCACGTGCTATGTTCACACACGCACACAATTCGGTTGCCCACTGTTGGCGCGGGCGTTCTCTTTTGTGGCGGGCGGCCCACGCGTTATACGACCCGTCTTCGCTGAAAAGTACCAACTTCTCTTGTAGAGCTCGACCTACCTGTTTACAATCCAGTGTTTGCGTTAGCGGTTTCGCAGCCGCGTTCTCCAAAACTGTGTACTTGCGCGTTGTGGGTATGTATGTAGATGGAATGCCGAACAGACGCCGCACGCACTTGCAATGAAAAGCGTCCAAACGATCACGGCCAGCGCTCAACAATCATGTGTTTAAATTTATCGCGCTACTTACACTAGGCCGGGCAAAAGCCCGAATTTGCGCAACGCTCTGCAACTGGCGGCTGGATTTATCATACAGACTTCTTTGGCCCAGTCAAGCACCAACACCATTATCCCACAACATCACTGCTACTGTGCCACGTCGATCATGCGCCTCACACGCATGAGTGCGTCCGCAGTGCTAGGCCAAGGACGCAAACCACATTGTGAGTTGCGCGTGCGCTTGTTTGAGTTTGAGCGTGTCAGGTCATTGGTTCGCCACTGGTGCCAAGATCTTGTAACCAATCGAGAGCAACGAAATAGGCCGGTAGATTTCTTGAAGGTCCGTGTTTCGTTTTTGAAGTATAGCAATTCTGTAATAGCTCATCTACATCAGCGTTGCTGACATAAACGACACGAATATCCACTTTCGTTGTCGTGCGCTCATACGTAAAAATGCTTCAGAAATCCGTCGTCCGGCCCTGCACTCTCTCCACATTTCAATTTCGTCAGCACTGCCGTTAACTCATCAATCCGTTCCCAAGCATCGTAAAGTCGGACTGCTGAAAGAAGAACAGCTAAATAGGGAACGGAGCCCGTTCTTGGCCCTGTAAGCGCCTCCGTGCCCCAGGAGGGCAAGAGGAACAACGCTGGAGGAACTGTTTCTTATTTCAGCGTCTTGACTTTACCATTGTCTGGCAAATCCTCTGGGTATCCACATTGCCACTGCACGGGCTCGACATAATCTGCCACCAAAGGGGAAGACTCTGGCTCCACCTCGGGCCGCCTCGTTGATACATCGGCGATTCGGAGCGATCCTGCGACCCCACCTGCTCGGACTCCAAGTGGGAGGCCTAGACTGGCCGAGGACCCCTCTCCTTCATGCCGAAAGGAGCACGGCATGCGCGACGTGCGCAGCAGCGCGCCCTGTGCGGGCAGCCGCAGGCCTCCCTTTCCCGCCTTCTCTCGAACGCCTCGCACACTCTCGCACGTGACCCCACTCTGTCTCAATGGAAGCAGCGCTGATCCAATCAATGACACAAAGCATGGACAAACACCAGTGAGATGCAAACGCTCATGTATATTCGTTGCGGCACGGCTGGAATGGTCGTTTGAACACCGTCTGCTTCTAGCGACTCCGTGCAAGCAGTCGCAACGGAGGCTGGAATCAAAACACTTGCCCCACCTGGCCGGCCACTGCATTCTCTCATTCTCACACGTCTCAGCGGTTTTCCGAGCGTGCCCCTCCCAACACTGCCGGGCGCAAGGGGACGGCGGGATAAAGTAGAGACATGGCCACGAGAAAGTGGGCAAAGAAGATGAGCCCCTCTGTTGATGGTACAAGACCCCATGGAGACACCTCCAACAACGGACACTCCAAGGTGGAGAGCACGAGCACGACGAGCACGAGGGCATTCATCCCAGAACTGAGGCTGTCCTGCCCCCTTCCAGCCGCAACCTTCCAGAGTTCCGAGCGGATGTCTTGGGTCAGCCCCAGAGCCCCTCCTCCCCGCTTTCTGGGCGCGCCGAAGCGGGGGATTGGCACGCCGTGGCCCGAGCCCCCTCTTGGAGCGCCCCTCGTGAATGCTGCGCATGTCCGCACGCCGCGTCCGCGCCCTCGCGGCCTGGACCCCAGGGCGCGATCCCGCGGATACGCTGCCCACGGGCCCCGACTGCCAGCGACCAGAAACCCCCCCGGCAGCGAAGACACGCGGAAAATACATTCGGATGAAGATCCGCCACCGCGCCTGCACGGGGCGCGCGTGTCCGATGCTCACAAATGTTTTCTTTGGCCGATCGACCCCCTTCGAACCGACAACCCCTCGAACACCGCCCCCCCTCTCCGGAGTCGATCTTGGGATTTGTTCCATACACAATTATGTTCGGAATAGTGAGGGCCCGAAAAACAGCCCCCCCGAGGAGGATCAATAAAAACTCCCGGGAGGGGTCAAAATAGGCCCCCCCCCAGGAGCGCCCAAGAGGGCCCGATAGTCCTCACGAGGCCCCCAAGACGCTCCAAGAGGCTCTGAAGACTCCAAGGGGCCCCCAAGACATCCCAAGAGGCCTCCAGGAGGCCCCCAAGGCGCCCCAAGAGCCCCCGAGTCATCCAAGAGATCTCTTGCCCACGAATGCGGCTCGAGCCTTCCAAGTGATGCCACGCTTCCCCAATTCCCCTGGGCATCGTTCCTTGATGGGCTGGTGGGGATACGCGAAGCGTTGAGAAACTGCTTCGCTGTTGCACTAGCGGCGGTGGCGGGATGTGCCACATGCAGCCGGAGCCATTTGGGAATTCGCGAGAACTAGCGGGCCTGGAGGATAGATCGGGCGCAAATGCACAAGGCGGGTTGCAGAACGTGCCATCGCTCGAACGTCCGTTCCCCGTGCCTTGCTCGATCTCGAGCGTGGCTGCTTCGCGAGATGACTCCTCCATGGTCCCCGCCGAAACAAAAAAGCACGCACACGTCCGAGCGATGCTCAGGGAAACACTGAACTTTGGGGCGGCCAAGGGGGGGCGTCAGAGAAGGGGGGGTGCAAATCATGGCCAGCGGCATGTGCGCGGCCCAGGGGGGGGGGCCAGGGACGTGTTGAAATCAGAAGAGGCGCCATGAAATCAGGGGAAATATCATGGCCCACGCCATGCTATCCCCCCTCCCCTAGTCACCACCCTCCCCTTTGCCGCCCTCGATGAACCCCAACAGATTGCCATCTCTTGGGGGCGCATGCTTGACTCACGCCCGCTGGCCCTGCTTACGCGGGCCGCCGCCGCTCTAGCCCGCAGCCGCCCCGCCGCGGAAGAGTCCACAGCTCCTTCGGCCCTCGAAGGCGGGGCCCCCTCCTGTCGGGGATGGACAGACCCCCCTTTAGTAAAACGTGGTTTAGTGAAAACGATCTGAGGTCCAAACCTGGCGGGCGCAAGACTGGAAAATAACGGCCACGGCGCCCTCTCGAGAACCGAAAACGGACAAATCACTAATCGACGTGTCACTGTTGGGGGTTCTGTCCACCCCCGATCCTGGAACGCCTCACGTGGACGAGCAGACACGCAAGACGAAGACAGGACGAGGACAGATTGGGGCGGGATGCGTCGAGCGAAACTCTGAGCTCCGGCGCCCGCGGCGCCCCTGGAGGATGTCTAGAAGGAGCCGCGGCCCTCTCAGAGCGTTCCGGAGCGCCCTGAGAGCGTCCCGGAAGGCTCTCCTCGTCCTGGCCACGTCCGAGTACATCGGCGCTACGAAAATTTTGACCCGTTTTGCGCTTTCAGCGAAACGACGAACCTCATTTTGCCGGAAGCCCTGCGCGGGAGCGCCATTTCGAAATCGAGGCAGAAGGGTTTCGACTTCTATTTTTGAGGAAGCCTGGACACCGATGGACCAGCGGGGCCTGAGCCCCGCCGAGCGGCGACCCGGACATCGCAGCAGCCCGCTGCCAGCGGGGACGGGGAACCGACGGGCGGGGGCCCGACGGGCAGGAGCCGATGGGCACGGGCGGGGGTCGCAAGAACCAGGGGCAGGTGGGCGAGCACCTGATCTCGGTAGCGTCGCGAGGGAGCCAGCCCGCAGTGATCTACGAGATGTCCCGGGTGGAGGGAAACTGCTGGTTTTGGGGGACTCCAGGGGGCATTCGGTGGCTCTGAAGGGGCTCGTGGCAGTTCCAGGCGCTCCACGAGCAGCATCCCAACCCAATATGCGTCCCTGATCGCCAGGTCGCGAGCAGGGAGGCAGGGTGAGCGAGATGGTGGAGGCAGCGGCGGGGGGGGAGGAGGGCGAGGAGGAAGGGGGAGGAAGGGACAGGAGGGCGAGGAGGAGGAAGGAGGAAGGAGGGAAATGGAGGAACAGGGCAAAAGGGGGAGGAGGAGGGCGGCGGGCGGCAGAGGCAGGAGCGGGGGGTCGAGGGTGGGGCTGGCACTCACGAGGAAGGAGGGGCGCGGAAGGGGGCCGCAGGATGACGTCCATACATTCATCGGCCTAACCCGAGGAACGATGAGTAAGGAACGAACCTCCTTTTTCTTGTTCAAGGAATAGCGCACAAGGGGCGATACATATAATAGTAGATAACGCAAAAGGAGCGATAAATAACGCATGCAAGCCTAAAGAATGACCGGGCCCCTTTTGAAAAATACATGTTCCTTGTTCAAGCCGCTCACTATATCTACCTCTTCGCCGGTCTTCCCATGTCTTCGACGTGCGCGCTGGGGAACCAGGAGGAAGGTCCGCGCGGATTTCTTGGATCGGCGCTGGACCTCCATCCCTGGCGCGCAGAGCGCGCCAGAGGTGCCGCCGAAGGCGCCGCCAGAGGCGCCGCCAGGGATCCCCACCGCCGATCCAAAAACTCGGCGCGGAACTCCGAACGTTTATGTCCACGCCGCTCCTGTTTCGAGGAACCGCGCTCGCCGGTCTCCATAAGTTGAGCAGGGACCGACCGTCCCGGCATTCCTACAGGCCTACCATGACATGATTTAGAACCCAAAGATGTCCCAAGAACAATAGCAATGTTCTTAGAACACAAGCCCGGTGTGTTGAAACACGACGGTCCCAGCCAGACATGCTCTGATAACATGTCGTGCAGACCACAGCATGCTCTTAGCACACCGCTTGGGAGGCCAATGGGCACGCCAGGACGCTTCGCCACTGCTTGAATAAGAGTACAGCTCGCGAGCGTGGGCCGCGGCCGCCGCGCCGCGCGCGCAAGGGCGGACCTCCTCCTCCTCCTCCTCCTCCTCCTCCTCCTCCGCTTCCTCCCCCCACTCCTAGCCCTTTCGATCAGGGTCGGCGGCTCCGGCCGTCAGGACTCTCCAATAAGAGTACAGCTCGCGCGCGCGGGCCGCGGCCGCCGCGCCGCGCGCGCAAGGGCGGACATCGCGCCGAGGCCCCGTGGCGGCCCTGAGGGGCGCCGCGCGCGCGCGCCCGCGCGGGTCATCGCCCGCGCCGGCGGTCCCGCGCGCAGCAGCTGGACTGCCCCCCCCCCCCGAATGCACCACTGCTTGGGGTGGGGGGGGAGGAAGAGGAGGGCGAGGAGGGGGAGGAGGAGGACGAGGAGGAGGAGGGCGAGGAGGAGGAGGAGGACGAGAAAAAGGAGGACGAGGAGAAGGAGGAGGAGGAAGAGGAGGAGGAGGACGAGGAGGAGGAGGTCGAGGAGGAGAAGGACGAGGAAGAGGATGGGGAGGCAGATGAGGTCGACGAGGTCGAGGAGGAGGCGGAGGAGGAGGAGGAAGAGGAGGAGGAGGAGGAGAAGGAGGAGGACGAGTAGGGGGAGGAGGGGCGGAACAAGCGGCGGCGGCGGCGGAAGGGCCTCTCGTCTCCCATTCCGCTGCTCAGGCCCCGTGCCATATGAATATGCCGTCCTCGGCCTCGCCCTCCGGCCCCGGCTTTCCCTGTCGGCCCCCCCTGGCAGGATCCTGAAGGAACCTGCGCGCTGACCCGGGTCAAAGCAACCCTGGCTGTGCGGGGGTCTGCGAGATCCCCCTCTCAGGACGCCCGAGATGGGTACGTGAACAGTAGGTACGATGCCCAACGACAAAGTTGTAGCCAGCAGGGGCCCACACCCCATGTAATTAGGTCGCCCTCGCACTAACCCCCGCCCCCAGATCCCCCTCCGATCCCCTCCCTCGGGCCCCGTTCAGGACTCAGGTCTCCTCTGTATATGTACTCTCTCGCTCATTCGCTCTCCCTCTCTCTCGCTCTCTCTCTCTCTCTTTTTCTTTATGTTTGGTTTCTCTCTTTGTTTGTCTCTCTCTCTCTCTCTCCTTCTCTCTGTGTGCTACTGCACTCTCCTTTTCCCTCTCTCTCTCTGTCGTGCGCTCTCCTGATGCAGTCTGTATTTGCGCCCGCTTATATCATACACTATGCTTGCGCGTTGTCTATCCAGAGCTTCCATCAAACGAAACGACGCTATCGCCGCGACGCTGGTCGCATTATTGTGACACATTCGTTTCGACTGCAACGCGCACCACATGTACGAATTTTGTTCAGGCAACATTCCGTCTAAAATGATGGGCGCTACCTGGGCATACTCCTGCGTGGTGTTCCCGCTGCTGCGCGTGCCGCATGCTATGATATCCGAACAGCATCCGTCCGACTGACTAACGCTCTCGCCGAAACGTTGGCCATATTTCTAGCAACAATGGCGCTTCAGTTGCAGCACATGACGCGGTGGTTTCAGCTATCCGCGGCGCTGGCACCCCGCTGCGTCCGCACGTGCACCGTATTTCCCCTGGGTGGTTCTTGCGTGCGGTGCTTTGCTGTATGCAAAAGCGGTTGTCGTGTGCAAACCGGGGTCGAGAATCAAGGATTTCCCCGACGCCTGGAGTACACAGTGGAAAGGAATGTGAGGGGAATGTGCGACGTCGACTATGGCGCGGGCGCGCCTAGTTTGCTCTACTCCCGTCTCCCTCTCCGTATCCCTCCACTCTGACCGTCGCCTCAGCATTCTGAAATGAGATAATCCGAACACGGTAACTCATGCGATTCTCCTCTCCCCTGACTTTGTCCAACCGCGTTCCAGGTTTCCCCGCGTATCTTTCGCACACGCACGCACACAGACACACGCAGCAAGGATCTGAGCGTTTGAAGTTTCGTCTGTTTGCTTCCCCGTATGCTGCAGTGTTCGGTCCTCGCTGATGAGGCAACACCCCGTGCCATTTCCTTTTCCTCTCCTCTTCCCCCTCCTCCGTCAGTCCGTCCTTGCCTCTGCCCTCCCCATGCCAGCTATTACGGCACACCTTCGCCCTGTTCCGGCACGCCCTTCTCACCCTTCGTAGCCACATAAGGAGTTGAACCGAAGGCCCGAATGACAGGGTCCACATGCGGCTCCCCGCCCACCGCATGTCAATGCCAGCACACCCCTCACATGTCTGGGGCCCCATCGGGAACTCCCCCGAAGGCCCCAACAGCAGCGTCCACATGCGGCTACCCGCCCACCGCATGCCCACTTCGGCAAACCCTCACACGCTTCGTGGCCCCATGGAACGCTCCACCGAAAACCCGACTGGCAGGGTCAATATGCGCCCTCCCGCGCCCACCGCATGCCCATTTCGGCACACCCCTCACATGTCCCGTGGCCTCACCGGGAACCCCCCCGAAGGCCCCAACAGCAGCGTCCACATGCGGCTCCCCGCCCACCGCATGTCCATGTCGGCAAACCCTCTCAGTTTTCATGGCCCCATGGAGCGCTTCACCGAAGGCGCCGGGTGGCAGGGTTCACATGCGCCCCCCCCCCGACTCCCTCATGCCAATCTTGGCACACATCTTGAACTGTCCGTGGTCCCGCAGGGAGGTCCACCGAGGGCCCCAGTGGCAGCGTCCACATGCGCCCCCCCCGCATCCCGCAGGCCAATTTCGGCACACCCCTCACACGCTACGTGGCCCCACAAGGGGCTCCACCGAAGGCCCCAGTGGCAGGGTTCATATTGGCCCCCTGCCCAACGCATGTTCATTTTGGCACACCCCTCACACGGTGCGTGGCCCCACAAGGAGCTCCACCGAAGGCCCCAGTGGCAGGGTCCACACTCGGCTCCCCGCCCGCCGCATGTTCATGTCTGGCACACCCCTCACACGTTTCGTGGTCCCATAGGGAACTCTGCCGCAGGACCCACTAACAAAATTCACATGCGGTTCCCTGCCCAGCGCATGTCTTCCGGCACACCCCCCACACGCTTCGTGACCCTACACGGAGACCCTGCGCTCTGCCTCCACGGCGTGCCCAATTCCCGCGTTCCGCTTAGCGCCGCGCCCATTATCAGCGGGGGGCAAACCAGAGCGTACAGCTCGCTGCGAAGGAGGAAGGAGGAGGAGGAGGAGGAGGACGAGGAGGAGGAGGAGGAGGAGGAGGAGGAGGAGGGGGAGGAGGAGGAGGAGGTCGCATCCGCGCCTCGCCCGTTTTTGTTTAATGCTCCGTGCCGCCGACGACTCCTTCGGGGCGACCGGCGCGTGCCGCGGGGACTCCGCGCTGCACTCTGCCCCGAGCAGTGGCCTCTCGGCCGCGAGGACACATGGGAAAACAGCGGCGACGGAGGCCCCGACCACTGCGGGACAGGCGGGCAGGGACACAGCGCACGACGGAAACAAGGAGAGGAGAACGCCTCGCTTGCCCATGGCAGCCTTTTATCCCCATGCGCGCCTCAGTCCTCTTGCGGGCCACCCTCCTTAACCTCACCTGTGTCCCGATGCTCCCAGCCTGTTCATATCCGCTGTCCCCGTCTTCCTCCACCTTCTCCTTATCCTCTTTCTCCTCCCATCCCTGCTTCGACCCTGAGCATCACCATCATCATCATCACCACCATCATCATCACCAGCAGCATCAACATCAGCATCATCATCATCATCACAATCATCGTCCTCTTCTAGACCAACAATGTCAGCTTCATCATCACCATCAACATCATCATCACCAGCATCATCTTCAGCATCCTCACCCTCATCATCATCACCATTATCAACATCATCATCACCATCATCATCGTCACCATCGAAAAGGTCATCGTCATCGTCGTCACTTTCATCATCGTCGTCGTCATCATGGTCTCATGGTCATGGTCATTATCTTCGTCGCCGTCATCACCACCATCATCATAATCAGTATCAGAATTCGCATGAACCTGAGCCATGAGCATAAGCATCAACATCACCGTCCTCATCATCATCGTCATCAGCACCATCATCAACATCAGCATCAGCACCATCATCATCACCAACAGCATTACCAATATTATCGTCACCATCACAATCATCATCAGCATCAGCAGCATCATCATCATCATCACCATCATCACCATCATCATCTCATCATCATTATCATCACCATCATCATCGCCAGCGTCATCACTACCAGCACCATGATGATGATCATCAACCTCCCCTCGCACGCTTCACGGGCCCATAAGGAGCTCCACCGAAGGCACCAGTGCCAGGGCCCGCGTGCCACGTTCCGTGGCCCGAAATAGGAGCTCCACCTAGAGCCCCCGTGAAAACGCCCGCATGGCGGTCTCCCGCCCCAACTCGGCACACCTCTCTCACGTTCCGTGCCCCCCCCGCGGCGTTAGCGTTGAACGGGCAGTTTTTGCGGCGGCGACCGCATGGCCAGGCAGCGGGTCGTTCGGCCGTCAGCGCCAGGGCGCCCGACTCCGCAAAAGAAAATGCCCTGTCACGCAAACTCCGATATTTTTGTCGCCCCTACCTCACACGCTTCGCGGCCCCAGAAGGAGATCCACTCGAGGCGATACCCACAATGACGGTACTCACACATGAACATGGTTGGATCTGTCGCCAGGATGGTTTTGTTCAATCGGAGCGTCTGCGGACCTTCGGAATAATGTTTCTGCTGCGCCCTTGGCCACAATTGCAATTCAAAGTCGGTGCCTTGTTTCCGTCGCTCGGAAAGAAGACCTCGCCCCGGCGCTGCCCTGCGACTGTCACTTGGGCAGCCAAGTCTTCTACAGCCTGGGACGATCTCTCCAAACTCCACACTGGAGCCCGATCAACAATCGGAATATACATGCTCTTGTGCACCAACTACATGCATGCTGCTGCGCACCACCACCACCCCTCATACAGTTCTCGTTGAAGGACTCCCTGCCGCGGGACCCCCTGGGGTCATTCCCTCTTCTGGCTCCCTCATCATCTCTTGCACTCAGGGGCTCTTAATTCTCTTCTAAGGAACTGAGCGGGTGTCGCCAAGGCGGCCCCGTTCAGTCGATCGCCACATCATTCGGCACGCTCCTCACACGCCTCGTGGCCCGATAACCAAGTCCGGGCTGACGGCGATGTTGCTTAACGATGATGTTGGGAACCAAACTGCAAGATATCGCGAACCACACTTCCCTACATCTGAAATCTGCGAATGGATCGAGCGAGGACGACACCGCGAAGTGTAGGAAAGCGCGAGCCACGCGTTCCCACAATACCGAAACCTACATCGCTGTTACCTACTTCGCCGATCGCCCGTCTACAGGATAAAGAAGAGCTCTACAGGAGGTCCACATGCCAGCGCCCGCATGGCGGCAGCGCGCCCATTTCGGCGCACCCCTCACACGGCTCGTGGCGCCAAAAGGAGCTGAACCGAAGGCCCAAATCTCCCCGCCCGCATGGCGGCCCCGCGTAAATTTCGGCACACCCCTCACACGTTTCTGAAGGGGCCCTGGGACACACGAATAAATTCACACAAATAAAATGATCCCAGTATACTTTACAATATTTTCTGGGTTTTTGTCTTCCCCCCCACTTCCCATATTTCCCCATGTCTTCCTGGGGATCGGCGATACATTGTGTCTGTGTGCTTTTCCCCCTCCTGAGCATGGCGGCCCCGCGTACATCTCGGCATGCCCCTCACACGCTTCGTGGCCCCACGGGGAGCTCCTGCGTAGGCCCCGTGGCAGCGCCCGCACGGTGGCACCGCACCGATTCCCGGCACACCCCTCACACGTTCCGTGGCCCCATAGAGAGATCCACCGCTGGCCATCGCTCGGACGTCCATCCCCTGTGCTTTTTTCGGTTTCGTGCGTGTTTTTTTCGCCAGATGGTCGAGGATGCTCCTCGATGGTCCTCGCCGAGGAAAAAACGCACACGTCCGAGCGATGCCAAGCACACGTCCCGTGGCCCCCTAGGGAGATCTACCGAAGGCCCCGATGGCAGCGCCCGCACGGCGGCATCGCAGACAGTTCGGCATCGCCGGTCGGACGCTTTGTGGGTCCACGGGGAGCTCCACCGAAGGCGGTAGTCAGAGCCGTGGTGACCACAGCCGCACATGGCTGGGCCCTTCGTCTGGACCTTTTCTTATGACAGCGCACGTCTTACGGGCGAACGGTGCAACATGTGGGGCGCCACACGTTGCACAAAAGGCATGACTGCATTACTGGCTAAGTTGGAAACTGCGCAGGCCCTCCCCGCGGGACGGCGGCCAGAAACCACTCGCAGGACGCAGCCTACGGACAAACGATTGAGTAGGAAACCCTGCACCAACAAGTGAGGGATGAGTAGGGGAGGAGGAGGAATAGAGTAGAGAGTAGAATAGCGAGCAAAGACTGGCAAGGTGTAGCGTGGCATTTTTTGCGCCGACAATCAACACGATTCCCTCGTGCACATGAAACGCTTGGTGAAACAATGGTTAATCCGCCACCGTGCCTCCGGGCACGGAGTGGGCGTGTACACAGGCCTTTTGCCTAAGCCTTTCAGCCTCAACCCTCACTCCAGAGGGGTCTTTGAGGGGCCTGGACCCCGAATTCCGAAATCTCCTGGGGTTCCCCGCGTGCCCCCCTGTGACTTCCCGCGTGTCCCTCTGGGCTCGGGAGGTGTCTTCGCGTGAATTGCTCGGGCCCAGGACACCCCCAAGACGGGCCAAGAGGGCGGTCCAAGAGGGCCCCGAGTCGCCGAGCGATCGCTCCAAAACGCTCAAGCTGGCCCGCAGGTGGCCCAAGAAGCCTCCACAGCGCCCAAAAATGCCTCCAGGAGGCCTTACAGAAGGGCCCCAGGCCATCCTGAAGATTTTGAAGGGTTTTGGCGTTCTCGCCTTTTCGGCTTCCCGACGCTCCCAGGCGGCCCTAGAGGCCTCCAAGACCGCTCCAAGACGGCCCAAGAGTTCTCCAAGAGGTTCCCAAACCGACCCAAGAGGGCCTCAAGACGGCCCAAAGGCGATCAAAACGCCCCAAGAGGGCAAGGGCTCCCGATAGGAACCACGGACGAAAGTTCGAGCCGCCCGCCCCGAACGGGCCCCAGGAGGTCCCAAGAGAGCCCCACGAGGCGCCACGAGGCCCCCACGAGGACCCCACGAGCTTGCCCACGAGGACCCCGAGCGGCCTCAGGAGGCCCAAAAGAGACCCAAAGAGAGGCCCCAAAAGCGACTTCCAGAGGCTTCAAACCTGACCGCAAGAGGCACTGGAGAGGCCTACCACGAGAGCACAATGAACACTCAAAAGGCCTATGACTCGCAGCCAGACGACGTGCCCCAGGTGGTACCATCAGAGGCATACAGACGACGTGCCTCCAGCAGTACTTAGTCGATACCACTTGCAGCACACAGACGATATGCCACAAGTGGTGCGAGACAGGTACCACTTGAGGCACACAGACGACAGGCCACAAGTGGTACTTGTCCTCCTCATGATGCACACAGACGACATGCTTCAAGTGATCTTGGGTCGGTCGCACTGCAGGCATACAGACGACTTGCCTCAAGCGGTGCTTGGAGGGTGCCAATTCAAGCATGCACACGATATGCCTCAAGCGGTGCAAGACTGGTACCAGATGAAGCATATAGACTACATGCCCCGAATCATGCCGATCAAGAACCACTTGAATCGTACACGCGACTCGCCTCAAGTGGCAATTGCTCTGCACCACGTGATACCCACACCCACTCCCACACGCGTGCCCACTGAAACCCCGGTTCAATGACACCCATGAGTCCCTTGACCACGACGATGTAGGAGGCATAGCAATTGAGCACGCCAAGGCGAAGCCGCCAGGGGAGGCATCACGGCCCCGCTCGCGGGCAGACGTCTCAAACAAAACGCTGCGGTTAGCACCCCAACTCCTCCCCGTCCTGAGCCACATGACCATAGCGATGTGGCAGGTATAGCACTTGGGCCCCACAATGGGGAAGCCGACGGAAGGCACTCCAGAATTCGTAATAAAGGGAGGGGGGTCTTATTTCGGGGGGATCTCTTCCAGGCTATCTTGGGGGGCTTGGGGGGTCTGGGAACGATGTTTTGGAGGGTTCTCTCCCACGGGGGAGGTCTGAAATGGCTTGTCTTGGAGGGTCCAGACCCCCTCCCTTTTATTACGAAATCTGGAGTATCGCACGGGCCCGTTCGCAGGCAGATGGGATTGTGGTGTGGAAGCCCCAAGACTCCGCCCCCCTCCCTCAGAGCCCCATGACCACCGCAGTGCAGCTGATATCGCACCTGAGCGTTGCAACGGGGAGCAATCAGGGGGTATATCACGGGCCAGTTCGCGCCCAGATGTGGGGACGTCTCAGGCAAAACGCTTGTTTATGCACCCAAACTCCTTTCCCTTCAGAGCTCCATGACCACCGCGATGTGGCAGCCACGGCACTGGGGCATCGCAATGGGGGGAGGCTCCTAAGACTGCTAAGAGGGCTTCTGGACGGCCCAAGGCAACCCCCAAACGGCTCAAGATGGCCCGAGAGACGACCCAAGGGGGCCCAAACCACCGACTCCCAAGACTCCCCCACAAGAACCGCCTACAAGAGCCAAAGACAGCCCCAGGACGGCCGACACAAGCCACATGAGAGCTCCTCAGCAGATGGAGACGAGAGAGGGCACGTGTGACGGGCTGCAGGGCAATGCCCGAAGATCGACACACAAAGTGTGCCGCTGGCACGGTGACGGACTTGCCGCAGGCCCGCAGACAGCTGTGTAAACACTGGCTGCATGAATGAATGCAGCCACGTGCCTGACGGCACCCAGTAAAAGAATTCATGAACAGGTTACTGATGCTGCAGTGTTGAGAACATCGCACGGTCTGCAGAACATTGAATGTTACGAATATTGCATAATCAGAATTCGCTGGCCCAGCGGGCGACAGGCGTGCTGAGCTCTCCGCTGCCAAATTTCTAATATGTATAGCTCGCGCGCGCGGGGCCGCGGACCCCCAGACGAAGCATACCCGGCAAACTCCCCTTACGGATGCCCGAACTCCCCAGGGCAGTGTCCTGGGTTCCCAAGAGGCCCCCGAGACGGTCCAAGGGGGGTCCCGAATCGCTGAACGGCGGGTCCAAGACGCCCTCGATGGCCTCCAGTTGGCAGAATAAGATGCCAAGATGCCCCGAAGTCCTTACATTGTTTTTTCCATGTGTTTGGGCTTCTCCACTTTTCGAGCTTCCGCCGCTCCAAGACGTCTCAAGAGGCCACCAATACCGCCCCAAGACGGCACTACAGGCCCCGGAGAGGGCCCCGAGACGGCCCCAAGAGGCGCCCAAGAGGGGAACACGAACCGAACATCCAGGCCTTCCGTCCCAAGAAGCGCACAGGAGGCCCCAAGACGCCCCGAAGAGGCCCCCACGAGACGCCCAAGAAGCCCCTAAGAGGCTCAAAAGAGGCCCCAACAGACCCGCCCCAAGGGCTTCAGAACTGCCTCCAGGAGGCCCCCGACAGGCGTCGACGAGATCCCGACGAAAATCCAGGAGGCCTCATACCCACAACCCAGGCACGGTGGCGGGATGGGCCGAAGGCCATTCATCCGCCGCCCCCTGTTGATTTATCACAGGGGGCATCTGGCGTGCTGAATCCTATACGGCTTGGTTTGGTTGCTCTTTTTTCCGAAAAATATCTACGTGGGGCTTCGGCCCATCGCGCCAGGCTACCCAGAAGGGACCGCAGGATGTCTCAAGATGGCCTCCAAGATGCCTCAAGACGGCCAAGATCGCCCCAAGAGACCCCAACATGGCCCCAAGACGCACCCAACACGGCCCAAGATGGCCTCAAGATGGCCTGCGACGGCCCAAAACGTCCTCCAAGACGGCTCGAGAGGCCTCCAAGACGGCCCAAGAGGACACCAAGAGGGCCTCCAGGAAGGCCCGAAGAGGCATTTGTTTTGATTTCCTGTATATATACGTACATACACACATATCTATATATATATATATATATGTATATGTGTGTGTGATGATTCTATATATATATATATATATATATATATGTCTCTATACATGTATCGGATTGGTGCATTCGTTTCTTTTCGGCAGTCCGACGGCCCGAGACTGCCCGAAAGCCCCCAGCGATCGCCCAAAGATCGCCCAAGAGGCCTCCAAGATGGCCCCAGAACGGCCCAAGAGGCTCCCAAGACGGCCCCAAGAGGTCCCAAGACGGCCCAAGAGGTCTACTCGGCCCCGAGAGACCCCCAAGACAGCTTCTGGCTGCGTCAGACGCGCCAGGAACGCCCTGAGACGGGCACAGAGGCCCCCGAGAAGCCCTCAGGCCCTCAAGAGGCCCAAGGAGGCATCCAAGATGCCTCCAAGAGGCTCCCAGGAAGCTCCCAGGAGGCCTCAAGAGTGTCCCCAAAGGCTCCCGAGATGCCCCCTTTTCCTCCTCCTCCTCCTCCTCCTCCTCCTCCTCCTCTTCCTTTTTCTTCTCCTCCTCCTCCTCCTCCTCCTCCTCCTGATCTTCCCCGCCATCCTCCCCCAAGTGTTCCCTGGAGGGTTTCCACAACGACTGGGGGAACACATGGTCCGATAGCTTGGCAGAGCTCCTGCCACAACTCGCGGCCACATGGGCGATTCCAGAAGGCAGGGGGCGGCGGTGATTCGCCGTCGGCGTCCTCGATTCACAAGTCTGCTGATCTATACTTGAACTCAGATTATTGCAGCTGGACTGGCAACCCTTCGGCGACCTCTTCCTCCGCCGCTCGCGGAGCACAGCGCGGTGGCCAGCACCAGGGACCCCAGCAAGTCCATGCAGAAGATAACGGCCCGCAAGGAGCGCGAAGCCGTGATGCTGCGGACGAGCGCGAACCCCGCTTGGCCACGGACGAGCGTCGACAGCACCGTGGCTTGCGCCTGGCAGCAGCAGCTCGCGTGGCGGCTGACTTGATGCCTGTGATGCTCGAGCATGCCCTCCCCGGCCACCGCCCGCCTGCACCTGTCGCGGCCGCCCTGGCTGGTTCCCTCTGGAGGGTCGTTTGCCAGATGCTGCTTCAGCGACATCAGCTGTCCCACGTCCTCGCCTGCCAGGAGCTCCACGTCGTCGGCCAGGGCGAGGGACATGGGCGATGTGCTCCGGGTGTACGCTCCTCGAGACGGCGAGGAGTGCCGCTGCGTGGAGGACGCCAACTTGGAACTCGCACGCGCTCACCTCGGACGGGACTTAATGGGGGGGTCATGAACGGGGGGATCAGGAAAGGTCCCCTCTCGTGCTCCTTTCGGGCCCCTCCAGAGCCCCAGGGGGCTCGTTTAGGTACCGTTTGGGTACCTTTTCGAACCACCCTCGCCCCCCCCCCCCCCCATTTATGACCCCCCCATTACGCGGCTCCCAATCACCTCTGACAGGAAGCTCCCGATGCCACCGAGCCCCTCGAAGATGTTGCCGACGACGTCGTCGAGTCCCTCCAGTATGCCCGCGACGATGCCTTCCGTGCAGCCCCCGCCCCAGGAGGGCCGAGCGCCGGCCCCCGGCAGCGCGGCCATGCCGTCGGGCGGCGCGCGTCGGCGATCGGGAAAGGGTCGTCGTGGTGGCTTGTTGTGGTGGCGGATCGGGGATCTTCTGACCCGGGTCAATCCAGACCCGGGTCAGCAGGAAACCAAAAACTGCAATGCAGGAAAAAACAACTGCAACGCAGACCTTCGCAAACCCGGGTCAGTCAATATGTGCGGCCGCCTCGGGGCCACGAGCGGCTCCCTAACCCGGGTCAGCCAGAGGGGGTCTTCGCAGGATCCTGCAGGATCTGGCGCCCTGGCTGACCCCCGTCTGCATTGACCCCCGTCTCAGGGCTCCCGAGCGGATGCCTTTGGAGGGGCCCCGGGACACACAAATGAATACACACAACTAAAAAGATCCCCCATATTTTCCCATATTTTCTGTGTTTTTGTCTTCCCCCGCACTTCCCATATTTTCCCATATTTTCTGGGGAATCGCCGATTAATTGTGTCTGTGTTTCTTTCCCTCCTGAGCCTTGGAGAAACTCGTGGCGGTCGTGCTGCACAGAGCATAGCAGCGCACATCTGCACCGCACCCCCGCGTCGCCTTCGGCATACGAGACGGGCCCATCTGCAATGCGACAGGGCGATTGGCCCATCTGCCGCTGGTTTGTCCTTTGCCCACGAATGTATCCTGACAGTGCATCCTGCAGCAGCTGTTGGCCGCGTTGCAGGCGTAGCCTATGCCGTTCGCGATTGTACTGTCTTCGCACTCTGCCTGCGTTTACTCCAGGAGTACCCGTTGTTCACTACATCGCCGTCTACGTTTGTACACTCGCCCTTGCCGACGTCAACCCAGACTGCTGTTGGTGCCAGAATCTGTGCCAACGTCGGAGCAGTCAGAGACTTGCTCATAGGGGGCAAATCGTCCGCTTCCTGGAGGCCATTGGAGCTCCCGCGCACGTGAGCGGTCGCGGACAACGCAACCACCGATTAGGCCGGCGGTGCCAGCGGCCGCGCACGGCGCAGGGAACCTCTTGAAAGAAAAACTGACGCCGACATGTCTACGGAAGTACCCCAAAAAGCTTTGGGAGGGCATTTAAGTCAAGTGCAGGTTTTGATCGCCAGCCTCGAAGGGCTAGCCCGCTGCCCGCCCAACTAGCCCCCGCCAGGATACCTGAGAATACACCCGCGGACCGCCCGCCCGCGTCTTTCACGTCAACTCTGCGGATGCGTACCCAGGGCATCGGATACTGAGAAGAACCGCGCCTAAATCAGGAGGCCCGAAACAGTCGGGACAGAACATGTTTTCCAGTTGTGCCAAGCGAAACCACCCATGTTTCGAGCACCTGCTGCAAAAAGCGGGTACCTATATCACGGCGAGCGTGGACCAAAACAGGATACACTGAACTGTTTTTTCCCGAGGCCTGTGCCATGGCGCTGCCGACAGCGGCCGCCATCCAGCGATGGAATCGCTGGCCGTGCTGGGCCACCCCGCGGGGCGCGCGAGCCTTGAGAGGCGGGTCTCCAGCGCTCGGGCGCCAGGAGGGGTGGATCCCTCGCCCGAGCACCCCCCCAGCCCGACGCCGATCTGCTCCCGTGGGTCACGGAACTGATGCCTCGCGTGGCGCGGACGGCGGCGGCCGCGGCGAGGGCTGCTCCTCCCCCGCCTCCTCGGCCGTCCCTCCTGCTCCTCGCGAGAGACCTCGGGCCACGGAGCATCAGAGCACAGCCACCCGCCTGCTCCCTGGAAGTTCGGGGCCCTTTCGGCTTTGGTGCGCGGTTTTTTGGGGGCCGCGGGGGGACCAAACCAGGGCGCGCAGGCCGCTGCTCCTGCTTCGTTTTCAGCCATCTGGAGACCCAATTGTGCCCGCATCAAAGGAGTGTGCCCGCATCAAAGGTCACTCCAGCGAAAGGTCACTCTTACGCCTAGTCGAGATATATCGCCCACTAGCGAGTCACAAGATTACACGAAGGATTACACGCTGTCCTGGCAACAAGGATTAGGAAGAGGAGGAGCAGGAGGAGGAGGAGGAGGAGGAGGAGGAGGAGGAGGAGGAGGAGGAGAGGAAGAGGAGGAGGAGGGGGGGGGGAGGAGGAGGGAGGGGGAGGAGGGAGGAGGAGGAGGAGGAGGAGGAGGAGGAGAGGAGGAGGAGGAGGAGGAGGATGAGGAGGAGGAGGAGGGAGGAGGAGGAGGAGGAGGAGGGGAGGAGGGGGAGGAGGAGGGGGGGAGGAGGAGGAGGAGAGGAGGGAGGAGAGGAGGATGAGGAGGAGGGAGGAGGAGGAGAGGAGGAGGAGGAGGAGGAGGAGGAGGGGGGGGGGAGGAGGAGGAAGGAGGAGGAGGGGGGAGGAGGAGGAGGAGGGGAGGAGGAGAGGAGGAGGAGGAGGAAGGTACACTCCATGTGGGCCCAACAGCTCGTGCGAGGGGTGTGCCGACATGAGGCGGTGCCGCCATGCGGGCACCGGCACTGGCGCCGCTGCTTGCAGCTTCCTGCGGCCTGTGGGCCCGCGCTCCCCCCTCCTCCTCTCCTCCTCCTCCTCCTCCTCCTCCTCCTCCTCCTCCTCCTCCCTCCTCCTCCTCCTCCTCCTCTCCTCCTCCTCCTCCTCTCCTCCTCCTCCTCCTCCCCCCCTCCTCCTCTCCTCCCTCCTCCTCCTCCTCCTCCTCCTCCTGCTTCTGCCCTCCCCTCCTCCTCCTCCCTGCCCTCTCCTCCTCCTCCTCCTCCTCCTCCTCCTCCTCTTCCTCCTCCTCCTTGGCACGGGGGCCTTTGGTGGATCTCCCTGTGGGCCCACGAATCATGTGATGGGGTGTGCAGAAATGGGGCGCCCTTCCCCCTCGATGCGAACCCTGCCACAGGGGCCTTCGGTGGATCTCCCTGCGGGGCCACCGAATGTGTGAGGGGTGTGTCGAAATGGAGGCGGGGCCGCCGTGCGAACCCTGCCACTAGGGCCTTCGGTGGATCCCCATGTGCGGTCACGATGCGTGTGGTGGGTGTGCCGAAATTCAGGCGGGGCCGCCATGCGAACCCTGCCACTGGGGCCTTCGGTGGATCACCCTCTGCGGCCACGATACGTGTGATGGGTGTGCTGAAATTCAGGCGGGGCCGTCATGCACACCCTTGCAGTTAGGCCTTCGGTGGAGCTTCGTATGGGGCCACGACACGTGTGAGGGGTGTGCAGACATGAGAGGCGGGAACTCATGCGAACCCTTGCATTTAGGCCTTCGGTGGAGCTCCCTATGGCGCCTCGACACGTGCGCGGGGCGTGCTGAAATGAGAGGCGGGAGCTCATGCGAACCCTGGTATTTAGGCCTTCGGTAGACCTTCCGATCCACGACACATGTGAGGAGCGTGCCGAAATGAGGGGCGGGAAATCGAGGGGTGCCTATGGGGCCCCGAAGCGTGTGAGGGGTACGCCGCAATGCACGGCGGAAGCTCATGCGAACCCTGGCATCGGGGTCTCAGCTTGAGCTCCCAGTGGTGCCACGAAGCGTGCGAGAGGTGTGTCGAAACTGGGGAGGGGCCGCCACGCGAACCCTGCCACCGAAACCCTCGGTGGAGCTCCTTCCGAAGCCACGGGAACGTGTCAGGGGAGTGCCTTGGATGCGAGGCGGGAGCTCATGCGATCCCTTGCCGGTGGGCCCTCGGTGGGGTTTCCCAGGGGGCCACGCCAAGCGTGCGGTGTGCCCGGATGAGAGGCGGGAACTCATGCGAATCTTGGCACTCTCTCTTTCTCTCTCTCTCTCTCTATTCCCCTTCCCATCGCTACAACGTTCGACGCACTTATGCTTTCATTATCTCACTCGGTTGCCTATGGCGCAACTTCGAGTATGCCGACGCGTCTTACAGGATGCAGGGCCTTTGCTTGCTTGCTTGGGGCGCGCGATGTGGCAACGCAGCATGTGATGGGTGTGCCGAAAGGAGTGGCGGGACGTCGTGCGATCCCTGGCACTTGGGCCTTCGGAAAGGCGCCCCATGAGGTCACGGAATGCGTGAGCGGCATGCGGGGATGCGAGGCGGGAGTTCATGCGAACGCTTGCATTTGGGCCTTCGGCGGGGCTTCCTATGTGGCCACGAAAACGTGTAAGGGCCGTGCCGACATGAGAGGCGAGAGCTCGCGCGAGCTGGCATTTAGGCATTCGGTACGGCTCCTTATGATGCAACGAAGCGCCAGAGGGGTATGCCGAAATTAATGGCGGGAGCGCATGTCCTATATATGGGGCCACAGAGCCGGTGAGGGGTCTTCCGCAATGCAAGGCGGAAGCTCATGCGAACCCTGGCATCGGGGCCTCAGTTTGGGCTCCCTATGCTGCCACGAAGCATGTGAGGGGTGTGCCAAGATTCAGGCGGGGCCGCCATGCGAACCCTGCCACTGAGGCCTTCGGTTGAGCTTCCTATGAGGCCACGAGAACGTGTGAGTTGCGTGCCGAAATGTGAGGCTGGGGAGCTCATGCAAAATCTTACCTTTTGGACTTAGTTGGAGCTCCCTACGGGGCCACGTCAGGTGTGAGGGGCGTGCTGAAATAAGAGGCGGGAGCTCATGCCTGCCCCACCAACCTGCCCCCATCCCCTCCCTCCTTCTCTTTTCCCTCCCCTCCCTTCCCATCCCCCCTCCCTCTCGCACCCCCACAACCCTGCCAAATCCTCTCCCTTCTTCTTCCCCTCCGACCACTGTCTCTGTTCCTTCCTCTGTCTGCTCTCCGAGATAGGCACGTGCACGGTGCACGACCCGCAAAACTGTGGAATGCCCCCCGACTGGGAGCACCAACTTGCATCCACCGGGCGGAACCTGAGCCTTGCTTGTCCAATGCAATGGCGGGATGGCCGTGCTGCAGATCGATATGTTCAAGGTGGATCCGAAGGGCGGGCGGCATCCTCCCGACCGCCTCTCCACGAACGGTCTGAGCAAAACCAGGCGGCACGATACCGAGAGCATCCAGAGACGGGCTCAACATATTGACAACGCTGTAGTCTATGCCACAGCCCAAAACTCAGCCTGCCCCTCATGGACTGGAATGGTACAACCACGGTACTCGTGAAACCACCGCTGGAGCGCGCGTGTGCGTGTGTGTGTGTGTGTTTGTGTGTATGTGCGCTCATGTTATCTGAATGCACCGCTTCTCCCCTGACGCCGGGCTGCGTCCCGCCCGCCGCTGTCACGGGCCACACTCGACTTCCTTACAATCATGGTTGACTGCACCTGCTCCTGCTTCCCAGCCCCAGGGCCCCCACCAAGCCGCAGCAGCAGCACGTGCCCAGGAGCACTCCTGGGTCGCGAGCTGCGGGGAAAAGCAGAGGCGCCGAGCCCTTCGCAGGGTGGAGGGCGCCCTCACCTCTCAAACATGCCCAGCCCAGTGTTCCAGGAACTGGCCATCGCTCGGATGTCCATTCCCTGTGTTTTTTTTTCGGTTTGGTGCGTGGTTTTTTTTGCTACATGATCAAGGATGCTCCTAGATTGTCCTTGCCGAAGGAAAAATGCACACGTCCGAGCGAAACCAAGGGGACTACAGTCAATCCGGATAGCAAGGATGCGCGATACGGATGCAAGGGCCTTGGACGCCCATTTCGAAGCGTTTCGAGCGGGGCGCGGCCAACGAAAGTGTCCAAGGTTGGACCCAGGAGGCAACGATGCAAGGGTACCCTTGGGAGGGTTGCCCATCCTTGCTATGCAGGTTGACTGTACGCCTTCCAGATGGTCAGGGACAGCTTGTAGGAACGAGGGGAAGATCTGCATTGATGAATCATGGGGGCAAGTTGAGGAAAGGACTGGGGATGTGCACCATCTAATCGAAGGGAGCGTGACAAATAACATGCTCTGGCGTAAGGCCCAAGCATATGGATTTGTATGCAGTTGTGAGCACCGCAAAGCAACGGAGACGATCGAAAGGGAACCCCCAATGGGGCCGCGAACCGCGTGACACGGGCAAACCGCGTGAAGGGTGTGCCAACATGGGGCGGGTACCGCATGCGGGCTGTGGGGGGGCGCATCCGATGACGGCCGCTGTGACCTTCGGTTGAGCTCTTGATGGGGCCACGAAACGTGTGAGGGCGTGCACTGTTTCGCCATAGATCTGTTTCTGAAGGTCTCGGGGGCCCGAAGGCGGGCCCCACACACCCAAAAAACAGTGGTCATCAGAAAACGTGTACAACTCAGATAAGTAAAACGACAAGCTCGAAGGAAAAGCATGGAAGAATATATGAAGGACAAAGAATCAATGCATGTTTCCTCTCCCGCCGCCGGACAGGGGGGCCTTTTTCGTGTTTCCTCCCGCCGTCCCCGTTCCCATTCTCCTCCTCCTTGTCCTCCTCCTCCTCGTCCTCCTCGTCCTCCTCCTCCTCCTCGTCCTCCTCTTCCTCCTCCTCCTCCTCCTCCTCCTCCTCCTTCTCCCCCTTTTCCTCATCCCCCTCCTCATGTTCCTCCTCCTGGTCCCCTCCTCCTCCTCCTCCTCATCCTCCTCCTTTTCCTCCTACTCCTCCTCCTCCTCCTCCTTTTCCTCCTACTCCTCCTCCTCCTCCTCCTCCTCCCTCCTCCTCCTCCTCCTCCTCCTCCTCCTCCTCCTCCTCCTCCTCACTCCTCTCCTCCCTCCTCCTCCTCCTCCTCCTCCTCCTCCTCCTCCTCCTCGTCCTCCTCCTCGTCCTCCTCCTCCTCCTCCTCCTCCCCTTTTTCCTCATCCCCCTCCTCCTTCTCCTCCTCCTCCTCCTCCCTTGTGTGCCTTGGAGCTCCCTACGGGACCAAGATCCTTGTGAGGAGGGCGCCGAAATCCCCATGCAACCCCTGCCTCTGCCTTCCGTGGATCTCCTTCCCTAGGGGGCCACGATCCTCGTGAAGGGTGTACCGAAATTGGAGCGGACCCCCCATGCAAACCCTGTCACTGGAGCCTTCTGTGGAGCTCGCAACGGGGCCACGATCCGCATGAGGGGTGTACCGAAATGGGTGCGGAACCCCCATGCAACCCCTGCTACTGGAGCCTTCTGTGGAACTCCCAGCGGGGCTACGATCCTTGAGGGGTGTACCGACACGGGTGCGGAGCCCCCATGCAACCCCTGCCACTGGAGCCTCATGTAGAGCTCCTTCCCTACGGGGCCACGATTATCGTGAGGGGTGTGCCGTCTGATCGATCCTCGTGGGGGGTGTACCGTATTGATGACGATGATGATGCTGATGGTGATGATGATGCTGACGATGGTGACGATGATGACGATGGTGGTGATGATGATGATGACGATGATGCTGCTGATGATGATGATGCTGATGATGATGATTATGGTGGTGATGATGATGATGATGATGCTGATAATGATGATGGTGATGATACGGATGATGATACTGCTGGTGATGCTGATGATGCTGATGATGCTGCTGATGATAATGCTGAAGATGAGTATGACGATGATAATGCTGATGCTGATGCTGAGGCTGCTGCTGATGCTGCTGCTTCTGATGAGGATGATACTGATGGTGATGAGTGCGGGGAGCAGAGGCAGGGAGAGAAGAGGAGGAGATGGGGAGGAAGAGGGAGGAAGGGCGCGAGGCGAGGTCTCTTCAAAACAAGGACCTAATAGCACAGGATGGTGGGGGACAAGGGCGAGGGACACGAGAGATATCATAGAAAGGATTCATACTAGCCTGATGTGAATAGGTTCGAACCGTGGGCGACTGCCAAAAACAACGTATGCCCCCCGAAATCCGCGACACAAAATCCACGGATATGATCACCAAATGTGACGGCTACCTCCACGAACAGATTCCATACAGTTCGGACGCGGCCGCAAGAAACCATCCGAAGAAACCCAGCCCTAAACTATAGCTGCACCTAAAGGGGAAAGCTGGAGCACCCTGAACGCACCAGCTTCTTCAACGGCCGCGGGAAGTCACCGCGCAGCGCGCGGAGCGCAGAAACCCAGAGTACCATGACGAAAAATATAAATTTCTTGATGCGCGCCCCCACTGTATACCAGACATAACCTCACTTGCATCGCCATTCGACATAGGCGGTTTCCTTCAGGTTTCGAGAAGTATATCCCCAACTGGGGTTCTTTGGTGGTGGGGGATCTGGGTAGGGATGGGAATTGGGATAGGTGTCGGTGAAACGATACTGACTCCACGAGCAAACTCCATATACCAAACAGAGCCTTTTATCGCCATCCGACCCTTCGCTCCTCCGGTTCCTGCTCCTCGTCCTTCGCCCTCGTCCTCTTGCTTCTCCCGCCTTGCCCTCCTCCCCCCCTCCCCCTCTCATTCGAAGCGATGCGCACAGAGCCCAGGATCCCCTGATCTGTCATTTGTTTTGGTATGATTCTGGAGGTTCGTCTTCCCCCTCCACTTGCCGTGACGATTATTCGTGTCTCTGTGTGTGTTCTTGTCCCTCCTGGTCAATTGGGGGGCGGCAAAGAGGGGGGCGTCAAAGAGGGGGGGGTGCAAATCATGACCGGCGGCATGTGCGCGGCCCAGCGGGGGGGCCAGGGACGTAATGAAATAAGAAGAGGCGCCATGAAATCTGGGGAAATATCATGGCCCGCGCCATGATATCCACCCCCCCCTAGTCATCACCCCCCTCTTTTCCGCTCCCGACTCCTCCTTCCCCACCTCCTCGCCCTCTTCGCTCCGCCCTCCCCCTTACGCCATTCTGGGGCCGGGCACGGTGGAGCCGCGGTGGCATCGGCAGCGCCCCCTCGCGCCGCCAGGGGGCCACCTGCTGGCCGACGAGGGCGGCGCGGCCTGCATTCGCCCCGAAGCGAACGTCAAAACCCCCCATTGCCCCTTCTTCCCCTTGCTTCCACCTCCCCCGCCTCCTTCTCGTCCTGCCCATCCTTCCCATTATTCTGAGCCTCCCCATCTTCCCCATCCTCCTCGTCCCCCCCCATCCTCCTGCACCTCCCTCCCTCCCCATCCATTTGATATTCATGCGTCCCTCCTCATCCTATTCCTCCTCCTCCGCTTCCTTCATATGATTCGTTTCTTTGCTATGACCCTTCTGCTGCTGCTCCTCCGTCGCTTCGTTGCCCTGCGTAGCTGCTAAAAGCGCCACGACAGAGCGCTGGCGCGACGAGTCATCCAACCTGGTCCCCGTCCGTCCGCGTCTCACTTGTCTCCCCGCCCTCCCGCACCTGGACTCCCTGCTCCCCCTCTTCACGCCCACCAGGGACTAGGGGAACAAAAAAAACATAAACAATAAAACTCCGAGGTCCGCGCGGGTTTCTCGGAGGCCCCAGCGCCGATCCGAGAAATCCGCGCGGACCTCCGAGTTTTTATGCTTATGCCACTTTTTGTTCCCCTAAGGACGTCGGAACCGCCTGGCCCAAGACGAGGGTCCTGACAGCTCGAACCCTGGCCTCCTTGGGCCCCGATGCGAAGACCTCGCGGGATCCTTCCGATCCGGACGCCCTGCCAGCTTGGTCTGATCTCGGGGCCGGCCGAACCGTGGCCGGGCCTTCCTCAGCTTCCGCGGGGCCTGTGGTAACTCTCCCGGGATGCACTGGCAACGACGGCCGGACCCGCAGAGCACCCGCGAGAATGGCGCGTGCAGGGGCGTAGAGCTCCCCGACGCCGACTTCGGCCCGGCAGCTGCCGAGGACACCCAACGCCGCATATCCAAGGCCACGCCCCGGGTAGAAGGCCCCCTGGCCACAGCGTGGTGGCGCTATCAGCTGACGACCCCCCTGCGACGGCAGACGGGCGCGACGCCATCAAATTGCATCGTCGCCCTGCGCGACGACCCTCGTGGAACGCGTGGCCGCCCATCGGCGCGAGCACTGTCCAGGAAACATAACGTAGTTGAGGGTGGGTTATCGAATCGGCTGGCCGTCCGGCATGGACGGGCGACACTGCCAAAGTATGTGTTTGCGCAGAAGGGGGGGATTTGCAGCGAGGATGGGCGGAGGGAAGAAGCAAGGGAAGGAAAGCAGACAAGCGCTCGTGATGCGCGCGGACAAGTGTTCCCCGTGCTCAAGCAGCCAACGTGAAATAATCCTCCTCCGCCCCGTGCGCCAAACGCCTCGCACGACGCCGGACGCGCAAGGCTCGCGAGAAGGCCATCGCCAAGTCAGTATACCCCTGCGCCGTCGTCAAAGTCCCCGGCGAAAGCGCGAGCAGACCACATCCGACACCAGGGGATAGGCAGTCCGTTGTCGTCCACCTGGTCGGAGACCACCACAAGGTGGTCTGACTCAGCCTCGCTTGGGAGCGGCCTCTGGACATCCGCTGGCGCAGTGGCCCCCGCCCCCCCACTGATCCCCGAGTCGCTCCCCGACGAAGACCTCGCTCTGGACTCGCCCGCCGCTCCAACCGCTGCTGCTCCAAGCGCTCGGCCGCCAGGCCCGCGGCAGACCCGTCCCGCGCAGAACCCGCAGCGCTCGCGCCCACCCGTCTGGTTCCGCCTGTTTCTCTGCATTCAGGCGCCTGGGTCGCCAGCCGACGGAGGTCCTCCGCCTCCAACGCGCCCCGCTATCCAACGCCGTGGAAGGCTGCAACATCAACGCGGCGGACCTGGGCGGGCGATTCCAGCAAGGCGCCAGAATCGAGAGCAACCATTGGCCCACGACCAGCACGTTGCTTCTGCGCCTCCTTGACAACCGCCACTCGGGCGTTGGCAGAACTGGGTTTAGTGGAACCTGGTTTAGAGATCTGTACTGGGGACGCCCCCACCGTCCCATTCCACTAACCGGAATTGCCGTCGCCCGAAAGAACACCAGCTATGGCAAACCTGGTTTAGTGATTCTGGCCCATTCAAGGGCTCCAGGGCCCTACCACTAACCGGGTCCCCTTACCTGGGGTCATGGCTATACCCGATCCTTGACAACCGCCACGTCAGTGGCAGCGCGAGCGTGTCCGCAGCCGCGGGGGGCGTCCTGCGCAGCGCGTGCGTCGAGACACCCTGCGCCTGCTCCACGGTCCGAGACAACGGCGGGCACACCAGCCAGAAACGCAGGCACGACGAAAATTCAGCGTACGGCATGGGTTTCGACAGGGTCGCGCTCTCGGCAGCAATGCCTTGACCCGCGTAACCTGCGGTTCTGGGATCAAGAGCAACGCCCCTGGGGTGCGCCTTTGGAACTCCCCCATGAGATGGTGGAACAAGTAACGGCGAGGTTGAGCGCGTGCCAGGACGGCCACATGGAACGTCCGCCCGCCTCGCGCTTTGCCCTGGCATCCTGCCCACATGCGATCCGGGTGCGCTTTGCTCTTGATCGGACTCGAAACACTGAAAGCTCTTAAACCGGACCGTCGCCACCGGCAAGAACGCGACGGACCCCGCGAACATGGACACCGCCCCCGCGCCCCCGCCCGCGACCGAGAGCAGGAAAAACCACACACGCAGGCTTGCCTCCTTAGCTGTCGGCCGTTCCAGGTGAATGTGCGGAGCTGCTCGATACCCCACCGGCTAAGTGGAGACGACCAGCAGCTAGTTCAGCCCCAAGTGATTCCCCAAGGAGCCGCAGCCCTGACAGCGCGTCGCGCGCGGTCGTGTCTTAGCCCCAACCTCGTCGAGAAAACACGCAATCTCCGGCGCCAAGGCCGCGGCCGCCCACGGGGGCAGCCGAATCGACTGCGCCCCCCGCCAGGGAAGCCACCGCCGCCAGCAAGCCAATGCATGATTGACGGATCCTAGGAGAGAGCGAGCCCTTTGGTGCGCGGCTCAACGGGGGACGCGGAGGACGCGGAGGACGGGGAGGAGGAGGAGGATCAGGAGGAGGAGGAGGAGGAGGAGGAGGAGGAGGAGGAGGAGGAGGAGGAGGAGGAGAGGAGGAGGAGGACCGTAGCCATTTTGGCTCAAGATATCGCCGTTTGCGAACCAAGGAGGCGTCTGGACGCGTTTCGGCATTGCAGGGTGGGAGCCCTTCAACTCCCAAGCGAACGTTGGCCCCGTCCAACAACCCCAAGCGTTTCCCTCAAGTTATGAGCCGCGCCAGCCATGCGACAGTCAAGTGCCTCCAATGTGGGAATGCTAAGAACCCGTTCTGGTATTCTTACTGCTACCATTGCTCTGCAAGTTTACTGCATGGGCCTGCTATTACATTGGAGAGATCCCCTATGGGCAAATGGGCTTCCCGCTTCACCGACCTCTCTGGTGGGCCGCAAGGTGCAAAGGGACCCAGGACCAAAGGCAATGGCAAAGCCAGTACCACCAAAGGCAAAGGCAAAGGCAAAGGCTACGGAAAGTTCACCCACCCCTCCCAATCCTACGACCCGCATTGGGGAGGTAAAGGGGGTACAAAGGGAGTATGGAAAGGCAAAGGAGGAGCAGGAGGAGGCACACCCCGTCCCAAGCTCAATGGGCCGACCCTCCTCAACCTCCTGGTCCAGCACGCCCACTCCAAGGAATGTTCAGACATCCCAGAGCACCTCATTCCCCAGTTGGACTCCCTCATGCAGGATTATCGCAGCTCTAAGGAACAGGACTTACCCAAGTCCAAGCGTCTGCTACGTGTCGACCGGCAGCTTGATCAGCAGCAAGCAAAGCTGGCAGCACTGGAAAAGGAGCAGGAGGAGATTGAGGAGTTGTTGGAGGCAGTACAGAAGAGGAAGAATGAGGTGCTGGAGGAGAAGGAACATGTGCAGAGTGAGATCGACCGATTGGAAATCGAGATTGTCACGTCTGTGCAGAAAGACTCACCAGAGGAAGCTGGTTGTTGGCAGAAGTATCAGGAGAAGGACTTTGACGAGGATGAGCAGGAATATGAAGACCCAGAGAAGGAGGAGCTTCAGTCCACAGTCGAGACCCTCACCAGTCGGCTGGGTATGTGGGAGCAAAATATTCTCAATCATCCCGATCGCGACCAGCTCCTCCAGAAGTTTGACAAGGCCAATGTCCCAGAGCCAACCCCGATGGAGGGCACGGGAGGAGTTAAACACAAGGCGTCGGACATGTTGGACCCAGGGGACAATAATCTTGCCAATGCTCTCAATCTATCCCCAGAACTCCTTGCAGGTGTCCAACGTGCTTTTCGCAGTTCAAGGAAAAAAGCAAAAGCCAACAGAGATTCCGCCCCCGCCCTCAGCCCCACGTGCCGCAACCATCGCAGAGGCAGCGGCATCAGCGTCAGCGGCAGCAGCAGCAGTGGCAGTCCCAAAATGAGCAGGGCAGCAGCTTCGAGATTCGCACGCTGAATGTATCATCGTGGGGCACAGCAGAAGATAGTTTGCCTCAGTTAGCAGAACCGACAGTCGACGTGCTTCTTATCCAGGAGCACAAGCTCTTACCTCACAGGTACTCGGTCGTCGTCTCCTCCCTCATGCAGAAAGGGTGTATTCGGAACCCCAACATTCACGTCTATGAATGGAGGAGTGTCGTCAGGAGTGCTCATACTAGTGCGTGCTCACTTGGATGCATGGATCCCCAAAGAGTCCCAGCAGCTGCTAGTACCTGGCAGGCTATGCAAATGCTATCTCCGCCATTTGAAGTTGGGAGTCATAGGCTTGTGCAGCATCTACTTAAAGGACCGAGTAGGCTTCGACGACCACAACTTAGGCATCCTCCGAAAGTTGGGTCAGGACATTCACTCCACGGGCCTGCCAGTCATAGTCGGAGGAGATTTCAGTATCAGTGTAGTCGACGTGATCGGGAATGCGGACCTAGACAAAATATGTATGTCCATAAAGGCCCCACTGGAACCCACATGTGTAAGCGGAAACATGTACTCCAGGATCGACTACTTCTGGATCAGCAGCATCCTGACCCAGGCCCTCAAGTCAGTTTCGGTGGATCTGGACACTCCCCTCTCTCCTCATCGCCCAGTAAAGCTTGTACTCCGAACGGGCATAGATGAGATCCTGGTGAAGGTACCTGGCAAGTACCAGCGGTATCCCACCGACCCAGCTATTGGACCAGCCCCTTGCCCTCCCCCGTATTTGCATCTGAAGGAAGCCCTGGATAGTTTCATCCAGGATCACGCGAATGACAGGGGCGACATCGCCCGCGTGCCGAAACGCGAAGCTGACGAGCTTGCAAGAGCCAAGGTGTGTTGGCTCAGGTTTACGTTCAGTGGTTGGAGCTAATTCGCTTGGAAATTCAGCGGCAGACTCAAACACCACCAGAAGGTAGACAGCCAGGAGCCCCGTTGGTGATCCAGGATATCCCCCTGGAAAAGCTGCTCCAAACCAGACATAAGAAGAAGCAGCAAAAAGAACGAGCCCTCCTCTGGACAGCTAATATGCTAAAGGGAATAGCTAGAAGATTCAACAAGCTCCAGGATCACCAGCTAATGGATGAATACCTCAACAAGCTTGTTTTCCAGCTTCACCTCCTCCCCCATTCAGGTGGCCCCTTCAGGCAGCATTGGGAAGAAGGAGTACATTACCATTTCATCCTCAAAGGTGTCGCCTCCAAGCTATGGGGCCCGGCCTCGCAGCAAAAGAGGGACTTCATCACCACCATTGCCAACGTCTTCGCCGAACATCACCAGGGCAACATAGGCCAGGACAAGTCAGTGCAGAGACAGCAGTGGGCAGAATGGTGTGACAGTGTAGCAGATGGGCTTATTTAAAAATATACCAAAGGAAAGGAGGAGAGGAGTGTCGAGCAGGTGTTGTTAGAATCAGGCTGCACCTCGTCGCCACCACACTTGCTGGATGCTCATCTGAAAAACTGGTCAGAGAAGTGGAAAGCCAAGCCTGAGGTAAAGGTGGACCACGGCACGTCTCGAAGACCAGAATACAGCATGAATTGCCCAGCATACGTCGTGTCCCCTCCTACCCATCCAGCAGTCTTGGCACAGATTTCGAGCAATTTCAAGATGCGTACATGTATGCCAGACGGCTTCCACCCCAGACCTTTCAGGTTATGCAGCGAACAAGCATTGGAGACAATGGCCAGGTTGTTCACAGCCATGGACATGATAGGAGCAGCCCCGTCGCCCATCCAGCAGCTTCAGGTCCTTCCCGCGCCGAAGCAAAGGGGGAGTAAGGATATGGTTGGGTTTATATATATATATATATATATATATATATTTATATATATATTATCCTGGCTTTGAACGGATCCATGGGAAACTCATGTCCAGGAAATGCAGATCATGGGAGGCATCTTCAGGACTGGCTCCAGAGTTTTCGGCATCCCAGGCTAGGAGCTCAGAGGACACAGCTTGGAGACAGTCAGCTCGTGCAGAACTTGCAGCATCAGGTAAAACTCACTACATAGCATTACTATGGGACCTCAAGTCGGTCTATGAGACCCTCGACCATGCCATCATCTATGATCATGCTCATCACGCCAACTACCCCATAGATGTAGTGGTATATTCATTACACACATATGAATGGCCAAGACGTCTGATGCTAGAAGGATCGATTTCAGACCAGGTATACCACACGCAAGGTATTGCGGCAGGAGCCTCTCCAGCCACGTACGAGGCCAAGCTCTACATGTACCCGCTGATCACCTTTACCGTCTCGCCCAATGCAGCTAGCAGCATGCACATTGATGATATCACTCTCTCTGCTTGGGCTGGGTCTAAAGCGTATTGTATCGAGTCGTTCGTAACGTTCGTGCTCCTGATCAAGGAAGGAATCGAAAAGTTGGCCCTTGAATTGGCGTGCCCCAGAATTGCCCTGGTAGCCTCCTCCACGGACCTGCTTAACAAAGGAAAGAAGCTCTTGGGAGACCTGGGAGGGGCAGCAAGTTGGGGTGCAGCCAATCTGGGAGTTGATTTTACGGCGGGCAAACACAAAAAAACATAAAGCAGCATGTGTAACAAGACATAACAGATGGCTCCACCTAACAGCCCGTGTCAACAGAATTCGTCGTATAAAGGGCAGCAAAATAAAGAAGACACGAAGCAGGTTCTTTGCTGTGGGAGCCAAGTCTACCATGCACTACGGAGCTGCATCCCATGGGTTTACACCAAGTGAAATCAGGCGACTTCGAGGACTCGCAGCTTCTGTCTCTCCCCACCACTGCAAAGACGCCGAAATGAACATGTGGTGGGCTTCGGTTGCAGACAATGACCCGCTGAACATGATAGGCGCGTCTCTGGCACGCTGGCGTCTAGAATGGTGGCCGGCAACTTCCACCAGGCCTGAGCTTAGGACCCACCGCGACAAATTATCTGCAAAGGAGCTTGCAAGTGCATTTAACGTCGCCAAAGCTGGACTCGCCAAATCGAAGTTCAAGACTCGGCCTGCCAAGTCGTGCGGCCCTGTTTCCCAGATGCTCCTTTGGATAAAGCAGGCGGGTTGGCAAGCCCCAGGTGCAACGCATCTGATCGACAGATACGGATGCACTTTAAACATTCTTGAATTTTCCCCGCGTTGGATGTCTAAAGAGTTTGTCTGGCAGTATAAGGACAAACTGATCCAGGAATATGTCACTTCCAAGTTTCCCCCTGAGCCCCCAATTGCACAGCAAGGACTTTGGTGGGACTTGTTTACCCCCACATTTAGGAAGGTCCCCAAACATCTGAGTCCCCAGGAGGCCAGATGTGTCAGACATTTATGTTGCGGCTGCCTGACAACAGGCCAAACGCGTGTCAAGTGGGGCTACCCGTTTAACGGATGATGCCCTTACTGCCAGCAGTTAGACACACCCCACCATCGAATCTGGCTATGCCCCCATGCTGAGGAGGTACGCCAGGAGTTTCTTGCAGACCTCATCGAACCAGCCAAAGCAGCAGGTGAGGAAGGACTTCTATTTAACAGGCTGTGGGTCCCGAGAGCCATAGTAGACCCACCAGTGGAAGACCTCCTCCCACAACATATCGGACCAGACGGTCCTGGCAAACCAGAATTAATGGCAGCGAACTTGCCCATATATGTTGATGGCAGCTGCCTATGCCCATCAATGCCTCGCATCTCGCGAGCTGGATCATCAGCAGTCCAGACCGACAATGAAGGCAATTTTATACGAGCTGCCAGAACACCTTTGCCACGACAGTATCCTCAAATGTCAGGGCATGCGGAACACTTAGGACTTTTGCTAGCGGCACAGTGGCCGGGACATCCACGGACCGCACCCATAATTGTATACTACTCTGGTCTAGTGCAAGGATTTTTAAGCCCGAAGCAGTGCTCCAAGGGACCAGCATCTTTGCCACCTTTTGGCGCAAACTTGCATCCTACCTCCCTTCTGATTCATGGCTTGAGTTGCGCAAAACCATGGCGCATCGCAAGACAGAAGAAGCGCCATATTCCCTAGATGCTTTGGGCATCCAAGGCAACAAAGCTGCTGATTACCACGCAGGTGAAGCAGCTAAACTGCACGCTTTGCATGCCAATGAAGTGGAGGAGCACGAGGCCGCCATGCAATTATATAAATCTCTTGTCCTAGGTACAGGAAAGGTCCTTGCGCTCTGGCCCCCAGCCAAGGAACTGTGGCCAGACCTCACGAAGCCAGTGCCACAGAGAGTAGGTCGCAGGACCATGACCCAGTGTGGAATGGACCAGTTTTCATATGCAGATCTTGCTTGAAAGTTGCAAGCGCCCGCGCCCGCACATCTTGCAAACCAGTGCCAAACAAGATCAGAGACATGGCTGCCGAGGCCAAGAGGCCGCCACCATAAGATTATGTATTGTACTATAATTGGCAGCAAGATCCCAGTAATATTCTGCAGTGAGTGCGGAGGATTCACCTCAGGCAGAGGCTCTCCAAAGTTGTTAGGCAATTGCCCTCGTAAGATGTCCTCAGAACTGAGAAAGCTCCAGAAGCAGGAGCTCCCAGGATCAGGAGGCCTCAGAATTTCTGACCCAGTCCAGTTTGATGTCTAGTTTGTTTAGTTTGAAGTCAAGTGTAGCCTCGGGGACGCAGAAGCGTGCCGAACGTCAGTGCTGAGTGTCAGATGCGCTGAACGTCCGCGCCGAAACGTCGGGGTGGGGGTTCTAGGGAGGGAAGGCTCTGTTCTCCTCTTTTCCCCCCTCCCGCCGCAGCTTCTCTGTGTCGAGCGCCCCGAGAGCTCCAAGCATGATTTACAAATGCCAGCACCACCACCATTGTGGAGGCTGGATTCACCACTGGAGAGCTCAGCAGAAACCCAGTTTGTTGTGCTCTAAGATTCGCGATGGGGTCAAGTGCAACGAGACGTGGCTCACTCCAGACCAGCTCAGTGCTCGCGATAGTGAGATCGGTCCCCAGAGGCCGCCCACTGAACCGCCACCCCAGCAGCCATTCAAAGCTAAGCCTGCTGTCCGTCTCATGCCAAGTGTGGTCGCTAAAAAGCGCCCCGCACCCAAGCCCAGCACGAATCCTGCCGTGCTGCCAACCCCATCCAGCTCTTGCAGCTCCAGTGCCTCTGCCCCAGTTGTGCTAGATCCAGATCCTCCTGTGTCAGAGTCAGACCCGCTCAAGCGGGCTCTTGACCAGATTGACTATATGCGTGGCAGGATCGTTGATCTCAACACTCAGAATTTAGAGCTTATGATAGAGATTGACGCCCTGAAGAGGCGTAAGAAGGAGTAGGAGCTGTGGCCTCGCCGATTCGTGGTTTATCGTGAGCATATCATCTTGTCTCAACGAGGACCCAGCTCCCACTCTCACAGTTCTGGATGGCACGCAGTGCTGTCCACCCAACCTCTTGTAAGGGGTCCAAGTCGTTTGGTTAAATACTATTGTGGGTGTTTTCTTGGACCCCTTACCCTCCCTCCTCCCCCCCGCGCCCCGCCGTGCGACGACGCCTACCTGGTGCAGTCGTTGGCGGAGGGCTAGGCGGGTTTTGTCTCGGGGGAGGAGGCAGCAGCAGCAGCAGGATGCTCCAAGGTGGATGTCCCTTCTCTTTCTCTTTTTGCTTTCTTTAGTGGCCAGTGTGCTTGCACGGTGGACCACTCTCGCTTCTGTAATATGTAATCTGTAGGAGGAGGAGGAGGAGGAGGAGGAGGACGGGGAGGAGGAGGAGGGGGAGGAGGAGGAGGAGGAGGAGGAGAAAGAGGAGGAGGAGGAGGAGGAGGAGGAGGGGGAGGAGGGGGAGGAGGAGGAGGAGGGGAGGAGGAGGAGGAGGAGGAGGAGGAAGAGGCGGAGGAGGAGGAAGAGATGGAAGGAGGAGGAGGCTGGCCAAGCCCAGGCGCACAGGCCGCTGCTGCCGCTTCACCTTCCGCGATCGGGGGGACCCCCTCTGCGCCCGCACCAGAAGGTCACTCCAGCGGGCGTGGGCAGCCGGCCGCCCGCCCCGGGGAGTGCGCGGGGGGCGCCCAGGGGGCCTTCCCCGCCTGCCCGTGGCCCTGGCGCTCCCATCCCGCCCTCCCCTCCCACCTCCGTCCCTCCTCCTCCCTCTCCCTCCTGCTCTCTCTTCCCCCCCACTCCCTCCTCCCGCTCCCCCCTCCGTCTCTCTTCCTCCTCCTCCTCCCCCTCCTCCGCCGCCTCCCCGCCCTCCTCCCCGTCCTCTTCTTCCCCCCCTTCTCCCTCTCCCTCCCTCTTCCTCTTCCTCTCCCTCTACCTCCCTCCCTCTCCCTCTTCCTATTCCTCTTCCTCTTCCTCTCCCTCCCTCTCCCCGCCCAACTCCTGTCCCGCTCCTGCCGCCCCACCTGCCCCCTCCCCCCTCCGCCCGTGTCCTGCGCGCCTGCCCCGACCCCACTCCCGTGCCGGTGCCCATATCTCGTCCTCTCCTCCTCCTCCTCCTCCTCCTCCTCCTCCTCCTCCTCCTATTCCTCCTCCCTCCTCCTCCCTCCTCCTCCTCCTCCCTCCTCCTCCTCCCTCCTCCTCCTCCTATTCCTCCTCCCTTTTCCTTCTCCTCCTCCTCTCCTCCTCCTCCGCCTCCTCTTCCTCCTCCTCCTCCTCCTCCTCCTCCTCCTCCTCCTCCGCTCTCCCATCTCGCCTCCTGCCCCCCTTCCTGCCCTCCCCATCCCCTTCCACCTCCTCCCCACGCTCCCCACCTCTCCCCTCCCTCCTCAACTTCCTCCCGCCCCGGCTCCCTTCCCGCCCCTCCCCGATTTTGCACCGCCGTCTGCGCCTCCGACGGCGCCCACTCGTGCGTCCCGCGCTCCCTTCCCTGTCCCGGTTCCCCACGTTTCCCCCCATCCCTCCCCCAGCTCCCCCCCTTCTCCCTCGCCCTCCTGCCCTCCTCCTTCTCTCCCGCCCCCTCCAATCCAATCCTCCTCTTGATCACCGGCGTGGCATGGCTGAGCCGAGAATTCGGAAGGACGCGTGGTGCACTGTTGGCAGCTCCTTGTGGCAATGCTAGGAAAAGCTTGCAAAGGGATTGCGCGCACACAGAGGCTCGACTCTGAAGCAGGAAGACTAGCGCATCACAGACCCCCGTCAAACAACGGTACAGTCTTGCCTCCACATCTGGAGCATGCGCGGGCGTCCAACGACTACTTTGCATGTTTTTTTTGGGGGGGTGAGGTACGGTGGAGAAGCCAACATATTGCACCCCGCTATCACTTTGATAGCTGACGACATCTCTGAGCTTCCAGGGGGGCTCTCTCTGAGCTTGCCCGTCCCACGGCTCTTCAACATGACACATGTTCTGTATCGGTGCCGGTTATCTGCGCTTCTGGGAGGAGCTGCCCTCACAGGGAGTTCGGCACCTTGCTTCAGGGGGATCCAAGATCATTAGTTCTTTCGGTTCGGGCCCCCAAGCATCTGGGTGGTTCCCCGTGGCTGTCCATCCGGTGACAGAAGTTCGGTGGTGGCATCTGGCACACTTTTCGCACGTGGAGCACGTGGCGCGCCTAGCACGCTTGGGCCTCTGGGGTGCCTGATGCACCTGGGACTGGTGGCGCACATGGCATGCGTGGCGCTCTCGGGCGACATGCTGCGACTCGGGTGCAACTTCTGCGTTGGAAGAACAATTTGCGTCTGGGAGGGGTGTCTTGACATGCCCCTTCTCCTCCTCCATCTCTTCTTCAACCTCTTCCTCCTCCTATACCTCTTCCTCTTCCTCTTCCTCCTCCTCCTTCTTCTCCTCCTCCCGTTCTGTCCTCATCCCTTTCCCCATTCCCTATCGCCTCCCGCCCCCCCTTATCCTGCTCATGCTGTCCCCCCCCCTCCCGCTCATCCTCTTCTGGTCCCCCCTCCTCGTCCTTCTACCCCGCCTCTTCTTTTTCTTCTTCTTCTTCTTTCTCCTCCTCCTCCTCCTCCGCCCCCTCCATATCCCCCCCTTGTGCTCCGCCTCGCTCCTCCACCCTGGGGGGGACTCCTGCCACCGCCCAGGCGACGACGGACCAGAACGCCGAGAGCCTGTAGCCCAGAGTGAGGATCTCGCCGTGGGGCGGGCAGGCCGCGTTCCCCCTCCCCCGCCCCTTCGCCGGACGGACGGACGGACGCCACCTCAGCGAAGCTGTCCCGTCGAAGGGGATGGGCGCGCAGCGCACAACGCGCTCGGTACAGTCGGGGCCCTGAAGAAGGAACCCTTTTCGATGGGGAGGGGCTCCGTGCTCCTTAATTGTTTCGCAGCTTGCCTTAGGTTTTCCTTAGGTTTTCGATACGAAATCGAAGTTCAACTTATGGAAAAAAAGGTGCCTCGTACCTTATTTTGGGTTCCTTAGGTCAAGCCCCCGACTGTACGACATGTGCACGATGTCCGACCTTGATCCTCCCCCGCCCCTTCGAGGGAGGATCCAGGTCGGGATCGGGCTCGTGGAGTTCGGGCGCCTGCCCCATGCCATCGCGAAGGCTTAACAAACGGCGCCGCGCGCGGACTCTCCGAGTTCGGCGGCACGCCCGGGGGGAAGCGAGGAGGGGCGGGCCTTCTCAGGAAGCTCGGAAGTCCCCCCCGCCTTGTGAGAAGCTTTCTACGACACAGGAAGCTTCCCACAAGGCTTAAGTCGGGCCTGTCCCCCTACAGGGGGATTTTCGACGAAAAATAAAAAATACCCCAAACAGTCCAAAAATAGGCTGGGGATCATTTTTTGAATATGTTTAAGGTATTTTCAATTTTTGGTCGAGAATCCCCTGTAGGGGGACACGCCCGACATAACACAAGGCGCGAGGGCTTCTGAGAAGCCCCGCCGCCTCCCGAGAGGGCCCTCTCCTGCTCACTCCCCCGCCTCGCTCGCCGCCGACAGGAGACCCAGCACCGCGAAAGCCATCCTCCAGGACCCCTCTCTCTCAGGACCCCTGCCCTTGATGGCGGGGCCGCATTCGCGCCCGGCCCCTCTGCCCCCCCCTCCGCCTCCTGATATGTGGAGGTTTGGGACGCTTGTCGCCGCGTAATTCTACTCCAGGCCGACTTCGCAAAACTTGACAGAGGGGCCAGAGTGCAAGGATCGGCGAGATTGTTCACATGCCCCCCATGTGTGCAAGACAGGGTCAGCATGCATACAAGAGGAGCGTTATCGCTGCAACTGCAGACGCAGAGAGCCTGACGGTTCTGTTTATAGCCAGAGCTCGCTCAGGCAGTGCGCCACAACGGCCGCCACTGGAAGGCTTACGATCCTTCCTGGCGGATGCGAGAAAGCGCTGCCACCCATCCGCAGGGGCCTGGGCCGGGGTGGGCCATCGGGCCTCTCTCGGCGATCATTGAGCGATTGGGGGTCCGTACGTCTCCCCCCCCCTGACCCTATCCCCCTTTTCAAACCCGGGCGCCCCAGAAGTCCTGAACGGTTCCCCGAGGCTGGTGTTTCGTCCCGAAATTGTTTTGGACGGCCCCAGGGCTCGGCGAGGGCCCCCAGAAACCGAACATGGCCAAATGATTCCCGTCATGCTTCTTTCACGACGCGAGCACGTGTGAGCGGTAGTAGGCTCGAACGGCGAGCCACTTGGCCATGGACAACATGGCTTGTCGGCGGCACGGGCGCTTTGCTGCCAGGGGAGCTGCCGCGGGCGCCGCGCCCAGGCGCAACCCACATGCGGGGTTAGCCAGGCTGGTCGCGGCCGACTGCCCCGTGTCGATTGGTCCCGGGTCACGGCATTCCTCCTCCTCCTCCTCCTCCTCCTCCTCCTTCCCCTTTTCCTCCTGCTCCTACTCTTCCTGATCCTCCTCCACCCCTCCTCCTCCTCCTGATCCTCCTGTTCCTCCTCCCCCTTCCTCTCCTCCAAAATTACTCCATATGAGTCTGTTAACCCGAGTGGGTGCCTCTTGGTTACCGCATGCACTGGGGATGCGCAAACTATGTGGTGCAATCAATCACTTGCTCAACGTGAAGTTGTGCACTCCACTTTTCGCGCAAACGTCACACCCACCCACCCGCAACTTGGTTTGCAAACCCCATGCACAAGCGATTGCGATGCGTGCTTGGCGCTGGTTGGTGCATCTATTCGGCCGGGCCAGCCCGCGCATGCGCGCGCACGCATCGGCCAGGTAGTTTGGCGCGACCGAAACGAACGCGGTGGCGCTGACCGCTCGGCACATTCCAGCGGGCACTTCAGTGCGAGTCGGCGAATTGGGCGGGCGCGTATCATGGCTGCGTCGACAACGGTAGACACGATGATGATCGTAGCGATGCTGGCGACGATGTTGACAGCGACGACGGGGCAGCCAGTGACGGCGCCGATGCTGATCACGCCGACGACGATGACGGCGTCTTCGCGTCGGTGGTAAAGGTTTTGGACAGAATTCAAAATGCGCGCGCGACAGACGCGCGACATTGGCCCGCATGGTGCTATTTGAAACGGATCGTGCCACCCCAGCACGAGCACAAGGGCGTCCGAACGATTTCGACATGCGCGCGCGAAACCCGTTGGGTAGTATGTTCTGGAAGTGTTGAAAGTCATGGCCTTCTTCAGAATTCGCAAGCACGCGCGCTCAATTTTTTGAAACCAGTGTTGCGGAACCGTGTGTGTACATGTTTTTTTGGACGCTCGATTTTGACATCCTTGAGAACCAAGAGTTGTTGACGGATTTCGGAATGCGCGCGCGGCGACGCGCACGTGTGCACTTCGTCCTGCTGTTTCCCAAGATATTCTTGAATACGGATGATTTTTGATAAACGAATGCGCGCGCATAATATGTTTTGCAGAGGATGGCGGAGGGAGCCGAAACCGGCCTGGCTGGGAGAGTATGAACTCACAGGTGGGATGGGAATTGGGTCAGGATCATATGTCGGGGACCTTCTGGCCCAGGTCAAACCAAACCCGGGTCAATGGGGCCTCGCAGGCTCCTGCAAGACCCTGCAAGATCCTGCACCCAAGCCCGGGTCAACGCGAAGAATCCTGCAAGATTCTGCAGGATCCTGCTCCCAAGCCTGGGTCAATGCGACCCTGGCCCTACAGGATCCTGCAAGATCGGGCGCTCTGGCTGACCCACGTTTGCGTTGACCCCCGTCTCAAGGCTCCCGAATATGTGTTTTACATCGGTTCCCAGGGGGGGTCAATTCGATCCCTTTGTTTCTTTAAAACAAATTATCCCGGCAAAGCAACCTAACAGCGATGTGTAGGAGCATATCTGGAAGCATACCCCTTAAGATTCAGATGAGAATCCAGTTGTAGAATTCTGCTGTCCTCGAAGTCGTAGTCGCATTCGCGATGACAGTCGCAGTGGCAACGGCAGTCGCAGTCACAACCTCAGCCTCAGCCTGCCTCAGCCTCAGTCTCAGCCTGCCTCAGCCTCAGCCTGCCTCCGCCTCAGCCTGCCTTCAGCCTCAGCATCAGTCTGCCTTCAGCCTCGGCCTCAGCCTCAGCCTGCCTCAGCCTCACCCTGCATCAGCCTCAGCCTCAGCCTCAGCCTGCCTCAGCATCAGCCTGCCTCAGCCTCAGCCTCAGCCTGCCTCTGCCTCAGCCTCAGCCTGCTTCAGCCTCAGCCTCAGTCTGCCTTCAGCCTCGGCCTCAGCCTCAGCCTGCCTCAGCCTCAGCCTGCATCAGCCTCAGCCTCAGCCTCAGCCTCAGCCTCAGCCTCAGCCTGCCTCAGCCTCAGCCTCAGCCTCAGCCTGCCTCAGCCTCAGCCTCAGCCTGCCTGCTTCAGCCTCAGCCTCAGTCTGCCTTCAGCCTCGGCCTCAGCCTCAGCCTGCCTCAGCCTCAGCCTGCATCAGCCTCAGCCTGCCTCAGCATCAGCCTGCCTCAGCCTCAGCCTCAGCCTGCCTCAGCCTCAGCCTCAGCCTGCTTCAGCCTCAGCCTCAGTCTGCCTTCAGCCTCGGCCTCAGCCTCAGCCTGCCTCAGCCTCAGCCTGCATCAGCCTCAGCCTCAGCCTCAGCCTGCCTCAGCATCAGCCTGCCTCAGCCTCAGCCTCAGCCTGCCTCAGCCTCAGCCTCAGCCTGCTTCAGCCTCAGCCTCAGTCTGCCTTCAGCCTCGGCCTCAGCCTCAGCCTGCCTCAGCCTCAGCCTGCATCAGCCTCAGCCTCAGCCTGCCTCAGCATCAGCCTGCCTCAGCCTCAGCCTCAGCCTGCCTCAGCCTCAGCCTCAGCCTGCTTCAGCCTCAGCCTCAGTCTGCCTTCAGCCTCGGCCTCAGCCTCAGCCTGCCTCAGCCTCAGCCTGCCTCAGCCTCCTCAGCCTCAGCCTGCCTCAGCATCAGCCTGCCTCAGCCTCAGCCTCAGCCTGCCTCAGCCTCAGCCTCAGCCTGCTTCAGCCTCAGCCTCAGTCAGCCTTCAGCCTCAGCCTCAGCCTGCCTCAGCCTCAGCCTGCAGCCTCAGCCTCAGCCTCAGCCTCAGCCTCAGCCTGCCTCAGCTCAGCCTGCCTCAGCCTCAGCCTGCCTCAGCCTGCCTCAGCCTCATCAGCCTCAGCCTCAGCCTCAGCCTGCCTCAGCTCAGCCTGCCTCAGCCTCAGCCTCAGCCTCAGCCTCAGCCTCAGCCTCAGCCCTTCAGCCTCAGCCTCAGCCTCAGCCTCAGCCTCAGCCTGCCTCAGCCTCAGCCTGCCTCAGCTCAGCATCAGCCTGCCTCAGCATTCAAAATGTGGCCCGGGAATGGAGTTCTGGGAACTCGAAGAACACGAAGTGGCCTACAGTTGGCTCTGAACATTCAAAATCATGCCCAAGAATGGAGTTATGGGAACTCGAAGACCACGAAGTGGCCTACAGTTGGCTCCGGGCATTCAAAATGTGGCCCGGGAATGGAGTTCTGGGAACTCGAAGAGCACGAAGATGCCTACATTTGGCTCTGGGCATTCAAAATGTGGCCCGGGAATGGAGTTCTGGGAACTCGAAGAGCACGAAGTGGCCTACAGTTGGCTCTGGACATTCAAAATGTGGCCCGGGAATGGAGTTCTGGAAACTCGAAGAGCACGAAGTGGCCTACAGTTGGCTCCGGGCATTCAGAATGTGGCCCGGGAATGGAGCTCTGGGACCTCGAAGACCACGAAGTGTGTAACCGTTTGCTTAAAACGACTTCCGCGGATTCTCCCCGGATCCTGCCCAGACCCCCCTGGGGAGTCATGATGCTCTCTTGTGACACTACTAGAAACCTATCAGTCTTCGCTGCTAGGTAAAAAGAATCCACACTGTGCAACACATCGGGGCGCCCACCAAGCGCCCAGGCACTGGGCAAGACCCCGGCACACCTCCCAACGCGGGGCGCCCACGAGGTGCCAAATCCTGCGCATCCCCTCCGCGCGGGGCGCCCACGCGGCGCCCTCGGATGGGCACCAACCGAACACCCAGAATACCCAACAAAATCTTTGATAACGCCAAAACACCTTCGGTAACTGCAAACACTCTTTGGGGAACTGCTCACCGCTCTCACCCAACTACGTCCTGGAAGTGACCCGGTGTTCCGTGTGCTGTTATTCTTTGCACACAGAACCCAATGCTTGTTGGCTCATGGGACGTTTTGCAATCGGAGCGTTTCCGGTGTTTCGAAAATGGTGTTCCCGCTGCAACGTGGGCCCCATTTTCGGATCAGCGCTTGCTCCCGTCCATCGAATTGGCGCTGTCGCCCCAACGCGGGTCACTTTTTAATGGACTCGGATCCTTTCCCCTCCTTTTCTTCCTACTGCTGCCGTTATACCTCCTCCTCTTCCTTCATCATCCTCTTTCTTTGCCTCCTGCCCATCTTCCTGCTGGTCCGCCACCTCCTCCTCCAATGTACATAGCTCCCCTTTCTGATTGCGCATAACTCGATGGGGTTCGGGGTACCAGGTTCGCTGTGCAACCCGTCAGCAGATGGCGGGTGGTGGGGGGTGGGGCCGGGGTGGGGGGACATGATGTCACACCAAACTGGCCAAGCCGACAGGTCAGAACAAGTGGCCCGGCCTACTCCGAACCTCCCTCCCGTAAAATAAGAAACAACTGTGGCGTAACTTGGCATTTGGGGCCGACGCTGGCGGCCGCCAGCAGCGTCCACGGCGGTGACGCAGCGACGATGACCCTCTTCAGGGAATCGTTCCCCGACTGTTTCTTATTATCTTTGAGTAGTCCTCCTGTAGAGAGACAGGCCTGACTGAACATAAAAACTCGGAGGAGGTCCGCGCGGATGTCTCGGATCGGCGCTGAAGCCCCCTGACGTGGCAGTGAGAAGACTCCGCGGGCCGCGCTCGGGCGGGGGCGGCAAAACTTCCGATGGGCGCGGCGAAGACAAAGCATACGCCGGGCTGACACGGCATTGTCACTGTCACGCGCAAGCTTGACGAACCAACAACACACACACACCCATACCCATAGAGGGGTCGGAGAGGGCTGTGGGTGCGTGTTGTCGGATGGGGGTCCCCGCTCGAACGGGAGCGTTCCCCAGGGTCCGACAACCCGCACCCATACCCATAGCCGGTCCTCCTCCCAACGACCCCCCTATGGGTATGGGTGTGTGTGTGTGTTGCTCGTTCGTCACAAGCTGGGCCAGCCCGCTCTCGCGCAGCCCCGCTGCCGCTGTCGCTCCCGTGCGCCTGGGCGAACCAGCCCTGCGCCGCGCACGCGCGCGCCGGAGCGCTGCTTCCGGACCGAATGCGCACAGAACTCGGGCGAGGGCAGCAAGTCGCCAGCTCGCGCGGGCCCCTCGAAATGGGCGAACGACTAAAAGGAAGGAGCCCTGGGAGACACACATACATAAACACAAATAACAGGATTTACAGTATTTTCGTGTATTTTCTGGATTTTGTCCCCCCCCCCACTTCCCACATTTTCCATATTTCCTAAGGAATAGACGATTAATTGTGTCTGCGTGTGTTTCGTCTTCCTGATTATTTTGTCTGCGTGTATTTTATGGTTTCTGGGTTTTGTCTCCCCCCCACTTCCCATATTTTACTATCTTTTCTAGGGAGTCGACGATGACTTGTGTCTGCGTGTTTGTTTCTCCTCCTGATTGTTCAAAATGCGCCGCGCCGGGGCGGGAACGCCAGGCTCGGGCGAAATCCGCGCGGCGCCGCGGCGGGAGCGACCTGCTCCCCCGCTGGCGCGTCGACGAGCCTGCGTGCGAGGAGCGTGCGCCGCGCCCGAGCGGGCGCTCCGACAGCAACAACAACAAAAAACAGCAGACACAAAAACAAAAACAAACACAGCAAACAACAAAGCACAAAGACAGCAACAAACAAGGCAAAAACAGGAACAAGGACAAAGACAGATACGAAGTGCGCTCTTCGAGACAGCCAAAACAAAAAAAAGGGCGTGGCGCCGAGGCGAGAGCGACACTTCGGCCTCTCTCGCGTTGATGTCCGCCCCGCCCAACTCCCGCCACGCATCCTGCAACGTGGACGACCGAATTTGGCGGCGCGCAAAAGGGGGTAGGGAAGAAGGCTTCTTAGAAGCACCCTGCTTCTTAGAAGGCCTCGGCCTTACCTATAGAGAAGGCCCGCGCCTTCTAAGAAGCAGGGGTGCTTCTAAGAAGCCTTCCCCCCTCCCCCTACCCCCCTCTGCGCGTTGCCGACGAATGTCCACGCTGAGCCGAAACACGTGGGCAGTGTGTTGTGCTTGTGCGGTTCGGGTGGGCAGGCCCGCGTCCTGGGCCTGTCGGCCGGCTGCGGTGGAGGCACGGGGTATCTGCCAATAAAGAACAAATAATGGCGCGGGCGCACCTGCCTTGTCCCCTCCTCCTCTCCCCTCTCCCCTGCCCGAAGTCTCCTCTTATCCCTGTTCTTTGGGGCCCGGCCGATTCGGAGAGAGGGCCTCAAACGTCCAACAAACTGGACCCCCCTGCCCCTGATCCTCCTCCTTCTCCTCCTCCTCCTCCCGCTCCCCCCCCCCCAAACCTCCTCCTCCTCATTTCTTCTCCTCCTCTTCATTTGTCATTATCCTCGTCTCCTCATCCTTTTGCTTTCCCCCTGCCGCCTCCGTGACACGGCTGCACTCGAACTGCGCGTCCTCCCCGCAGATGGCAGCCTTCCGCTGGGCGCCGCATTCGCACGCGCTTCCGACGGAGGGGGGGGCTCGACGATCTGTTCTGAGGAGGAGGGAAGGTGAGGGGACGCTGAGCGGACAGAATCTGCAGCCTCGCGTGGACTCCAAGCTGGCACCGAGGCAAACAACGGGAGCACAGGCACTGCGACATATCCAATGTCCGCCCAGGCTCTTGGAAAAACCCATGGGTCACCACAGCAGGGGAGGGGCTCGACGTATACACCAAGTCGTCTGGTTGCCCATGGGACTCGGTGTACAGACGCCCAAAATTTCCAATTAATGGGATTCTGGCGCGTCTATGCACAAGAAACCCTCGCCGCGTTCATCCGACCGAGCGACGCGGTGTGTACATGTGAACTTGTTTGGATGCATGCATACATGTGGGTATCGAGTGGTATATACGAGTGGTAGATACAAATGTAGTTGTATATAGGTGGCCGCATGTATTGTCACATGTATATACGTCTGTATAGCACACAGGCGCACACACACACGCATACGCATATCCATTTATATATACATATACATATATGTATATAAATAAATGTATCGAGAACCGCCGAGACCGCGGGCAGGGACAGCTTAACAGCGAGCTCGAGGCGGCCGTCTAAGAATGCGGGTGGGCATCTGGGACTGCGCTTTCGGTTACGATTCGTCGGTTCGTAAAAGCATGTCATGCCCCAAGATTCGTTCCAGCAACGGCGGCTGGGCGAAGGATTCCTGGGGGTGCCGAGGTGGTCCTGAACTTCGTAGTTCTTGAAAACGACAATGGTATTATTCCCCACATCCAAAGTGGGGTTATTGTTTTCTCTGGACACCCCGCGCAGGAACAGGAACCCACCATCATCATCATCATCATCATCATCATCATCATCATCATCATCATCATCATCATCATCATCACTCATTCCTCACTGACTCACTCACTCATCATCCTTCACACACTCACTCACTCACTCACTCACTCGCTCGCTCACTCACTCACTCACTCACTGACTCATCAGCACTCACATATGATGATGATGAGTGTGCGCGTGAGAGAGTGTGATGATGAT
>CAUYUJ010014225.1:379051-425730 GCA_963575745.1 Prorocentrum cordatum
GGCGCGGCCGTGCGCTCGCTCGCGAGCGCTCGCGAGCGATGGCCGACGACGCTCGAAGGCGCTTCGTGCTGCCGCCATACCTCGACGCGTCGACGGCGATGGACTGGCGATCAGCACCGCCTCCAGTTCCAGCGCTGAGCGACGAAGCGGCGTGCGAGCACTACGTGGAGTGGCACCGCCCATGGAGGGCTGCATTCCAGCACGACTGCGCGCAGTTCTGGGCGTCGTGGTGGCCCATCGTGAACCAGCTCGAGTTCGAGATCCAGCAGGAGGTTCACACCAAGCCCAGGATCAACATCGAGCCGATGTGGGTGCCGCCAGTGCCGAAAGGGCCTCCGACGGCGTTCTCGCCGCCGACGCCAGCCGCCTACGCCAGCACAGGTGGCGCCAGCAGCCAGCCGCCGACACCAGCACAGAAGGAGTACACGGCCGAGCAGGCGTCCAAGGGGGAGCCCGCCTGCGCCAGCACGCGCGGCGCCGCCAACGACGAGCCGCCAGCCGCCGAGTCCAGCACAGAGGAGGACAGTCCGGCCGCGCCGACGCCTGCCGCACAGGGCCCCACGCCCGCCAGCAGCAGCACGGGCCAGTACGGCCCCACGCCCGCCAGCAGCAGCGCGGACCAGCCGCCAGCGCAGCCAGCCAAGGTGATCAGTGGCGACCGCCGCAGGGGCAGCGGCGTGCTCCGTGCCAGCGGCAGGTACGGGGCCCGCGGCGGGAAGAAGAACCCGAACGTGCAGTGGCACTGCGCTCTCGCGCGGGCCGAGCGCGAGGGGTGGGCGCGTGAGTTTCGGGCGATGCACCCGAAGCCGCAGAAGGCGGCGCCCGCGGGGTAGGCTCGTTGCTCGGCAGGCTCGGCGCTGCTCTCCTCCCCAGCACGTTTTGTGTATATGGCAGTGTAATGCCGCTGCATGATCGCTCGCGGGTTGGATCGAGGGGGGCTTGGATCGCGGGGACCCGCGCATGAGCCACGCAAAAAAACAAAGCGCTCGCAACTTCGGGCGCTCTCATATTAGCGGCTCCGCCGCTCTCATATTAGCGGCTCCGCCGCTCTCATATTAGCGGCTCCGCCGATCCCGTATTAGCGGCTCCGCCGATCTCGTATTGGCGGCTCCGCCGATCTCATATCCGCGGCTCCTCCGCTGATGTATCCAGTGGCGCTGCCGCGCAGTTCCGCCACCGCTGATGTGTATAATGGTCATTGGTCCCTCGGGGAACGGGCGAGGGCGGGGGCTCGGGTGGGGCCTCGCAGAGGGCCCGCGAGGGGCGCAACGATAGCGGCTCCGATAACGAGATCGATTGTGAGGCATATAGTTGCATTGATAGTGAGAGCGATAGTGAGATCGACAGTGAGATAGAGAGTGAGGCCGATAGCGAGAGCGGCAATGAAGTCCATAGAGGGGTCGGAAATGAGATCAGTAGAGCGATCATGAGACCCCTTCCCCCACCCCCCTCGTCCGCAATCAACCTCGGCTCGAGCTTACGGCGCCGTCGGCCCCCCATCGGCCTTCTCTCGAGATCGCCGCGCTTACATACGCCAAGGCCACGGTGATGCCGCCCAAAGCCGCAGCCAAGCCCAACGCCAGGGCCAAGACGGTTGCCTCGCAGCAGAGGGTCATCGACCGCCAGCGCGCTGAGCTCAAGGAGAGCCGCAAGCGCGTTCGCCAGAGGGACGCGAGCCTCGACACGTTCGCGGGCAAGTCGGAGCGCACTGCCAGGATGCTCAGGCGCAACACGACAAAAGGCCGCAAGGAGATGCAACAGAAATCCGAGTACATCCGCTCTTACGTGGAGGCCGCCCCCCCAGCCGCGGCTGCGGAGGTAGAACAGGCGAAGAAGCCGCCCATCCCGAAGGCCTTGCGTTCGTAAGCATCGGGCGCACCAGCTGAGCGGCCCATCCGCTGACCGATATCTAGAGCGGATGTCGCGAGCGGCCTTCTGGCGCGGCCCCAGTCGCCTTGCGGGGCGACATGGGCTGTTTCCAGAACTCTGCTCTCGGCGTCGGCTGGCGCGCCGCACCGTTGAGCGGCCTCCGCGCGCTGTGCTCGCGGGCGTTCTTGGAGCCAAGACGTCCCGCCCAGGCTATGGCGGTGTCAATCCTCATCCTCGTCCGCATACCCATCCCCATCATCATCCTTGTCCTGTCCTCATCCTCATCCTCGTCCTCATCCTTGCCCTGCCTGAACTAGCCTCTGCCTGCTCCTCCTCCCCCTCTTGCCTCTTCTTCCTCCTCCTCCGCCTCCTCCCGTGTTCCCCTTTCCTCCCTCCATGCCTCCCACCCTTCTCTCTCTCTCTCTCTCTTGTTTTTTATTTATTTTTTTTTCTGTTTTGTTATCTCTCTCTCTCTCTTTCTCTGTCTGTCTCTCTCTCTCTCTCTCTCTCTCCCTTTCCCTCTTTCCAACTAACTCTGTCTCCAAATCCCTCCCCACCTCAGTATACCCCTCTTTCCCACACCCTACTTAACTCTACCCCTCTAGCCCCCATTCGTCCGAGTCTCGGCCCATCCCCGAATGCGACATAGCGGTTCTCGCTTGAGGCGTCCTCATGCCATCGGGGACATTACATTTGACTTATCGCTTGAGACATCCTCAGACTTTGGTAGATGGAGGGCGTTTCTTGTTCGAATCGAGTTCTCGCTTGAGACAGCCTCGCGATTACTATATAGAGGGCGTTTCTAGTTCGAATCGAGTTCTCGCTTGAGACGCCCTCATACTTTAGTAGATGGATGGCACTTCTTGTTCGAATGGAGTTCTCGCATGATACGTCCTCGCACTTTGCCCCTCTCATCCGCCCATCCACCGCCCGTGCCGTAGCTGTTCGGTGAGTTTTCGCTTAGCGGGAAATCCGCTCGTTGTGGCCCAGAACCATGCCAAGGTTAGCCCCCATCCGCGTCAGGCTGGGGGCCGTTCGGGCGCTGCTGGACCAGCGCGCAGGCACGCAGGGCCACGTTCACATGTCACAGGCCCAGTCCAACGCCATCCTGGCGATGGCGCGGGCAGCAGGCGCCCAGCTGAGCGCCGATGACCGCGCTGTGCTGGCGGAGCTCGTGGGGGGCGCGCAGTGGTTCGACGACCGCGGGATCGCGATCCTCCGCGAGCGCACAGATGTGAACTTCGCGTCGTCGGCCGCCCGAGACAAGCAGCAGGTTTACTTGAGCTTTATCGAGTTCTTCACTGAGGACAACTGGGACAAGATGCTCCAGCCCGATGCGCCTTCGGACGCCGCGCAGATGATCATCATCAACCGACTCATCATGCTCGGCGGCGCGAACGTCTGCGAATACACGGCCAAGCTTGGCAATTCGCTCTGGATGTTGCTGACGGAGAAGGACGCCGAGACATTCACCTACTTCAAGAAGCAAGCTTCGTTCCATCATTTCAAGAGCGAGTGCCGGAGGGTTGCGGACAACGCGCCGAAACCCTTGGAGCGCATCGCCCAGCTACCCAGCTTGCCTGAGCAGATGGCGCAGCTTCACCCAGCCATGTACGCGAAAGCCTTCACGCCACGGCCAGGGGGCGGGCCCAGGCGCTGCCCGCTTGATGCTGCGAAGGTGCGTGGCTTGGACGACTCTTACAAGTGCAGAGGGGGGGCGCCGTTCATGGGGAGCGCGCCGCCGCGCCAGCTCGCCGCGCGCGAGCCGCAGGGTGGTGGCCATCACGACATCTACCGCCAGATGATGGCCCAGAACCAGAGCCAGTTGCAGGCTATGCAGAGCCTCTTCATGCACGTCGTGGGAGCTGGCGGCCAACGGGCAGGCGGTGGCGAGGACATGCTCGATAACCTCACGCTGCTGCGCCCCGGGCGCGGGGGCGGTCGGCCAAGCTCGCACCGCGCGCTGCCCCCCAGCAGCTGGAGGTCAGCGGAGACGGTCGAACCCTGGCAGGCCGTCGTGGCGGGAGGCCAGCGCGCGCCCGCGCTCCCCCCACTGGAGGAGGGCACGCCGCCTGCGGCCCGCCAGCCGCCCGCGGCGGACGGTCGTGACGGGGGCAGTGCAGAGCTGCTTGTCCCTGGCGCGCCGCCAAAGACCGCGCCGTGCGACTCCTCGGGCAAGAAGAAGAAGAAGAGGAAGTTGAAGGACCACGTGCAGGAGTGCATGGACATGATGGAGCACAAGAGGCTCGCGAAGAGGGGTGGCCGTGGGCGCGGCCGCGGGGGAGGTGGCCGTGGAGCCCGCGTCGGAGCTGAGGGTGAAGGCGGCGATGATGAGGAAGAGGAGGCAGAGGAGACGGCAGAGCCTATCGCCGACTGGGGGGCTGAAGCGGGCGGCGCCGCACCGCCCACGAAGAGGAAGACGGGCAAGGGCAAGACGGCGCGGCCGCCCGCTGGGGGCGACAGGGTCGTGGGCACGCCCGTCAGCAAGCGGGCGCGCCCGAGGGTCGCGTCCACCGAGAAGGGCCCCAAGACGTCGGCGGCGTCTGGGGGCACGGGCGCGGTGCCGCCTCTGGCCGACGGCGCGGCCTTCGAGAACTTCAAGTACAAGAATATCAAGTGGGGCGACTTGGTGACCATCACGAAGGCCGCCGCCAAGAGGACGACTCGGGGCGCCTTCGCCAGCAAAGCCTACGACACGACCAAGAGAAGGGCTAAGTCGGCATCAGCGCCCGAGAATATGATCGCCAAAGTCGCCAGGCAGGCCTACCAGGACGCTGCAGCGGCCTGGGACGCAGTGAAATGAGGCGCCCGCAGCTCAGCATCTGCCGCGGGCGCGCGAGCGCCCCTGGGATTGGACATGGGCAAAGGAAGGAGGTGGGATCGGGGCCGATGCGGCGAGCTCTCGGGCCTCGCTGCACCCGCGCGGGCGCGCCGCGCGCGCGCCTGTGCGAAGCTGCCCGCGGCGGCCGCGGGGGCGGCGCCGAGCACGGGGGAGGGAACGGGGATGGGGGAGGAGGACGAGGAGGGGGAGATTATCACCCTCCTCCTACTCCTCCTCCCCATCCTTTCCCCCCCCTCTCTCTCTCTCTCTCTCTCTCTCTCTCTCTCTCTCTCCCCCCTCCCCTCCCTGCCTCGCCCCCCCCCCCCCCCCATCCTCGTGGCATGACATGTCGGAGCAAATCATAGCATAAGGCCGCGCCCATGGTGATGGAAGGGGGAGGGGCGTCACGTGTGCAGCTCCTTGCGTAGCCGAGGCCGCGCGTCGTTCAGCTGATCTCGAGGGTTCGCAGGGGTTGCGGCCCGTTGCAACAGGAACCGCCCTCCTCATCCTCCCCCCATGCCCACCCCTCTTCCTTTCCATCCTCCTGCCCGCCCTCTGCCCTGCTCGTGGGAGAAGATGGGAGAAAGATCCGCCCTCCTCATTCTCCTCCCTCCCCCTCCCTCCTCCTCATCCTCCTCATCCCCGCCCATTATCTTCCCCTCCCTGCGTCTCCTCCATCCGCCGCCTCCCGCATCCTCCACCTGCTCTCACCTTCTCCTCCTCCCCCCCCCTCCTCCTCCTTATCCTCGTCCTCCTCCTCCTCCTCCCTCATCGCTCTTCTTTCTCCTCCATCCTCCTCCTCTTGCTCCTGCTCCTCCCCCTCCTCCTCCTCCTCCTCCCCCTCCTCCTGCTCCTCCTCTTCCGCCCCTCCTCCTCCTCCTCCTCACCCCCTCCTCATCCCCCCTCCTCCGTGCCTGTATCTTCCGCATCCTCCCCCTTCTCCTCACCTCCTCCTCCCCCCATCCCCATCCTCCATCCGTGTTGGCACATCGTTATCAAGTCGTGTTCTTGATGTTATTAAGTCGTGATCAAGGTGTTATCAGGTTTTGTTTCCAAGATGCGTTATCATGCTGTCTGAGAACGCTGGCGCTCGATACATCATGTTACCAGGTAGTTATCATGATAACGAGAAAACGCTTGATAACACGTTATCAGGAGATCGATAACGTGTTTCCGGGATCGTGAAAACGTGTTATCACGATCGCCCCCCTGGTCAGCACGCTACACGATAACAGCCCAATGGCGATCCGCGTGGGGGCTTATGTATGCCCTCCCCCTCCTCCTCCTCCTCCTCCTCCATCCTTCGCCGTCCGTATCCATTTGGGCCCAAGCGGTTATCGCTTAGCGGCACACCCGCTAAAGTCGGAGCGCGCCAGCCCACGAGTCTTGCGATGCCGCGCGACAGCCAGGACGACGACCACAGCGAGGACGGCACCTTGAGCGCGGCGACCCTCGCGCTGGGCGGCGGCGACGCGAACGGCGACGCGATGGTCGACGGCGCGCCGCCAGGTGCCGCCGACACGAACGACGACACGATGGCCGAACTTGGCGAGCCAGGTGCCGATCCAGAGGCCCCGCGAGAGGCCGAGCCAGAGGCCCCGCCGGAGGCCGAGCCAGAGGCCCCGAGTGCCGAGGCCACTACTACCAATGATAACGCCTGCCCGATCTGCTTGCATGACCTGACCCACGACCCCAACGAGGATGACGGTGTGCCCGCTGACGGGCTACCTGTGCCCGCAGTGCTCCTCCCGTGCGCGCGCCGCTTCCACGCGTTCTGCATCGATCGGGTTTCCGAGCTGGGCGGCACCGACATCGGTCACGCGAGGTGCCCCAAGTGCAAGATGACGCCGCAGATGCTCGCCTCGCGCCTGGACGACCTGCTCAACCCGCCGCTCCGCTTGCCGCCTGGCAGCCCCGCGCGCGCGGTCGACTCGCCCATCGGCAGGGCTCTCGGGGCCACGCGGGCAGCGCCTTTCAGTGGCACGGCCCCAGCTACGCCACCAGTGCCGACGACCCCAGCAACGACCGTCCCAGGGCCCGCGCCAGTTACGCCACGCAGCCTGCTACGCCAGCCTGCTACGCCATCCGACGCTCCAAGCCATCCAGCCACGCCGAAGGCAGCGCCGACGTCTTCGGCGCCCCCGCCCGTGGCGGCGCCAGCGCCGCCAGCACCGTCAACGGCCAGCAGCGCCGCCGCCGCCGCAGAGCCGCCACCGCCGAGGGCCGCGAAGAGCCGCCTTCGGCGGCAGGGACCTGAGCTTGCGCAGTTCCAGGCGCAGCCCGACGAGCCGCAGCCCGATGCGCAGCCCGCCGCTGACGACGCGGACATGCCTCCACCGCCAGCCCAAATGGCTCCTCGGCCAGTCAGGTACGCGCTGCGCCCCGTGCCGAAGCCGTATCAGGCAGCCCCCCCCCCCTTCTCGTCCTCATCCTCGTCGCCGTCGTCGCCGTCGCCGTCGTCGTCGTCGTCGTCGTCGCCTTCGTCGTCGTCGGCGTCGTCGTTGTCGCCATCGGTCGCCGCAGGCACCCACCCTGAGCACGAGGGCGACGTTCATGCAGGACTACCGCGTGAGGCGCGGCGACTGTGGGTCTGATGTGCAGCTCGGCGATAAGGTGCGGCTCCGTGCTAAGGGGCAGAACAAGTACCGCTGCAGCAGGTGCGGCGTTCACACCACCCAGTTGTCGCGGGAGTTCGGGAGCTGGCCCACGGAGACGTTCCAGGCCTTGGACGAGGAAGCGAAGACCCAGTTCTACAAGTCCATCCGCGACGACACGAGCGCCAAGGCGATCAAGGAGAAGTGCATCCAGTATCTCAGGGGGTACGAACACCACGAGGACTGGCACGCTGAGGGGGGGGGGGGGGGGGGGTTCCCCCCCCCTCGGCGTCTGGGCGAAGAACGGCTACAACACAGCGGACATCGAGCAGAAGAGTTACCCTTGGGACATCCGCGAACACCGAGTGTTGGGAACTACTTACAAGGTGCCCATCTACTCCGCGGGCACCAGGGGCGCCAAGGGCAAGGCCAGGGAGAAGGAGAACTCGGGCGCGGGCCCGTCTCGCAAGAGGAAGGCGAAGGAGGGCGGCGACGCGAGTAGCGAGGATGGTTCTGACTCGTCCAGCAGTTCGTCCTCGAGCGCTCCTAAGAGGAAGCGCGACAAGAGGCGCTCCAAGAAGGACAATAGGAGGGCCAAGAAGGATACGCGCAACAAGGAGAAGGAGAGGCAGAAGGAGAGGCAGAGGAAGGCGGAGGAGGCAGCGACGAAGAAGTCCGAGAGCCAGAACAGCAGGCTCGCCGAGCAGGTGGGTGACAAGATCGACGACGCGAAGCGCATCCTGACCGCCTTGTGCGATGAAGATATGTTCGATGAGCTGCCAGAGAATGCGAAGCGTTCCATGGAGGTGGTGAAGACGCAGGTTACCGAGATCGCGCACGACTGCAAGAAGGTGCGCGACGGCGAGCCTGGCCACAAGATCCGCCACGCGGCGGGCGCGAAGGGGTGCAGGGCCCTCTTGGCTGACCTCAAGAGGAAGATCGAGCACACGAAGCAGATGGTGAACCAGGCGCGCAGGTTTGGCTGAGCGGCCCGACGCATGATGCGTCGCGCATATTTGGGGCCCACGCGAGATTGACTGCGCTCCCTGGAGGTGTCGCGAGCGCCCGTCGGCCGACAGCGTGTGGTAATGAACGGGGCAGCACAATAGCAAAGGTATGCAAATACCAAACTGGGAGAGACAACACAAGCACGTCAGATCCCTCTCTGGGGCGGTCACCCGCTGGATAGCCCCGAGCGGTCAACCGCTGGATAGCACCCACGAGCAACATCCTCATCATCACCATCATCACCATCACCACCCTCATCATCATCACCACCATCATCATCAGGATCATCAACAACATCACATTCACCACCAGTCCTCCTCCTCCTCCTCCTCCCTCCTCCTGCTGATCCTCCTCCTCCTTCTCCCCCCTCCCCCTGCTGCTGTTCCTTTCCCACCCCCCGCTCGGATTTCGTCGAGCCGTCGCCCCTACTATCATTATGTAGCCATTGTGGCTCCCTTTGGTTCGCGCGGCAAAGGGAGGGCCCCCGATTTGCGAAGCGACAGCGTGTCCAGTCATTGTTGCACGCTGGTTCTGCCACAGCGGAAGGCTTGGCGACGATGCTCGGGAAGCTCGAAAACAAGGTTGCCAGTAGAAACACCCTTCTTGAAGCCAACAGCATAATCTTCGACAAAGTTGCTCGAACGTTCGAGCTACCGCTGGAGAGCGGCGGCACCTTTACGTGGGAGATAACGCATCCAATAATTGCTGCTGCAGGAGATGGTTGGCGGCTCCGCAGAGCTGCCGGACCTGTATGCGAGCGCTGCAGGGCGCTCGCCGTGCGGCCCCGATAACCCATGGAGGTTGGTAATAAGCCTGGACGAGTTCACAACTGGCGACAAGAAGAAGCCGAAGAACAAGCGCGGAAAACAATGGTAGTGTCCTCCAATTGTCTCGAGCTCGGTACCTCGGCGCTGTGCCGCGAGATGACGTGTACTACGTTTGCGCTGTGTAGGAACCACGTGCTACACGATGCCATCGGGGGCTGGCCAAGGCTCCTTGGGATCTTATTGGAGATGCTTCTGCTCGACGACCTGTCTTTTTTTTGAAAGCTGGCTGCCCGCTCCAGCAACGCGGGCGAACGTTCATGCTATTCGCCAACGTCGCTGTCATTCTGGCCGACCTTGACGGCCCCAGGTTAACGTTCGATTGGGGCGGAACTTCGTCGCATCGGCCATGCTTGCTATGCACGAATGTCTGGGAGAAGGATATCCCATTGCGCAGGGGCCACGTGCACATTTTTTGCACCGACCCCTCCAAGTTCAAGCCAGCCGACCAGGACACCCTGGTCGGCGTTATGGATGTGTTGGTTCGGACCAAGGCACCATGGCTTAGAGACGAGATTACGACAGCGGCGTTCAAGGAGTTCGTGCAGGGGGTTGGCTTCAACCCAAACCCGTGGAGTATGTTGCTCAACGAGCCCCTCGCCCAGGTGATCGACTTCCCCGCCGTGATCCGCGTGGACTGGGTTCATAACCTCCTGGCGCACGGTGTTTTCTCACGGGAATGCTAATTGTTCAGTACCGCCTGCAAGTCTATTGGGATGGATTTTGTGGATTGGAGGGTTTATTGAGGTGCGACTGGTGCTTCCCTAAGCGCAGGGGTGTGAAAGCGTCAGAATTAGACAGCGCCTTTTCGGATCACAACGAGGAGAAGAAGCTGGTGATAGCCAAGGCGAGCGAGTACTTGAGCTTGCACTGCGTGATGCGACACCACATCGAGAAGAACTTGATGCATGACGATCGCGTTGCTTTGGAGCGCATCTCCTTCGAGGCATCATATAAGGTTCTCGACCTGTGCTTGGAGGCGAAAAGGTGCGAGAAGCAAGACATCCTCGTGGTCCCGACGGAGTTGCAGAGATCCTTGACAGCCTACGGCAACGCTCATCAGAGGGCGTATGGCACTGGGCTGGTGCTCCCAAAGCACCACATGTGTTTCCACGTGCCTGGGCAGTTCGTCAAATACGAAGGCGTCATATACATGTTTGTCGTTGAGCGCCTGAACCTACGCGTGAAGCAGGTTGCGGAGGCAGTCAAGAACACGGAAGTATGGGAGAGGTCGGTATCATGCTCGTTGCTGACCAAACAGTATAACCAATTGGCCGAAGGTGGGCTGCACTTCACGATCGGCCTCATTGGCCCCCAAAAGGTTCCTGCCAGACTACCCCGCTGCCGCCATCGCCAGGGGCGTGCGCCTTGATGGCAAAGGGTTCTATGTCAACGACGTTGTGTTTTCTGGCCCATACGTCGGCATGTTTGCTGGGTGTGCCCTGGAGGCAAACCAATACGTGCTGATTTTGAGGCTGATGGATGTTATAGATGGCAGGACAGCCTCGAGTTGCAGGTATCGGCTGTCGCGGTGCTGGCCGCTGCTTCTGTTCGCGAAGCGTACGAAGCAACTGCTTGGTACATTGGTGGCAGAGACGAGTACACTGTGTTTCGGTGGGTACTGTTGCAGTTAAGCGCAATCGCCATCACCATCACCATCCTCGCCCAACCATCCTCATCGTCACCGCTAAGACGATGCGGTGCTGAATACGATGATGATTGTTATGATGAAGCCGATCATTACGACGATGATGATGTTGAGTATGATGTTAATGATGATGATGATGTTGACGATGATGATGATATCACCATCACCAATGCATCGTCATCGCCATCACCATGCTCGCCCAGCGACGAGCCCAAATGGGGAGGGGAGAATGTAAAAACCACAATGTTAGATACCCCTGGGTGTCCATCCTTCCAACGTAGCCATCTCTCATCGAGCGCGCCCGAGCGCCCTACCCGACGTGATCTACCCGCGCGCCATACCCGACGTGCCGTGCCCGACGCCGTTCACGAGCGCCGATATGGGTCAGAAGGACACCATCGTCGTTATCGACGGCGAGCCGAGGGCGCAGCGCTGGGTCTGGATGGAAGACGGGAGGTCGTGGGTCACGTTCACTTTCCCGCGCAGCTTCCGTGGGGAATGGGGCTGGTTCCCCGACGTGCTGAACGTGAAGAAGACCCTCCTCGCCGAAGTGTCGAGCTTGCGCGTCGCGTTCGGCCCCAACGACACGGCGAAGCTCGTGATCCACGGCGTCCGCGACGACGCGTTTCAACAGAGCTTCCGCCTCAACGAGGACCCGAAGTACACGAAGCTGCTGCCAGACAACTGGGCCGTGAACCCGAACTGGGCTTTGCACGTCGCAGTGGCGTGGCCGATTCCCGACTCGTCGCCGAGCTGCGATCTCACGAGTTACAACGCGAAGCAGCAGATCGCGACCGAGTACGGCAACCACGACGAGGACAAGAAGCACTACGAGGACAAGAAGCACTACAAGGACCACTACGACTGGGACGACTCCCGCGACGACCAGCGCCAGCAGCGCGCGACCAGCAGCAGCAGCACGCGCGGGAACCAGCAGCACGCGACCAAGAGCAGAACGCACGACCAGCAGGACGACCAGCACAACGAGGTCTCCCGCGAGACGAACAAGTCGTTCGAGACGGTCGAGCACGGCTCCGTGGCCAAGCGGGGCTGAGGGCGCGGTGCGCATGTGCGCATAAGAGATCTGGGCGTGCCGCCCTTTCGCCGTCCGCGGCGCGACCACCACTTCCCCCGCGCCCCATGCCCCCACTCCCTTTCTCGAGGCATCCTTGCTCCCTTGCCTGGAGCTTGGGCCTCGAAAGGCCTTATGCTCGTGCTCGCTCGGGGTCTTGCTTTCCCGCCTCCCGCCCGCCTCCTTCCTCCTCGTCCACGTCCCTCCCTGCTCCTCCACCTCTTTCTGTCCCTCCTCCTCCGCCTCTCTCTGGCCCACTTCCGCTACCGAACCAGACCAGCAGGATCAAACAACCCTCCTCCTCCTCCTCCTCCGCCTCCCTTTGCCCTCCACCGAGCGGTCTTCCGCTGAAACACCGTTGAACAGCGAACCAAACCAAAGGGAGGAGAACACCGAACCAAACAAACAGGAACACAACAGGGTGAACAAACGAAACAATGAGAACGCTCCACAAACATGTAGTTACATACGTAAAAATATATCTTGGGTAAGTTCCATAAGTTCCTTGCTGCATAACTACCACAAACAACATATGCATACATATGTACATCTGATGTGCAACATGTATGATATCAAACATGCATTCCACGTACATTAGTTGTTGCTCTTAGCACACAACAACCCTAAACTTGTGAGTACAATCCATGTTGTGCGACATTGAGTAGAAATCAGTGCCCTTCAAGTAGAGTTGTAATCACTATAGTCGCTCAACTGCCGACGGATGTATCAGTTCTAATCAAGCGCGAAACAGCATGAAACAGAAATGATGACTCATCTGCCATTGCAAAAATACAGCCCGCTGTACATTCAACAACGGGGGGTCGGCAAATCACGGTAAACCGTACCAGATGTCTCGATCCGCACTGTTTCGAAGATGACGGTGGTCAACACACGGGTCAGACAAAGAACAGGTCGTGGATCCACACACGCACAACCCGTCGTGTGAAATCGATCCGTCCATCTTCACAAACAGTGCTTACAATAAAGGCCTCTCACTTGTGGAGCAGGGAAGTGGGCCTGGTTGTCGGTCTGGCGGCTCCGTGGTCGCCGTCGCCACCCAGCCGCCGCCCCGTCGCCGCCCATCGTCAAGATCTGGCCGTCGTTCTGGCGGCTCTGAGGTCGCCGTGGCCGCCCCGTCGTCGCTTCGTCGGCGCCTGCCGTTTGGGCCTGGCCGTCGGTCTGGCGGTGCCGTGGTCGCCGTCGCCGCCCCATCGCCCCCTCGTCGCCGCCATTCGTCTGGGCCTGGCCGTCGGTCTGGTGGCTCCGTGGTCGCCGGCGCCGCTCTGTCACCGCCTCGTCACATAGGTTGTACCACGTAGGTTCCACCACATAGATTGGCCCCTGTTTACGGCACAACGCATTTGACGCTTAGCGCACCATACATTGCACAACGTATACGGCGCAACGCAGATTGCAAACCATGTGTTGCACAACAAGTGCTACACAACATATGCTGCGCGTCACGCACACTGCACAGCACAGATTGCGACCCACATATTGCACTTTGTTGGCTGCATCACGTAAGCAGCACCGCCGAACGTGCACCATATGGATGGCGCGACATGTGGTGCATCAAAGAACCTGCACCACACGCGTTGCTCTGCAACTTTTATCTTCTTCCCGAAGGGCAAATCCGATCTACCCCCCAGGACTGAACGACCCCCTCTCGCGTAGTGCAAATTACAACTGATTATGTCCCAACGCCCATCTAAGCTATGAGCTCGTCGTGGCCCGGCGAAGATGGCGTCGCACCCCTCCCTCACTCTCTGCAGAGCAACTATGCGCGCGCATCCGTTTGTCAAAAACTATCAGATGTCAAGAACCCCCTGCAACAGACGGGACGCAATGCACACGCGCGCGTCGTCGCGCGCGCATGCCGACATCCTTCAAAAACCTTCGGTGTCGTATGGATTTCGAGATCGAGCGACCCGACAACATGCAGAGACACATGGCTTCGCAACACGAAGTTTCAACAAAAACGTGCGCTCGCGCTCTTGCGGACTCTTAAGGGAATCATCGGTGTGCATCAAATTCATCAAATCCTACGAAACGGACCGCCCGCGCGCGCATGCCGAAATCTTTCGGACGTCCTTGCGAGCGTGCTGCCGCAATAATCCCTTACAACAGACATGACGAAATGCACACACGGGCGCCGTCGCGCGCGCACGCGGAAATCCTTCAAAAACGTTGGGTCCTCACGGGTTTCAAAATCGAGTGCCCCGACAATATGCACACACACACACACGCACGCACGCACGCACGCACGCACGCACGCACGCACGCACGCACGCACGCACGCACGCACGCACGCACGCACACACACACACACACACACACACACACACACACACACACACACACACACACACACACACGCACACACACACACACACACACACGTATATCTGTCTGTCTGTCTGTCTGTCTGTCTGTCTGTCTGTCTATGTCGGTCTGTATGCATTTTCCCCTTACTATGACTGTATTTTCAAGGGCCCCCTCCCGAAATCGGACCCTCCAAATCCTGGGCCCCCAAGACCCTCTGAACCCCCAGATCCGTGGCCCCGGGGACCCCCTGGACGCTCCCGTAGGAGGCACCCCCAGGCGTTTCAGAGTTCCTGGAAACCTTTGCCGGGCCTAGGCGACGGGCCCAAATCGGTCCAGACACCCACCACACGCCCGAAGACGACCAAAACAAGACCCCAAGACGCAGACAAACACTGATTGCCCAAGGTTTTTAATAGGATTTTGGGGACGCCCTGTTCTTCGGAACTGCAGGCGCCCGAGACCGCCTAGGAGGCTCGATGATCGCCCCAAATCCGAAAAAGGCTTCCAGGCAACCCAAGAGAGCCCCAAGACCCAACACGCACAACAGGGTCCCAAGATGGCCCAAGAGAGCCCCAGCGACGGCCCAAGATGGGGCAAAAACGACCTCCGAAACATTCCAGCTCGTGACAGGGAGACCGCGGCTGGAGGAAGGGTGGCCAAATGAAGCCCCCTGACGCCACCAGAAAACGCCCAGGAAACGTCCATAAGGCCGTAAGACAACGTGGAAAATGCTCGTGAAGCCCATGGGGGAATTCCAAGGACGAGCCTCCGCAAAAAGAGCTGAATACGATAGGGAATAATTCGCAGGTCAAGGCGGGAATGGGGTAAACGAACCATGCGATAAAACATATAACGAATAACTTCATTCTAACGGCAATGCCGGAAACAAAGAATATGGTTAAATTGTGTTGGGGCGTTCCTGCACTTCCGCCTGCAAGCCAAATTTCAAAGACCAAGGTGCATGGCGCGAAGCGCTGAAACACTCTTGTATACATGTATGGGTATGCGGATGCATCTGTATATGTATGTGTACGTGAATGTATATGTGTTTGTAGGTGTACATCTATACACACATACAGCGCGGCTTGGCAACGGCAGCTTTCAAAAACACCTGCGCCCGCTTCCCTGCGACTGTTACTAAACCAGAACAATTCGTGTATACGAACATATGCCAAACAGACATTTTTTTTCGCGCCGCTTTTGCGGAATCATTTGAACGCCCTTGCGCGCGTGCTGGGGGGCACGATCCGTGCCAAATACAGCTATGCGCGGCAACGTTCGCGCGTCGGCCACGCGCGCATGTCGAACTCATCCCAAAGTTTTCATCACCGACGCGAGGACGCCGTCATCGCCGTCTGCGTGATCACCACCAGCGCCGTTGACAACGTTGCCATGATTCCGTGCCCGCCCGAGCCGCCGTCTCGCACTGAAGTGCCCGCTGGGAAATGCCCAGCGGTCAGCGTCACCGCGGCCGCGTCGGTCGCGCTAAGCTAACTGGCCGCTTCGTGCGCGGGCATGCGCACTAGCGCGGCCGCGGCGATGCGCCAGCCAACGCCGAGCAAACAACGCTATCGCCGACGCATGGGCTTTGCAAAGCGAGTTGCGGGTGGGTGGGTGGCACGATTGCGCGAACAGTGGAGCTGACAACTTCAACTTCGGCAAGACGGATTGCACAACATAGGCTGTACAACGTAGGTTGCACCACACGTATTCACCCCATTCAAAATCTGACTCGCCACCCCCCAATGGGTTATAAGTTCGGCCTGGGGATTTCGTCTATTGACGATTGAGCCCCATAACCAATAAAAGGTTCGCTCGCTTGTTTCCCACAAATCAACAAATGCCAGAATCCGCTGCAACAAATGAGACACAGTCCACGCGCGCGCGCTGTCTCGCGCGCGTGGCAAAATCCCCCGGACTATCGTAGTAAGGTGTGAAAACAGTCTCGAACGCATGTGGGAACAATCGTTCGCTGTGCAACGTACTTGTTTTGTGTAAAATGCATTCGTACACAAGTATGAATTTCTCTCATTCGACATCTTCAAAAAATGCGACGAAGCGGGCCTAATTATTCGCGCGGGCATGTCGGAATCATTCGAATTCCCTTGCGCGCGTGCAGGGGGGCGGGGGATCAGGATCCTCGGCAAATAATGCCATGCGGGCCACTCGCGCCCGTCAGCCACGCGCGCATGTCGAAATTCTTCCGGAACTTCAAGACCGACGCGTTCACACCATCATCATCACCGGTGTGATCGGCATCGGCGCCGTCATTGGCCGTGGCGCCACCATTGGCATCATTACTGGTCGCACCGTTGTTGTCATCATCGTGTCAGCCGTTGACGGTGCAGCCATGACACCGCGCCCAACCAGGTCACCGTTTCGCACCGGAGCGCCCGCGCGCCAGCGCGGCCTGCGAGACGCGCTGGGAAGTCTCAAGCGGTCAGCGCTATCGCGGCCGTGTCGGCCGCACCAGACTGGCTTGCCTCTGTGCGCGCGATCGTTGGCGAACTAGCACGGTCGCAGCGATGCGCCAGCCAGTGCCAAGAAGTCATCGCAATCGCCGCCGCATGGTTTTGCAAAGCAAGTTGCGGGTGGGTGGGGAGGGATGATTGCGCCAGCAGTGGAGCTGACAACCTCAAATTCGGCAGGGTGAAGCACAACATCGATTCATAGAAACACACCGCTTTGGGCCCACACTGGCTAACATACTTGATGCGATCTGGCCAATAAAGCAGAGACTCCGAGACCAAATGCGAACCTCGAGCCCTCTAATGGTGCTGATTCGGATGGGGGCCGGGAAAGAGAGACATGAACGTGTGGAGGAGGAATGCCTGGCCTTGTCTGCCGAAGACAGCGGGTCTCTCTCCAGTGGGGGCTTCCCCGTGCTGGTCTCCGCGGGGGCCTCCGTGGCGTTCGCGAGCAAAGCATCTGCCTGGCAGCGTGAGCGGTCACACGGGAAGAGCGAGAGGCGCGAGGATGGAAAAGGGGAGGAGGAGAAGGAGGAGGATGAGGGGGAGGAGGCGGCGGAGGAGGAGGAGGCGGACGACGAGGAGGACTCGGAGTCTCATCTCCCAACCTGCGGGATGAGAAGGAGGAAGGAAGGGGATCAAGACTCTCGGGTGTGGCCTAACCGACACCTTTCGTGACGAACCCCATCACCAACGAGGCCCCCCTTCGGCCGCTTGCCAGAGTCTTGGAACGAAAGGATCTGGGGGTCTTCACGGAGGGGGTCGGTGAGCTAGGGGTCAGTCAGGCCGCCCATGAGCATCATAAGGGGTTATCCGATGATCCTCACCCCCTAACCTTTGAGAAGAAGGCGGTGAAAACCAGGAGGATCTGTTCAAGGCTTGATGCAAGTTCGTTCGTTCATGCCTCATTGCTTCGGTCGAAGAACACACATTACACAAACGCACATAACACCCTTGGCGACAACATGACCTAAACAGCGCTTTTCAATACTGGAGATCTCACCTTAGGAGAGCACTATGCATACGGACGAAGACTACACAGTAGTATAGCAAATGCTGCAATATCAATTGCAAGCGCAGGAAATGCACTGAGGGCCAGCAACCGCCTCGTGGTGTCGGCGGAACTGAACGGGCCAAGCACACATTGGGCACAGACAAGTCCTGAGGATCATCGATCTTGGGAGGGGATGTGACAAGAGAGGTCAGATCGAATCGAATAATCGCATCAGGCTTGAATCTAATCGGGCAACAACGGCACGGACTCATGACCGGATCGGATTGGCCGCGCCGAAATGCACAACAACGGCATGCGAACATCGAACCGCATCGGATTGCCGGAATCTCGGAATCGGGTCGGATCGGCGCGGCCGGGACCGGCACCGTATCAGTGACTGCTCGGATCCAAGTGGACCCTGCGACGAGGACGTCGGCGGCCGTCGGAGTCGTCGTCCGCGGCGGCGGAAAGGCGGCCGCGGCATCCATGCCAACCTCGCCGTACAGCGCACGGTTGCGGACATATCGCCGCAAAGCCGCAGCTCGAGAGCTCTTTGGTCTCATCGTGCAGGTCGCCGGCAGCAGTAAGACGAGAATGGCGTCATGGTGCGAGCGGTTCAAGATGTTTCCAAGAATGTTCGTGTATCTGGCTGCCCTCGTTTCTGGAGTCCTCTCCGGAATCAGAAAAGACGTAGGACTTCTGGGGGATCCTGAAACGCATCATTGTCATGATTTCTTGCTCCTCTGGAGGCTTTCCAAATTGTGCCCGAGTAGGTTGGGTCGGAGGATCGCTCCGCATCGCCGCTACATCGCTGCTGCATCGCCAATACATCGCCGATGCATCGGCGACGTCGACGTGGAGAACATCGGGCCCCGCATCGAGCCGCATCACCAAAGCATCGGCGATGCGGCGGGATCCCCCGACCCCATCATCCGCGGAAGCAGAGCGTCGGCGAAAGGCATCCGGTACCAGAGCCGCAGAGTCCTGGGCCATCGGGCCCCCTGTCAGCGACGAGCGGGCGCCGTGAGCCTATCCCCGCCCTGTCGCCGCCCCGCGGTATTCAAATCATTCCTTACGTCGGGCCTGTCCCCCTGTTCAATTGGGGGATTTTGAATGAAAAAATACAAATACCCAAACATACCCAAAAATATTCAAAAATGGTTAAACAAAAATCTACCCCTGACTCTTCTTGGACTATTTTTGACTATTCCCCCTGTAGAGGGACAGGCCAGACTTAAGCCTATCCCCACTCTGTCGTCGCCCCGTGGAACTACAGAAAACCTTAGAGAAACGAACCTCGAACCTCGCGCCCAAACGTTGTCGCTGACTGATTAATATTAAATCGGTCGTGTCCCTCTAAAGGAGGAATATTCAAAAAAAATGCAAAAATGGTCCTGGGACTATTGTTTGATGATATTTGGTTATTATTGTATAGTTTTGGGGCCTTTTTAAATTTTCGTCGACAATCAGCCTGTAGGGGACAGGCCCGACTTACGATGAACACATTTGAGGCGCTGCTCCGCCGGCGGTGCCGCGCTGCTCATCCTTGGGGCAGGGAAAACCCTCAGGAGCCGTCGAAGGCATCCGAAAGCCTCGCCTCGCCTCCTGCGGTTTCGTGTCGTGCCGACTTCAGCGTTGGTTTGTCCGGCATCGCGGGGATCTTCCAAGCTTGAGCGATCGGCCGTTTCCGAAACGTCAGATCGTTCAACGTCGACCGATTCTGGGCCGACGGGGGCGGGGTCGCCGCCAATAGACACCACAAGAGCCTACCGCATCCGCCCTTAGCCGATGCCCCGAGCGCTGCCCCGGGACATCCACCCCCAGACGCCCGTCGGCGAGGCGCGGCTGCTGGAGAGCATCCCGAGAGTGGAACACTGCCGAGGGAGAGCAAAAAACCACCTCGAACCTCGAACCCGAAGCTTCCTCACCCTCCCTGAGCCTAGCCCCATCTAGCCAGAGGCCTCCCGAATGGAGTCCGAGTAGATGGGGTAGGAGGATCGCTCCATATCGCCGATGCATCGGCGACGCCGGCGTGGACAAAAACAAGCTCCACACCGAGCCGCATCGGCGATGCATCGGCGATGCGGCGCGACTCGTGGGCCTCATCCACTTCGACCCATCTACGGCAGGTTCGTGTCGTGCCGACCCCAGCGTTGGTTTTTGACACCGCAGGGATCGTTCAACCTTGAACGATCGGCCGGTGCCGCAACGTCCGATCGTTCAACATCGATCGATTCTGGGTCGCCGGCGGCGTTCAACCTTGAACGCCCGCGCTGGGGTCGCCGCTGGTCGACACGACGCAAACCTACCGTAGGAGGCATGAATCCTCTGAAGCAAGGCGACAGTGAACATACGTGAAAGGACCTGGTAGCAAGTCCGCCGAGTCCTGCGTGGGGTGTGTTATCGGGCCTCTGCCGGCGATAATCACAGGGCGTTGGGGGGCCGATGCGGTTATCCCTCTGCCTGTCTTTCGGGCCACACCTCGGCATGTCTGACCAGACCATGCCCACCTCACGACGTGGCCCACCAGACCCCTGCTGCGACCCAGTCGTCCGCCAATCTGATTTTCTCAATCCGTGGCCCCAGAAGTCCCGACCCCTTCCCCGGGAGGTAGTTTTTTTTCCCGGATCAGTTTCTCGGGTGTTGCTAGAAGTGCCCCTGGCCCAAGGTACCCCCCCAGTTTGTCGCTCCATTTTAGGGCCCCTGGGACCCTCTGGACTTCGTGAGGGGTGCTCTGGAGGCCGTCTGGGCCACCTGGAGAATCCTGGGGGCACCTTGGGCCAGGGGCACTTCTAGCAACACGAATGGTCGTACCCAGGCCGACAACGAACTCCAGGCAAAAACCGCCCGATTGCAAGTTCCCCAATCAGTGCTTGCACTAAAGGGGTCCTAGCGGAGGTTGAAGGAATTGGCGAAAACTTCCCGCCGATTCTGGTAGCAAGCTGGGATCACGGGTTCCCGTTTCCGGGTTCCCGGTCGATCTTCTTATGGATCGGTCTCAACATCGATCTCATTTCCCACCTCTGTATCGATCTCACCATCGATCCCACAATCGATCTCACAATAGATCTCGCAAGCGATCTCACTGGAGATCGCACGAGCGATCCCGCGATCGATCTCCCAATCGATCTCATTGAATCAATGTCAATCGCCCTCCATCGATTCCACTTTCGATCTCATTATCCATCTCAATCGATCTCAAGACCCGTATGATTAGTTCTAAAATCATCCACTGCTTGGGTTTCCTCCGGTATAATATCATGGCCTCGGCTTTTGGGGGGCCCCCGCTTTGAGGCAGGGCGACGGCGGCGGAGCGTCGGCCTGCTCTCAGGAGGCTCAGAAGCTCCCCAGCCTTCTGAGAATCGGGCCGGGCAATAGGGGGGGATAGCAAAGGGGGGGTTTGAGAATCAGCTCACGTAGCTGATTTTACCGGCGCCTCCCGGCGCCGGGAGGCGCCCATGTATCGAGGAATGGGCCCGGCGGCGGGGCCGAAACCAGCTGCATGCAGCAGATTTCGTAACCCCCCCTTTCCCAACACCCCCCTTTCGCCCGACCCGAGAGAAGTTTCCCCAATCAGTGTTTGCACTGAAGGGGTCCTAGAGGAAACTGAAGGATTTGGCGAACATGTCCCGCCGAGTTTGGTAGCAGGTTGGGTTTCAGGGTTCCCGGTTCCGGGCTCCCGGGTTCCCCGTCATTGGCTCCAAGCCGATGTGTGTGGGTTCTAGGTCGCCAGGCTCCCGGGTTCCTGGTCGATCTCCTCAGCGAAAACCATCCACTGATTGGGGCTTTTAACTGGTGCAAATTCTAACTCTTCCCCGGGAGACGCAGGAAACAACTCGCAGAAGGCTGGAGGCCTCCTGAGAAGTCCTTGCCGCCTTCTGAGACGGCCTCTTCCTTCCGGGGAGACGCAAGACTCGGGTTCGGGGGACTCGGGTGCGCCTGACGGGGCCCTCTCGAAAACGACGAGACCCGGCCTGAAATCTGCCTCGAGCTCCTGCGGCAAACATCCAACGAACAAAACTGGACGCGCCCTCCAAAAAACGTCGGCAGCACCCGAGCTCTGGCGCGCTCGAGTATGGCGTTTCCCCGACCCTTCTCGCTCCCCCCCCTCGCTCGCCGCCGACCGGACGCCTGGCCCCCGCCCCCATGCAGCGCCCATGCGCAAAACGAATTCGGAGACCTTGCCGTCCTCTGGCCAGCCGAGGCAGCTCCCTCAAAGCAGCGGCCAGCCAAGGCAGGGCGCCGGCGGCGGAGCCTCGGCCTCCGCGTCGCCCGGCGGGGGCGACGCGGGCAGGAACGCCCACGGGCCCGCGGCGGCCGCGGCGGCGCTGCCGGCGTCGAGGGCGGCGAGCAGGGGCTCCTGCTGGGCGTCGGCGCTCCCCCACCCCGCGGCATCGACAAGGAGGTTGCTTGCCGTGGGCCGCTGCAGGCTACAGTCAGTTCGTGTAAGAGGGGTGCGCGATAGAAGGATGCAGGGGCCTCGGACGGACATGCCGACACTCTGCGTGTGGGGCGCGGCCAGCGAAAGCGGCCGAGGATGGGCCGAAGGGGTACGGATGCAAGAGTAGCCTTGGACAGTCGCCTATCCTTACTGTGCGGGTCGGCTTTAGGCTTTGGTTGACCCATCCGGGGGTCCAGCTGAAAGGTGGTGGTACACTAGATTCGGGGCAAGTGTATTGCAAGCGTACTGCGCCGGAGACTTATACTGCATTGCCCTGCCACGAATGCATTGCACGCGAAAGTCCAGCAATACATTTGCGCACCGGAGCGTACTGCGTGGCACCAGATCAGCTGCACCACCCTCTTTGCGCTGGACCCCGTGTGGTTAAACCAGAAATCCAGGCTCCCTGAAGGACCGGCGAGCAAGGTAACGAGAAGTTGGCGGGCTCACAACGCCCAAGCTGCATGACTAGCGCGCACACTGCGAGGCCAACGCGACCGGCATGAACGACCAAGCTCCTCTTCGGGTAAGGAGGCGCTGGCCGGGCCCCGCGGGTCGAGACAACGGCGGACCTCCCTGGCGCTTGCCGCACGTTCTTTGGCGGGGGGCCCTGGAGGCCTCTCCTTGTGCCGCCCCTCGGACGTCCACTCCCTGCGCGTTTTGTCGTTCTCGCGCGCGCTTCTCGTTGCTCGATGGTCCAGGCTGCGCTCCTCGATGGTGCTCGCCAAAACAAAAAGAAGACACACGTCCGAGCGACGCCAAAGCTCGGAGCCGCGGCTGGGCCCGCCTCGGAAAGCAAGTCTGATGGGCCTGCTTTCCACCACCACCACTACCACCACCAGGAGTTGGAAGGGGGGAGGGAGGAGGAGGAGGAGGAGGAGGAGGAGGAGGAGGAGGAGGAGGAGGAGGAGGAGGAGAGGGAGGGAGGGGGAGGAAAAGGAGAAGGAGAAGGAGAGGAGAGGAGGAGGAGGAGGAGGGAGGAGGAGGAGGAGGAGGGAGGAGGAGGAGGGGGAGGAGGAGGAGGAGGAGGAGGAGAAGAGGGGGAAGGAGGAGGAGGAGGAGGAGGAGGAGGAGGAGGAGGAGGAGGAGGAGGAGGAAAGGGGGAAGGAGTGGGTAGATGAGGAGGAGGAGGAGGAAAGGGGGAAGGAGGGGGTAGAGAGGAGGAGGGGGAAGAGGACCCGCCCCCTCCTACTCATGGTGGTGGTGGAAAACAGGCCCAGCAAAGTCGGGACGGACCCGCCGGAGGGGTCTGGCGGCTGCTTCTGAGCGGGCTCGGGCCAGGCGGGAAGGCCGCCGCTGTCTCAACTGCATGACCCTCCTCCGCTTCTCGAGGCGCTTGAGGCCCCGAGGAGTACAGTGAAATCGGGCCTGCCCCTCGCCAGGAGGAGCATTCATTTGTTTTGCTTATGTTTGAGCATTTTGGGAGTATGTCTTGACTATTTCCCTACCTAGGCTCTGCCTAGAAGGGTTCTTACCCTATATCTTAAAGGGGCCGGGCAGTGGATACCGCCCCGGGCGGTTCCCCCGGCATCCGCCCCGCGGTTCCCCCAGTTGCGCCCCCTGGGTTCACCCAGCTTAGCTTAGCTAAGCTTAGCTGTGCCTAGCCTAGCTTAGCCTACCTTAACTGAACTTAGCTCAGCTTATCTCATATCAGCTCAGCTTAGCTTAGCTTAGCTTAGCCTAGCTTAGGCTTTGCGTTAGCTTTAGCTGTAGCTTCAGCTTTAGATGTAGCTTAACTTTAGCTTAGCTTTAGCTTAGCTTTCGCTTAGCTTTAGCGTTAGCTGTAGCTTAGCTTTAGCTTAGCTTGAGCTTAGCTTTAGCTTAGAGTTAGCTTAGCGTTAGCTTAGCTTTCGCTTAGCTGTAGCTTAGATTTAGCTGAGGTTTAGCGTAGCTTTAGTTTAGATTTATAGTACAGCTAACTTAGTTGTATGTTAGCATTAGCTTAGGTTTGGCTTAGCTTTACCTTAGCTGTAGCTTAGCTGTAGCTTAGATTTAGCTTAGCTTCAGCGTAGCTTTAGCTTAGCTGTAGCTTAGCTTTTAGTTTAGCTTTTAGTTTAGCTTTAGCTTAGCGTTAGCTTAGCTGTCGCTTAGTTCCAGCTTAGCTTCAGCTTAGCTTTGGCGTAGCTTTAGCTTAGCTCTACTGTTGCTACTAATGTTGCTATCCTAGGTGCTCCAACTCCTAGGTAGGGTCGCACTGGGATAATTATAAGCTTTCGCCCAAAACCCGCCTGTAGGGGGACATGCCCGACCTAAGAGTACAGGTCCGAGCAGCGTCCGATGCTGCGGCCCTGCCAGTGGTCCCACTCCACTCGCTTCCGTTTCTCCTCGGGCTCCGCCTGTTCCTCCTCCTCCTCCTCCTCCTCCTCCTCCTCGTCCTCTGGGCCCTGCCCCTCCTGGCCTGCTGCTGCTGCTCAAGGCGAACGTATCCAACGGATGCAGCCCTTCACACATCCCTGCCCCTGCTCCTCCTCGTCCTTGCCCTCGTCCCCGCCCTGCTCCTCCTCGTCCTTGCCCTCGTCCCCGCCCTGCTCGTCCTCGTCCTCCTCCGCCCCCTCTTTTATCAGCCAGGGGGAGGAGGTTGAGGAGGAGGAGGAGGAGAAGGAGGCGGAGGAGGAGAAGGGAGGAGGAGGAGAAGGAGGAGGAGGGGGAGGAGGAGGAGGAGGGGGAGGAGGTGGAGGCTGTCCGCATCAAGCCTGCGTCGGGCATGGCGGTCCCCCGAGGATGCGGCGCACCTTACGTACGGCTTCGGGCCATGGCTCGGGTCTCCAGCGGCCGCTGGGGACGGTTCGGGCACCCCTGCAGAACGCTCTCGGAACGGCGCGGCTGCTGGAGCGCAGCCCGAGGCAGGCAGACGCCCCGGAACAGACGATGATGTGCGATAGCGCGGAGCCGATCATGCTGGGCCTATTCTCGACCACCACCACCACCACCACCAGAAGTTGGAGGGGGGAAGAAGAGGAGGAGGAGGAGGAAGATGAGGAGGAGGAGGAGGAGCAGGAAGAAGAGGAAGTGGAGGAGGAGGAGGAGGAGGAGGAGGAGGAGGAAGAAGAGGAGGAGGAGGAGGAGGAGGAGGAGGAGGATCCCCTCTCCCTTCCTACTTCTGGTGCTGGCGGTGGAGATCAAGCCCACCAGCTCCTGCCCGTGCAGCGGGCTCCCGGCGCAAGCGAGGCCCCTTCGCATCCTGGCCGTGCCCGCTCCTCGTGCCTCCTCCGCGGCCGTCCTCTCTCTTGCGTATGTGCCCCGCTGCGGCGGGGCGCAGCGCGCTGGCCTTTGCGGCCCGCTTCTGGCCTGGACGCGGCGTGGCCACATCGGACGCACGCTAACATGCAGTACGGGTCCGCAGGCTGTGTTCCACCACCTCCACCAGAAGTAGGAGGGGGAGGGGTCCACCTCCTCCTCCTCCTCCTCCTCTTCCTCCTCCTCCTCCTCCTCCTCCTCTTCCCCCTCCCCACACATTCTCCAACTCCGTCCCCCATCCAACTTATGGTGATGGTGGTGGAAAACAAGCCCATCTAAATCCATGGATCGGGGAGGGCGACCCCGAAACCTGGCGCCAACGCCGCCTGTTTCGGTGACGGGGCGGCGTCGATGTCAAGCGGAAGCGGGCACCGTCGCTTCTCCGCGCGCTCTGATCCACGGCTGCGCTTCCTCAAACTTCATACCCAGGCACCCGATGGCTTCATTTTTCCCATGCGGGGTCTCCAAGATAGGGGGCCACATGCGAACCCTACCCCTACCCCGCACGATTTCTGAAGGGGAGGCTGGGGTTCACTTCGTTCGGGAACTCACGAGCGAAGTGCACCCCACCCTCCCCCTTAAGAATCGTGGGGGGTATGGAGAGAGTTCGCATGTGGCCCCCTACAAGAAGTCTTCGGGGCCCTTTTCCCCCGGCTGGTGTGCCACCCCGAATTCTCTCTGCCGGTCCCCGGGGGGCCCGGCGGGGGCTGCCCGAGGCCGAACACTGCCCAGCAGCCTCCGCCGGGCCCCTCTCAGGGCGCATGCACCCCTGGGCAGCCGATGCCTGCCCCTCCTCCTTCCACCCTCCCGGGCCCCCGACGTCAGGATTTGTGTCCACCACGCCGACCCCCAAATGTCTCGACCCCTTCCCCCGGACGGGACCGGGCGCTCGACCCGAGTCGTTAACCGTCCGAGGCTGGAAATCTCAAAACAGAAAAGAACTTATGTTTTTCCATGACTCGCATAGAACAAGAAAAAACAACGCAATAAACATAAACTGTTGGCGCTCCGCGCGGATTTCTTAGATCTGCGCTGGACCCCCCTCTCTGGCACGCGGAGCGCGACAAGGGCGGAGCCGGAGGCGCCGCTGGGAGGGCCCAGCGCGGATCCAAGAAATCCGCGCATCGGCGACGTCGGCGATGCATCGGCGACGTCGGCGCGGAGAACATCAGGCTCCACATCGAGCCGCATGGCCAATGCATCGACGATACGGCGCGATCCTCCGACCCCATCTACTCGGACCACATCAAGGATGCCTAGAGTTAGGCGCCCGAAATATCTGGGGTAACTCGGGTTTGGACTCCCGGAACAAAAAAACGAGTTAGCCCTGACCCGAGTTATCCCTGATGATTCGGGGCTCTGGACGCCCGGATTATCCGAGGTAACTCGGGCCCGGGGCAACTCGGGCTCGGATTCCCGATAAACGAACCCGACTTAGTCCTGCCCCGAGTTACTCCTGATGATTCGGGGCTCTGGACGCCTGGATTATCCGGGGTAACTCGGGCCCGGGGCAACTCGGGCTCGGATTCCCGATAAACGAACCCACGGGCCCGAGAGACGTCCAAGAGGGCGCCGAGATGGGCCAAGAGCGCTCCAAGAGAGCCCAAGACCGCACAAGAGCGTTTCAGAATTGGTCCAACATGGCTTGAGCAGGGACCGTCCGTCCTGACATTCCTATCAACCTACCACGGAATGTTCTTAGAACCCACGAATGTTCCAATAACCAAAACAATGTTCTTAGAACGTAAACCCGACACGTTAGAACACGACAATCTCAGCCAGACATGTTCTAAGAACATCCCGTGCAAACCACAATAGGCTCTTAGCACATTATTTGGTAGGCCTATAGGCGAGCTGGGACGCGTCGCTACTGTTTCAGTGGCTTGAAGACAAGCCCAAGAGCGCTTCAAGATGGCCAAGATGCTCTCAGAAGGACTCCCACAAGGCACTCAGGAGGGGAAACAAGTGGGTTGTTTTTCGAGGGTTAAAAGTTTGTCGTGTTCTCGCTGTTTCGTGCTTCCGATGGCCCAAGACAGCTCACGAGAACCCCGAGAAATCACCTCAGCACGGCCCAAGAGGCACCCAAAGCATGGCGCCTCCTCGCCTTCCATGACGCCATCCTCGCCTTCCGAACCCCCCTCCGGCCGCAGACATACGTCTTGGGGCGAGGCAAGGGGGACGCTACGGAAGGGGATGGTGGATGGTTTGCTGGGGGTCGGTTAGGCCGCCGCTAACTTGAAGACAGCCCAAGAACGGGAGACACCAAAGGGGGGGTTCGAGAATCAGCTCACGTAGCTGATTTTCCCGGCGCCTCCCGGAGCCGGAGGCGGCCATGCATCGAGGAAGGGGCCCCTCGGTGGGGTCGAAACCAGCTGCATGCAGCAAATTTCGTAACCCCCCTTTCCCTATCCCCCTCTTTCGGGCGTTGGCAGAACTGGGTTTAGTGGAACCTGGTTTAGCGACCTGTACCGGGGGCGCCCCCACGTCCCATGTCCACTAGCCGGAACTGCCGTCACCCGAAAAAAGACCAACTATGGCAAACCTGGTTGAGTGCTTCTGGCCAACTCGAAGGCTCCGGGGCCCTACCACTGACCGGGTCCCCTTACCCGGGGTCCTGGCCATACCCCTCTTTCCCCAAACCACCGACGTCATGATTTTTTCATGGCGCGACCCCCAGAGGTCTGGACCCATTCCCTGGGACCGGCTTTTCATCCTGAGTCGTTTTTTGACGGTCCTCAGGGCCGGTAAGGGCCCCTGAGGCCGAAAACAGCGAACAACCTCGCGTCGTGATTTTCTCATGACTCGAGGGGGTCGCTGCGTCGAAACGTACCATAGCTTTCATCTGAGAGAACCAGAGCTCCCTGGCCGGCCTGCAGCTTCAGTCCAGTCCAGAACTTCATCGATGCAAGCCGACGTGTGCCTCTTATTGTTCGAGTTCTTCGATCGTATCTGCCGATTTGTGTCATGTTTTTTTCATGACTCGAGGGGGTCTGGGTCGTTCGGCCCGACACGAGTCGACACGAGCATGGCGCCTCCTCCTCCCACCCTCCTCCTCCTCCTCCTCCTCCTCCTCCTCCTCCTCCTCCTTCATGACTCGAGGGGGGTCTGGGTCGTTCGGCCCGACACGAGCACGGCGCCTCCTCCTCCCACCGCCGCGCGCCGCCCACCGGGCGGGCCGGCTGGCCGGCCGGCGCCGCCGCGTCCTGGGCGGCGGGACGCGGCGCCGGCGGCGAAGGGGGCGCAGGGGGCTGGTCTCTGGAGGGGCCCACAGGGCGACACAGGAACAGGAGGAGGAGGAGGAAGAGGAGGAGGAGGAGGAGGAGGAGGAGGAGGAGAAGGGGAGGAGGAGGAGGAGGAGGAGGAGGGGAGGAGGAGGGAGGAGGAGGAGAGGAGGAGGAGGAAAGGGTGGGGGAGGAGGAGGAGGAGGAGGAGGAGGAGGAGGAGGAGAGGAGGAGGGGAGGGGGAGGGGGAGGAGGAGGAGGAGGGGGAGGGGAGGAGGAGGAGGAGGAGGAGGAGGAGGAGGAGGGTGGGGTAAGGAGGAGGAGGAGAGGAGGAGGAGGAGGAGGAGGAGGAGGAGGGGGAGGAGGAGGAGGAGGGGGGGAGGGGGAGGAGGAGGAGGAGGATGAGGGTGGGGGAGGAGGAGGGAGGAGGAGGAGGAGGAGGAGGAGGAGGAGGAGGAGGAGAGGAGGAGGAGGAGGAGGACGAGAGAGGAGGAGGAGGAGGAGGAGGAGGGGAGGAGGAGGGGGAGGAGGAGGAGGGGGAGGGGGAGGGGGAGGAGGAGGAGGAGGAGGAAGGGTGGGGTAAGGAGAGGAGGAGGAGGAGGAGGCAAGGGGGAAGGAGGTGCTGAAGGAGGGGGAGGAGGAGGAGGAGGAGGAGGAGGAGGAGGAGGAGGAGGAGGAGGAGGAGGAGGAGGAGGAGGTGGAGCGGGCGAGCGAGCGAGCGAGCGAGGGGCACAGGGAGACACAAAGACATGGATTTGCCATATGTTTCCTGATTTTGCCTGGGTTGCCCTCTGCCTGCCCCTCCGATACTTCCCAGATGCCATCAGATTCTCACTAGAGAGTGAGGGTCTGTGCGTGTGTCGTGCTTCTTGTTCCCTTCCTGCTTCCCCCCGCCGCTGCTGCCCCAGACGTGCTCGCGTCGTGACAACAAAAATCCCGACGGAAGGTTTTTACGGCTGTTTTCTCGGCCTCCGCGCTGGGGGCGTCCAGGAGGAGGGCGCCTTCAAATCATGAACTCCTCCACAGAAGGATTCGTATAGACATCCTCCAGGCAAGGATTCGCGTTGAAACCGTTCACGACAAGGAGACTTAGGCGGTTGCAATCCAAACCGATGTAACCAAATACGCTGCAAACCAAACATATTGGCGCAAACTCGATGGAAAGCAGCCGTGGCAGGCGGAGGTTTGAGCCGAGCGCAGGTGATTTGACTAGGCGTCGGCAGTTATGTCTGGTTGGGGGACGCCTCAGTCGCTCGCGCTTGCCTTTACTGAGCTTACGGGGGTTTGGAAAGAATGCGCGTGCACGTTTTGCACTGATCGGCTGCATGCGCAGACGCAGGCATACATATGCGAGGATGTGCCACGTTTGAAGTGGGGCAGTTCAGATGGTGAGGCTCTCAAGACAAGCAGAGGGGGCCGATATGCCCGCGCGCCCGAAAAGTGTCACGGCGTCACGCCGACAATGCGTCACGACGTATCGAGTGTCCACAACAACACCTGGCACATTTATCATACCACATACACTATGGCATAACAAAACCTGTCCCAACAACGCATACCATAACATACCATGGCACCTCGACACATGCCATATCACAACATGCCCGCGCAAAACATGTCATCGTGTATAACAACATACCGTAACATACGGCACCATGCTATGCCATATTGGATCATAGCGGAGCGCATTGTACATTCGCATGCCATGCGACAACAGGGGCAACGCATCTAATACAACATAATGGTGTTGCAACACTGCGAAGATAATCCCATACTATACCGAAACATTCAGTAGCATACGGCAAAAGGCACAAGCACGACATACCACATCATGGCACATCACTGCCTAGCCGAACATAGCATAACATGACAGACCGTACCATACCCGTTGGTCGCAAGAAGTGGGTAAGACACATGACGTAAAACATCGTTGGACGTCGATTGGACTTCCACTCGCCCCATGAAGAAGAACGAAGCGGTGAAACCACTTGATCATTCAAGTAGGAAAAAACCCAACGTAGATTTCGAACCGGAAATGCAACATTACCTACTCTCAAAGACCCATCGGTAACCAGACACAACATCACAGTATGCATCATGACATACTTGCACTATTCCGGGGCGTAACGATGCGTAATAACAGGACATGCCATCACATAACATATGTTATACCACTGCTACCACGCTACGGCTTTAAACATGGTGTACGATTAACGGACACATCACACATGACCAGGATGATCGTACCAGGCTGGAACATGGCATGATGGAATGAACATTGAGCATACAATGGCAGAACCGATAATGCCATACCACAACATTACAGTACTGTCACGAACGGCATAACAGCGTATACCATGACCTAACAGGGCACACCATACTTTGAGAACGACTGCTACCACTGCTGCAACGACTAAGCATCGCACAATACGGTACACCATAACTGCATAATCATCTCATACCATGCCGTAACATATAGCACTTCAGCAATACACAATAGAGAGTAGCACACGCAGTGTACACAATGAGTTACCGCCGAACAGTGAAGAACCTAATTATAGATGGCTGTACCACGCCAGAACACACGGCACTACCATGACTATAAAGACACGTAACACACCATACATGGTGTATACATCAATCACATGCGAGGTTGGATTTTTGTTACGAGCGTACCATGGGACATACGTAGAATTACACTATCGGACTACGAATGCAATGCGATTAACCCATAACAAATAATACGATTATATGAAACTTATGACTGCGTTAGCAGAGTGCCACAGGGGACTGTAACTTTAACAAGACACAATATTAGATGTCCGAACATAAACGAGCACACCATAGCCTACCAACAACCTTACGATTGCACCACGTTGCCGACTCTTGTGGAGTCGCATATCACGTACTAGTCGAACGTGGCAAGGCAGTGTGGCAAATACTCCAGCTCAACATCATGAGCGAGCTCCGCTCATAACCTACACGCGATTCACGACACTAGAATACCCCACCGTCGAGCATGCCTGCATATCGGCCGCCGTGCCCTCGAAGCACGAGCTAGAGCGCCCCGAGGTCCCTTGCCCCATCCCCTCTGGGGCCTCTGGCGCCTCTTGCCGCCCCCTCGAGGGTTTCCCTGACGGGTGCCTCGGGGCAGTGGGTATCTCTCTCCTCTCCTCTCTTCCCCTGCTCCCGCGCACGCTGTGCTTCGTACGACGTCCTCAAAACTCAAGACTGTTTTTTTCCGTGCACGTGCGGCTCGCTCATTCCGCCGAGAACTCTCGAAATCCACCCAGGATTCAATGCCAAGGCTTTGTGGCCAGATCATTCCTCAACCCTGAGGACTACAGGGCAGTTTTTAATATTTTAATATATTATATATATATATATATATATATATATATATTATTTATATATATATACTAGAACCACGCGCGCGCTTCGCGCGCGCTTAGGTTCTAGCTAGGAGGCGAGCTTGAGTCAACGAAAGTCGCAGGGAAGGGGGCAGGGGGAAGAAGGCCAGAGAGCGCTGAAGGATACAAATACTGGAACCCTCTTGTGATTTTGTGGGGGGCCTCGTCCGGCCGCTCGCTGGGAGTTTGACGTAGCTTCTCGGGAGCCTCTGAACCTGTCGGGGGCCTCCTGGAAGCAGGTTTGAAGCATTTTGGGGGCCGATTTGGGGCTTCTCGGGGCCTCCTTTGGGCCTCTTGGGGGTCTCCTGGGGCCTCTTGAGGGGCCTCCTGGCGGCCTCTTGGGGCGGAAGGCTCGAGCTTGCGGTTCGTGGTCCCCCTCTGGGCCCCCTCTTGGGCCCGTCTTGGGGCCCTCTTGGGCCATCTTGGGCGCCTCTTGGGCCGTCTTGGGGCCCTCTTGGGCTGTCCTGGGGCCCTCTTGGAAGCTTCTTGGGCCGTCTTGGGGCGGTCTTGGAGGCCTCTTGGGCCGTCTTGGACGCGGTGAAAGCCCAAGATGCGAACATGCGAAAAATATACGTTTTCCCATAGAAATGGCACGATTTTTGTTTCTTGGACCTCTCTTGGGGTGCCTCTCGGAACGTCTTGGGGTGCTTTTGGAAGCCTTTTGGCGCCTCTGGGCGGCGTTTTGGCGCCTCCTGGGATATGTTGGGCCGGAAGCTCGGAATTCGAGAGTGGCTTTCTCCTTCTGGGACCCCTCTCGAAGTCGTCTTGGGGTTCTCTTGGGCCGTCTTGGGGCCGTCCTGAGCCACTCGTGCGCAGCCTTGGAGCGCTCCCGGAGGCCTCCTAGGCCGTCTTGGAGGCCTCTTGGGCCGTCTTGGACGCGGTGAAAGCCCAAGATGCGAACATGCGAAAAATATACGTTTTCCCATAGGAACGGCACGATTTTTGTTTCTTGGACCTCTCTTGGGGTGCCTCTCGGAACGTCTTGGGGTGCTTTTGGGAGCCTTTTGGCGCCTCTTGGCGGCATTTTGGCGCCTCCTGGAGCCTCTTGGGCCGGAAGCTCGGAATTCGAGGTTGGCTTTCTCCGTCTGGGACCCCTCTCGAACTCGTCTTGGGGCTCTCTTCGGCCGTCTTGGGGCCGTCCTGGGCCACTCGTGCGCAGCCTTGGAGCGCTCCCGGAGGCCTCGTAGACCGTCTTGGGCGCCTCTTGGGCCGTCTTGGACGCGGTGAAAGCCCAAGAGGCGAACATGCGAAAAATATACGTTTTCCCATCGGAATGGCACGATTTTTGCTTCTTGGGCCTCTCTTGGGGTGCCTCTCGGAGCGTCTTGGAGGCTTCTGGGACCTTCTTGGTGTCATGACAGGCGTCTTGGAAGGCATCTGGAGCCATCGGAGCGCGTTCCGAAGCCGCCTGCGAACGATCTTGTACGGCGTCCGGCGGTCCGACGAGCCTCCGGGCCCCCCGGGGCCCACATTTGTGGTCGGGATCCCGGCCCCAGGCCCCCGGACCCGGTGCGCCGTTATATGTATATATATACATATATATGATCTTTAAGAATGATAAATGTATGAATAAGTATATGCATGAACTCCCCGCATTCTTAATACATGATCCGCACGCGGAGCATGTATAACAAACGGCACTGTATTTCGAGGCGCCCGGGCCCCACAGCCTCAGACCCCGCGGGGGCTCCTCGCGTGGCTCCCGGCCGGCGGCCAGGGGCCCGGCGCGCCTCCCCGCACGACTCCTCGGGGGGGCCGGAAGGAGGGCCCCACGACGGGCCAAGAGGGCCCCAAGAGGCCCCCAAGACTGAAGGGGCCCACAAACACACAAATAAATACACACAAATAACAGGAGTCCCCATATTTTCCTATATTTTCTGGGTTTTTGTCTTTTCCCCCACTTCCCATATTTTCCCATATTTTCTGGGGAATCGACGATTCATTGTGTCTGTGTGCTTCTTTCCCTCCTGAAAGACGGTCGCAAGAGGGCCCCGAATCGTCGAAGCATCGCTCCCGGACGCCCGAGGTGGCCTCCCCAGAGTCGGCCGAAGCAGCGCCCGAGGCGCCCCAGGAGACATGCAGGAGCACCCCCGCCAGGGCCCCGAGAGGCCAGCGTCACCGACCCGGGCGGCGAGAGGGGGGAGGAAATGAGAAGGAGATAGCCTTCTCAGAGATGAGAGGGGAGGAAATGAGAAGGAGACATGCAGGAGCACCCCCGCCAGGGCCCCGAGAGGCCAGCATCATTGGCCCCGGCGGCGAGAGAGGGGAGGAAGTGAGGAGGAGATGGCCCTCTCAGAAGGCGGCGGGACTTCCGAGAAGCCCTCCGACCCCCCAGGGAGCCCCCTGCGCCCCTTGCGAGCCCTCCGAGAGCGCCCGCCCCTTCTCACTTCCCCCCCTCGCTCGCCGCAGGTGTTTTCCGCTCGGCCTCTCTCTCTCCCCGTCGTTCAGACGTCTATTCCCTGTGTTTTTTGTTCGCTGTCGTGCGTGGCTTTTTCGCAGGATGCTCCAGGATGCTCCTTAAGAATCCCCACCGAGAAAAAGTGCACACGTCCGAGCGATACCAAGCTCTTTCCCCCGCATCGGTCGGGCCTCGACGGTCGCGCGGAGAATCGCGAGGCAGGCGGTGCATTGACGGGGGCAGGTCCAGAGACCCTGCCGAGCGCCCGCGGAGCCCGCGCAGCCCTCGGGGACTGCTCGGGCCTCGCCGCCACCCTGCAGCGGGCAGCGGCGGCCATAAATCAAAAGCCCCCCCTCCAACAAGGCGAACGGCGGGGCCGCACGTCCTCGGCACCCTCGCCTCCTCCTTCTCCTCCTCCTCCTCCTCCTCCTCCTCTTCCTCCTCCTCCTCCTCCTTCTCCTCCTCCCCCTCCTCCTCCTCCTCCTCCTCCTCCTCCTCCTCCTCCTCTTCCTAGTCCTCCCTCGTCCTCCTCTTCTACCGCCACCTCCGATCCGTCCCTCCTGCTCCTCCTCCTCCTCCTCCTCCTCCTCCTCCTCTTCACTTCCAGCGCTCAGCAGCAGCCCTTCTTCTTCCCAGACTTGGTCTTGACCTTCTTGCTCCCACCCTTGCTCTTCTTCTCCTTCTTGGACTTCTTGTCGCCCACCGCGCCAGTCACCGCGTCGGTGGCGGCGCCGACCGCCTCCTGGGCCGCCTCCACGACGGGCGCCCCCCCGCCCATGGCCGCGGCGTCCGCGTGTATCTCGTCCTCGGTCACGGGATGCCCCGCCATGAGCTTCTGGAACAGCTGCGGAGAGATGTCCGACCAGCCATAACTGGGGGAGCTGTGGTCCTTACCCCCCCTGGGGGAACCCATCGCCTCGACGATCTCTCGAGATGGGTGTCGAAATCGATGGGTCCCCCAGGGGGGTAAGGACTACAGCTCCCCCAGATGTGGCTGGCCTGAATGTTCATGCGCTGAGGCTCCGCAGGCGCCGCGTACATCAGCTCCTGCTGGGGCTCCATGGGGATGCCGGCCGACATCGCTCGGCTCGGCGTGTTTCTCGGGCGAGGCGGGGGCGGGCAGAAGGCACCCTGCGGAAGGGGGCAACGGAACCACGATGGCTCGGGCGGAAACGGCTTGAGCCAAAATGGCTAATTGCCTTTCGGTCATTCAAGGATTTGGGCGTTCTCGCTCGCTCGGCTTCCCGACGCTCCAGGACGGCCCCAAAGATCACTCCAAGAGGCCTCCGAGAGGGCCCCCAAGTGGCCCAAAGGGGCCCCGAGACGGCGCAAGAGGCCTCCAAGACGCCCCAAGAGGTCCCAAGACGACTGCAAGAGGAGGCTAAGACGGGGGACCCGAACGGACATTTCGAGCTCTCGGCCCTAAGAAGCCCCCACCAGGAGGCCCCCAGGAGGCCCCGAGAGGCCCGAAGAGGCCCCCCAAGAAGCCCCCGAAAAGCTCCCAAGAGGCCTGAACACTGCCCCCCGAGGCCCCCAAGCCATCCGAAGAGATCTCAGGAAGCATCCCTGAGAAACCTGACACACAACCCAAGCACGATGGCCGGATGGGCCGAAGGCCATTTGACCTGCTTGGTACAGGGACTGAACGCGCACTCAACTTGTGAGGACTCAAGGTGGCTGGCTTGTCCGTTCTTCCTACTCGTATCTCCTATCTTCCCCTCACCAGTGTCTCTTCCTTGGGGAGTCTGGGGTTTGTTTTGGGCCGTCCAAAGAGACTCTCGGACCGTCGTAGGACCCTCTAGTCGTCTCGGAACGCTTTTGGGAGTATATTGGGCCGGAGCGATCGCGGCGGCTTCTTGAGCTTGAAGATGAGAGACGCTATAGAACATATATCTAATGTGTGCCTCCTGAGGCCATCTCGGGGAAACTCTTGGAGCCATCTTGGGCCTATTTGGAAATCCTTGGGCCGTCTCGAGGCCATCTTTGGCCGTCTGGCGGGCCTCTTGGGCTGCCTCAGGCCTCTTGGGTCCTGTTGAGCCGTCTTGGAAGAAATATTGGACTGTGCTGGGCACTCTTGGAGACCACCTTGAGGCATCTTGGGTTATGGGCCGTCCCGTCGGCATCCGTTTGGACGTCTTGAAGAATTCCAAAACGAGACCAAGACGAGTTTGAGACCATCTCACTTATTTGAGGATGCTCCTAACGACATCGCAATGTTTGAATCCATATTTGTTTGACCGTCTTGAGCCCACTTCGAGACCAGCTCGGGGCAACATTGGGCCGTCTAGGAGCCATCTCGGTCATTATGTCTGACCTCTGTTGGGCCGCTTAGACGCCTTCCAAGAGAGATTCCAAAACGATTGTGAGAACATGTTGTTTCGAAGGTGCCCCTAGCAACATGCCCATGTTGTGCAGGAACGAGCGTGCTTTCGAGCCTCAGCGATCCGTCAGGGTCCCAGGGCCCGAAACGGTGCAGAACACCCGTCGCAGTTCCTCCGCGGCTCCCTCATCTGGTGGGGATACAGCGAAGACGCGACGGCGACGGCGACCGCGACGACGATGCGACGACGACGACGATGACGCGACCACGGCAATCTAAGGCGAAACAACAGTTCAACAGAGCTCATGCCGACAGCAAGCCGGGCCCTCTGTGAGCAGGCGGGCCCGAACGACGTGCCCGACGCCGCGGCCGTGCTGGAGCTCCCCGGAACGCTCCGAGAGCGCTCGGAGAACGCTCCGAGAGCGCTCCAGGACGCCCCGAAGCGATTCCTCTTCACCCTGGGCCTGCCTGACGCACTCCGCCTGTCGAGCTCCTCTCCCTGGCATGGCGCGAGCGGGTGCCGAGGAGAACCTGGGCTCTGGGGGGGTCCCGGACCTTGGGGCTTTCCCCCAAGGCCAGCGCCTCGTCCCGAGCCCGCTGCAGGCAGCCCCCCGGCTCGTGGAGGGCACGTCTGAGCGATAATGCCGGCCCCAACCTCGGGGAGACGTGAGACTCGGGTTCGGGGGACTCGGGTTGGCCTGACGGGGCCATCCATGAAAATGACGAGACCCGATCTGAAATTTGACGCGAGCTCCCGCTGCAAACATCCCACGAATGCCGGACCGTCAAAATCCAGGACGCGCTCCTCAAAAAACTGTCGGCAAACCCGAGTTTTGGCTTACTCGGGTCTCATGCTCACCACCACCGCCACTCCCCCGCCCTCCTCTACCCGCCTCTTCCTGTCCTCTTTCCTGGGAGGGGGAGGGGGGGTGAGGGAGGTGGTGATGGCGTACAGTTCTGGGCGAGGCGGCGTGAGCGACCTCAAGGCCCGCTTCCCTCAGGACCCTTCGGCGAGAAGCCGTGAACAGCCTCGGGGCCCGCTTCCCTCAGGACCCCTCTCCTCCCGCCGAGGGGCGCGATTTCTGCACCCGGTGCCTCGGGCGGGGGCGCCGACGGGGGGGCGTCAAGGAGGGGGTGTCCGCCCATCGTGGCCCGAGGCACGTGCGCGGGCGAGGGGGAGGGGGGAGGGTCCAGGCCGGGGAAAAAGAAGATGGGGCCATGGAGGGGGCCGCCGTAGGCCCCAATGGGAGGGTCCACCTGCGCCTCCCCGCCCATTTCGGCACACTCCTCGCACGTCTCGTTATACCCCACAGGGAGCGCCACGGAAGACGAAGACGATCGTCACAGGCGCAGTGCCCACAACGTTTGAGGGACATCTGGGGAGCTCTCAACGGGGGAGATGTCGACCCCTCTCCCAGGCTTCGCGCGGCAGTTCGACGGGGCCCCGCCTCAAGGGCCCGACCCCGGGGTACACGATAGGGTCTCAAGTCGGGCCTGTCCCTCTGCAGGGGATTCTGGGCGAAAAATTAAAAATACTCGGAACATTCTCCAGACGTGCCCCAAGATAGCCCCAAAGTCGTCCCCAGGCAGGCGATTTTTTGGCTATTTTGGAATATCCCCCCTGCAGAGGGGCAGGCCCGACTTAACGACAGCGGGGGCGTGCGTCCTCGAGACGGGGCGCGTCCGAGGAGCCCCCCCTTGGGGGTGCGGGGCTCCCCCTCCGTTCCCGAGCGGCTTCCTTTCTCGTCGAATCGTCGGGGCTTGGGGGTGGTAATAGACTGAGAATGTTCTTCGGGTGCGGGGTTGCGGCTTCCTTTCTCGTCGAACAGTCGGGGGTTGGGGGCGAAAATGGACTGAGCATTTCCTTTGGGTGGAGGGCAGAGGGTGTGCATCTGCTTGAATCTGCTTGCATCCGCTTCGATGGATGTTCGAGCCTTGAATCTGCAAAAGGCGAGCAACAGAACGGATTGATTTCCGAGGTGCAGAAGCCCATATGGATTTCACCCTGAGCCCTCCACCCTAAGAACATACTCAGACAGAGGCCTCCTGGATGGGGTCCGAGTAGATGGGGTCGAGGGATCTCGCAGCATCGGCGATGCATCGGCCCTGCACTGGCGGTGTTGGTGATGCATCGGCGGCGTTGGCGTGGAGACAATCGGGCCCATACCGAACCGTATCGCCGATGTATCGTTGATGCATCGGCGATGCGGCGCGATCCTCCGACCCCATCTACTACGACCTGATCTAGGAGGCCTAGAGTTATTGTCGGGCCTGTCCCCCTACAGGGGGATTTTGGGCGAAAAAATCCAAAAAGGCTAAAACATACCCCAAAACTGCTCAAACATAGACAGCAGATCGTCCCCAAACTATGTTTGAACTATCTTTAAAAATTCCTCCTGTAGGGGGACGGGCCCGACTTAAGCCTAGAGAAGAACTCGCCTGATAGCCTCCATTCGGCGGTGGACAAACCTCCCTTCAGTAGACCTCCCATTAGTGAAACCGGCCTGGGACCGAAACCGACGGACCTGGACCCGCAAAATTAACGGCCGCGACGCCCTCTCGCGAACCGAAAACGACCAATTCCTTAATCGACGTGTCAGGGTAGGAGGTCTGTCCACCCCCGATTCATGGCCCCCGCCACCGGCGCTGTATCCCTCCCCCCCCGCGTGGACGCCCCGATCGGCGGCGCGGCGAGGGGGGCAGGCCTTCTCTCGGGGAGGCCTCCGGGCCCCGGGCTTCTGGGAAGCTTCCCGGGCCTCCTCCAACGCCGCGCAGGGCCGCTCAGAAGGCCGAATGACCTCTGGGAAGCCTGGGCGCCTGATCTTGAGAGGGGGAGTGGGACGACGGGAGCGGACAGCAGAACGGGACCTCCAGCACTCCCAGCCTGTCGCACGACCTGGATGAGCATTTGCCGCGCACGCGGGTGCAGCAGTGAGGTGCACCGCCCCTGGGGGCAAACAACCAGCGAACAACTCGTGTGCTACACATGTGGTCGCAACGCCACTGAGGACGGAGGGAAAGGATGGGGGGAAACGAGCGAAGTGAACCCCACCCTCCCCCTCAGAAATCGTGGGGGGTAGGGGTAGGGTTCGCATGTGGCCCCCAAATTGGACGGCATCGGCACGGAGTCGACATCGAATCGAATCGGTGGCGCCAGGATGCACAGCAGCGCTGTGCATGCATCGGGCCGCATCTGGATCGCCGAAATATCTCGCACCAGGCGGACCCAAATCGATACTGGATCGGATCGGTCGGATCGGAATCGACTCTGGGCGTCGTCGTCGTCGTCGTCGTCGTCGTCGTCGTCGTCGTCGTCGTCCGTCGTCGGTCGTCGGTCGTCGGTCGTCGTCGTCGTCGTCGTCGTCGGTCGTCGTCGTCGTCGTCGCCGTCGGACCGGAAGCGACTCCGGGCGGGCGCGGGCAGGGCCTCCACCTCGGGCCAGCCGCGCTCCCTCGGGGGCCCGGCGGCCTGAGCGGCCGCAAGCCGGGCCTCCGCCGCCTCCGCCGCCTCCGCCCAGCCGCGCTCCTGCAACGCCTTGGGGCGGGCCGCCTCTGCACACGCGTGCCTCGAGCGGCTCCTGCTGCTGCTGCTGCTGCGTTGCGCACCAACCACAGTAAATGCTCCGCTTCGCAGGGTGCTGACAATGGCCCCGCCCTCCTGCTCCTCCTCCGCTTCCTTCTCCTCCTCCTGCTCCACCTGCTCTTGCTACTCTAGCACCCCTTGCCCCCCTTCCTCCTGCTGCTGGTACATACTGCTGGTGGTGGTGGTGGTGGTGCTGCTGCTGCTGCTCCTTCTCCTCATGCTCATTGTCTATGAAGGCTATGCAGGCGCTCTCCCACTCCTCCTCCTCCTCCTCCTCCTCCTCCTCCTCCTCCTCCTCCTCCTCCTCCTGCTCCCTCCACCTCTTCCTCCCTTTCCTCCCTTTCCTCCCTTTCCTCCCTTTCTTCCTCCTCCTCCTCCTCGGGTCTACCACGGGTCTATCGCGGTCCGATAACGAGAACAATGCTCCGATAACACAGGACTGACGTCTGACCCCACAGCACTGCACAAGACAACGCAAACACGATAGTGGTATTACGGCATTTGCCAGTGGGCATATTGAGAGGGGACCTCTGCGGGGGACAGACTTAGGCGGGGAAGCATCTGCCTGGAAGCGCCAACACATCGCCGATAGATCGGCGATAAACCCCGACAACAAATCCACACTTCTTTGGCGGGTTGTCGGGCTGTCGGGCTCCCATCGGCGATCAATGGGCAGTCCGGGGTCGATGCATCCCCCTGAGCCTATCTCCACCCTGTCGTTGCCCCCTCGTTCTCGGGTCATAACTCAGCTCTGCAGCGGCCGCTCGGGACGATCTGGACATCCCAGGAACGCCTTCGGCGAGGCGCAGCTGCTGGAACGTACCCCGAGGCTAGCAAACTTCTGGGAGCCGACGAAAACGTCCGAATATCTGGAACCTCGCCTCAAGCCCCATGTCCGGGCAGACTGAGAGGTACCCATACTGCTACTCCACAGACCTCTCCCAGGGTGCGTTCTGACCCGAATTTCCAGTCGATTCACGGTGGCGAAGAGGGCCTCCCGAGAGGCCCCTGAAAAGCGAAAACGAGGCGAGGGTATCGGCATCGCGGTATCGGTCCTTCATCCCTCTCTGAATATCCCCCCCCCCTGAGCCTGCGCCCCCCCCGACGTTGCTTCCGACGCCCCATCGCCTCCGCAGGCAGAGCCGGCGTGGCGCCGCCGAGCGACCCAGCGGGGTCGTGCGGGCGGGGCGCGGACTGCTGCGCCTCGCGCAGGGCCTTTTGCAGAGGGAGACACGCATGAGACTCGCTCGAATTGGCCTCCTCCGCCTCTTCACGCCTCTGACGCCGCCGCGTCTCCCCTCCTCCTCCTCCTCCTCCTCCTCCCTCCTCCTCCTCCTCCTCCTCCTCCTCCTCCTCCTCTCCTCCTCCGCCTCCTCCTCCCGTTCCTCCTCTCCTCCTTCTCCCTCCGCCTCCCCCTCCTCTCCTCCGCCTCCTCCTCCTCCTCCTTCTCCCTCCGCCTCCCCCTCCTCTCGTCCTCCTCCCCCTCCTCCTCCTCCTCGTCCTCCTCCTCCTCCTCCCTCCGTCCGCCTGTCCCTCCTCCCTCCTCGTCGCCCCCTCTCCTCCCTCCTCCTCCTCCTCCTCCTTCTCCCTCCGCCTCCCCTCCCCTCCTTCTCCTCCTCCTCCTCCTCCTCCTCCTCCTCCTCCTCCTCCTCCTCCTCCTCCTCCTCGTCGCCCTCCTCCTCCTCCTCCTACTCATCATCATCCTCGTCCTCCTCGTCCTCCTCCTCCTCCTCCTCCTCCTCCTCCTCATCCCTCCGCCTCCCACCCCTCCCTCCGCCTCCCCCTCCTCCTCATTCCTCTGCCCTCCTCGCAGGGACTCGAGATGCGCCCGCTGCTTGCGGCATCCTGCAGGATGTACGGCGAGGGGGAGCGCAGGAGGATGACGAGGGGAGGGAGGACGAGGAGGAGGGTCGAGGAGGAGGAGGAAAAAGAGGAGGAGCAGCAGCAGCAGCAGCAGCAGGTGGAGCAGGACCCCAAGGAACACGCCCTCGATCGCACGTCCATTCCCCATGCATGTTTTCGGTCTCGTGCGCTTATTCTCGCACGGTGATCCGGGATGCTCATCAGTGGCCCCAACCGAGAATCGGTCGCGCGTCCCAGCGATGCCAAGGAAACGGGCGGGATGAGGTATGAGGGGGGAGGAAGGAAATACGTAAGAGGAGAAGGAAGAGAAGGGATAAGGAGGGCAAAACAAGACAAGAGCTGGATTGGCCTGACGGGGCCGTCAAGAAAATGGCGAGACCTGGTCTGAGATGTGGCGCGAACTCCCGCTGCAAACATCCCGCGAAAACTGGACTGCCAAATTCAAGACGGGTCCGTCAAAAGGCGTCGGCAAACCCGAATTCTGGCGAACTCGAGTTGCACGTTTCCCTGATGTGTTCAGGGGGGGGGCTGCGGACTGTGGGCTGCTGCTGCTGCTGCTACTGCCAGGAGAGCCCAGAATCGAATCGATAAGTCGGATCAGCAATCGAACTGCATCCGATCGGCGGAAATCGGCAGCCGAATCGGGAGAAGCCGAATCGGCGGACAACGGCAGGCGAGTAGGCCTCCAATACGAAATCGGAGCCCACATCGGAATCCCAGGTCGAATCGGATCGGCATCGGAAGCCATCGAAATCGAATCGACTCGAATCGGAAGGATCGAAATGAGTATCCCGTCTTCCCCCAAACATGCTCGGATTGTGACCAACAGTCTCGGGGGCGGCCAAGTGTGGGGCGTCCAAGAGGGGAGGGGTGCAAATCACGGCCGGCGGCATGTGCGCGGCCCAAAGGGGGGGCCCGGGACGTGTTGAAACAAGCAGAGGCGCCATGAAATCTCGGGAAATATCATGGCCCCCGCCATGATACCCACCCACCCCCCTAGTCCTCACCCCCCTCTTTGCCGCCCCTCTTTGCGCAATGAAATACTATGGGGAAATATCATGGCCCCCGCCATGACATCCCCCCCCCCCTAGTCCTCAACCCCCTCTTTGCCGCCCCCAAGCATGCTCGGATTTGTGGCCAGCAGTCGCGACGCGGAATGAGGGGCCGGTCATGACCCCCCTGATATCCACCCCCCCCTAGTCGAGACGCCATGATATCCACCCCCCCAGTCCTCACCCCCCTCTTTGCTGCCCCCAAGCATGCTCGGAATTGTGGCCAGCAGCCACGGCGCGGAACGATGGGGGCCGGCCTCGGCCTCCGCGGGCCCTCGCCGTGCCCCCCCGCGGCGGGCAGAAGCGGCTCGCGGGAGGAGGAGAGCCTGCCCGGAGAAACGGGTCGGGACCTCCCCGCGAGCCCCGTGTTGAGAAAAAAACGAGGCATCGGATGTCTGGGCCTGAGCCTTCTGCTCCTTCTGCTCCTTCTCCTCCTCCTCCTCCTCCTCCTCCTCCCTCTCCTCCTCCTGCCCCATCCCTCCTCCTTGGAACAGCTCTCCGCCGCACCACAAGGCGCATCCATAGGCCCGTCTGGGCGTTTCGCGGAAGACTGTTCTGCCTCCTCCTGTCCCGAAGCTGAAAGAACAACTCCAACCGTTGCACGAACTGAGGGCTGGTCGTTTCCAAAATGCACCTCTCGCAGTAGCGCCGCATATGCTCGTATTCAAACAATTCGCACATCTGAATATATGGAGGGCAGTGGTTTACAAAACGTGCCTCTCGCCTTCGCGCAACGCACATTCGTTAAATATTGCAACAATGAGTGGGCAGCGCAACCTGCGTCTTCAAAATGCGGCTCTCGCTTCAGACTTGCTCAAGTTCTACGACCTGGATCCCAGCAGCATCTTGGGCGCAGGTGGTTCGAGGGGCTCGCTTTTCCAACCTCCTCTCTGCCATGGCGGAGAAGCGAATCCCACCACCCCCATCCCTGGGTCCGGAGGGGTTGCTCCGCGAGGGAAGGGAGCGTCCAGGGTGGCCCAAGATGGCCCCGAGAGGGCCAAGCTGGCCTAAGAGGGCCCCTCGAGATCGCACGAAGTAGCCCTCGATGGTTCCTGGGGAAACCAAAAGATACCGATACTGCTACCCCCTGGACCTCTCCCAGGGTGCGTTCTGACCAGAATTTCGAGGCGAATCCAGCGGTGGCGACGAGGGCCTCCGAGGAGGCTTAAAAAGGGAGGTATGGGAGTACCTTTTTCCTTCTCTGTGAGTTCCACGAAGCTTCCAACATGTCTCCAAGACACCTCGACCGCACCAGGTCGGCCTCCTCCTCCTCCTCCTCCTCCTCCTCCTCCTCCTCCTCCTCCTCCTCCTCCTCCTCCCCCCTCCCCCCGCAGAGCGGCCCTGCGCGCGCGGGGAGGGCAGGCCTCCTGGAGCCCTCGCGCCTGGCGCGACAGCGCCACGGCGTCCTCTTCCCCGGGCACGGGGGGGGCAGCATGGAGGAGGAGGAGGAGGAGGAGGAGGAGGAGGAGGAGGAGGAGGAGGAGGAGGAGGAGGAGGGGGAGGGGGGAAGGGGGAAGGGGGAAGGGGGAGGGGGCAGCATGGGTCAGCGTGCCTCCCGCCTGCCGTCTCCTCCACCGGCGACCACGGGCAGCATCCGCCAGAGGTGGGACCCCTCTCAGCGGCCACGGGTTCGAACCATGTTCGAGGATCCACGCGGAGACAAAGGGAAGACGAGCGAAAAGAGCCAGGGAGCATGAGAGACCACGTCAGCGGCCAACCGTTACACTCGCAGCAACAAATCTCGAACAACATATCAGGAGGACACTCGAGCGCATCCCGACCCCTGAGATCGACAAGAGATCCTGAAAGCCAGCATCGAGACAACGTGGTGCCAGTCATAGGGATTGGGATCTGTTTCAGTTTAGTAAGGAGGTGCAGGACTAGGAAGGGTGGTGGTCAGGAGGAGTGGGGAGAAACCATGAAGGGAGAGAGAGAGTTTGAGGGTGTTTGATATTCGCGATCGCGATCGCTTGCCCCAGTGGACGGCGAACATAATGAGAGGGCGGGCCCCCACCCCACATGTAGAACCTTCCCGGCGGCTTCGAGACAAAACCCCAAACCAGAAATCTTCACAAACCATGGCAAGATCGATCAAGATTTAATCGAAAACTCGGATTGACTCGGAATGTGACTCGGATCGGGCCGCATCGGAACGAACATCCAAACCGAGCAGGGTCGGCCGCGCCATGATGCACAGCAACGCTATTGATGCATCCGGGCGCATCAGATCGTCAGAGCACTGGACTCGAACCAGATCAAGCTGGCCAACATCGATAGCGAATCGGATCGAAATGGACCCTGGACGGAAGATGGTCTTGAGGGTTTCCTCTTCCAACCCCCTTCTTCCCCTTCGGGGCGGAGTTAGTTAATCCTGACCCCTCCCCCTACCTCCTCCACCTCGACCTGGATAGGGCGTTCCGCGGGTTGTTGGAGCGTTTAAGATGGCCTCGGCGACAAGGCAAACATCGCGAAGCGTCTAAAACTGGAGGTTTACCATCAAGGAAACCAGTCCTGGCGAAGGTTTTCTTATTCGGCACTTGGACATTGGGCGGAGGGGGGGGGGTCTGGCTCCAGACCTCTGCTCAACGCGACTGTTTGCAACAGTGCGTCCTAGGGGGGAGACCCCACATGCTTGAAGCAGGCGCCCAAAAACAGCCAAGATCGACTCCATGAGGTCGGGGGGGCGGGAGGGTGTGCGAGGGCTCGCGCCGATGGGCAAAACGATGCATCAAAAAACGATCACTCGGGGATCTCCTGACCCGGGTCGGCCCAGACACGGGTCAAGCCAGGCCTTGCAGACTCCTGGAAGCTCCTGCGCCCAAGCCCGGGTCAATGCGCAGAATCCTGCAGGATCCTTTGAGCAGGGACCGGGCGTCCCGGCATTCCTATAGCCCTACCACGACATGTTCGTAGAACCCAAAAATGTTCTAAGAACAGAAACAATGGGATCCTGCACCCAAACACCCGGGTCGGTGCGACCCCGGCCCCGCAGGATCCTGCAGGGTCCGGCGCTCTGGCCGAACCCCGTCGCCTCGGGTCGGGGCCTCCGCCTCGCGGGCCGAGGGGAGCCGCAGGGCCCCCCCTGGGAGCCACGCGGCAGAGGGGTCTTCAGAGGAGGAGGGGGAGGAGGAGGAGGGGGAGGAGGACAAGGAGGACAAGGAGGAGGGGGAGGAGGGAGGGAGAGGGGGAGGAGGACAAGGAGGAGGGGGTGGCGGAGGGAGGGGGAGAGGGAGGAGGCACGGGAGAGGGGGAGGAGGAGGGGGAAGGAGAGGAGGAGGAGAGGAGGAGGAGGAGGAGGAGGAGAAGGAGGAGGAGGCTCCCGAATCACTCCACCATCAAGGGGACCGGTCATGGAGCCAAGGGCTCCGCAAGCGTCTCGCCGTTCTCTCGACCCCCGCGGGACCCCCAACGGGACGAGGGGGAAGCCGCCGAAGAACGGGTGACGAGAGCCCGGCCTGTGGAGCGCCCCCGGGAGCCCGGGGAGATCCCTCCCGCTCGATCCCTCCCTCCCTGCCTGCCTCCCTCCCTCCCT
>CAUYUJ010014226.1:0-160000 GCA_963575745.1 Prorocentrum cordatum
CCTCCTCCGCCTCCTCCTCCTCCTCCTCCTCCTCCTCCTCCTCCTCCTCCTCCTCCTTCCCCACACCTCCCCGCCAGCGCCCCACTCCTCCCATCTCGAGCCCCTGCTCGGGGGGGAACACGACTCAAGATTTTTGCACTCGGCCCCCACAAGCAGGCTGGTCCGGCACGAGACAGGTGGAGAGGAGGTTGAGTACAGCATTGGCATCCTCTGGGGCACGATCTAGGCACACCGCCACGACGAACAAGCCGATCCGGCACACGGCGCGCGCGGGGGCGGTGGCCATAAATCGGCAGCGAGCGAAGGGGGGGAAATGAGAAGGAGAAGGCCTTCTCGGAAAGCGGCGGGACCTCTCAGAAGCCATCGGCCTTCTGAGAAGTGTTCTGTTTTCAGGGGAAGCTTTAAACACTTATCAGAAGGCCGTGGGATTTCCGAGCCTTCTGAAAAGGCCGTCTTCTTCTCACTTCCCCCCTCGCTCGCCACAGAATGAATCTTCCCCCGACAGGGCGGTGCCCCGAGGAGGAGCTGATTGCTGATTCTGCTTTCTGCGGCTCGCCCCAGCCGACCCTCTGCCCGTTCCGCCCCGCTCCAGCATCACCTGGGACGGGGCGCTCGCCGGGCATCGCCGCCCCAGAGGAGTGGCGGGGGAGGAGGGGAGGGAAGGGGAGGGGAGAGGCGAGGGCCAGGATGCAGAGGATGGGAAGGGCAGGAAATACAATGAAGGAGGGAGCTAAGGAGGGAGGGAGGGAGGATGATGAGAACGAGGGGAGAAGGAGGAGGAGGAGGAGGAGGAAGAGGAGGAGGAGGCGGAGGAGGAGGAGGGAGAGAGGAGAAGAAAGAGAGGAGGAGGAGGAGGAGGCGGAGGAGGAAGAGAGCCTTTGCCCGACTCGGGGGCGCAGATCCTCCCCCCGGCGCTCGACACAGGGGCGAGGCGTCCCGCAGAGGGCGCCAGGCGAAGCGCGGCACCTGGCGATGGGCGCTGAGGAGCCCGCGACGCCCTTCGACGTCGACGTGTGCAATGCTGCGGGGGGCTGCCCGACTGCGAGGCGGCCCGAAACGGCATCGGCAGCATCGGCAGCAGAACCCACCCCTCCCAGGGTCAGCCACCTCTCCCCGGAAAGGCAGATCATTAGAGGCATCTTAGATGGGGTCGGCGTAGATGGGGTCGGAAGATCGCGCCGCATCGTCGATGTCGCCGATGCATCGGCGCCGTCGGCGTGGAGAAAATCGGGCTCCGCATCGAGCCGTGTCGTCGATGCATCGGCGATGCGGCGCGATCCTCCGACCCCATCTACTCCGACCCCATCTAAGAAACCTAGAATCATAGACATCGGGCCAACCGCGGCCAGGCAAGCGGCTCGCCGCTGGCGGTCAGCGGCGCTGGAGGCAGCAGAAAACACTCTAACGGCGACGCCATCAAGCCTGACGTCGCCGATGACACTGGGCCAGCCAATTCACCGTCGCCGACAAAACCCATCGGCAGCTCATGGGCCGCCAATGTACCGCCAATGCTCACGGGGCACCGGGCGCGGCAGCATCGAGCACGGGGCTTCCTCATTCTCCAATCACCACGATGAAACGCAGAATGCCTTGGCTGTTCAGCCCGCGGAGGTACGACGCTGCTCGATGCCATCTCCACGCTTGCAGACTCAGTGCCGTCGCCAACGATGAGATATCCTCGGGGCCGACCCAGTGCGCCGTCGCAGCTGAGGCTCGCCCGCGAAACAACCCAGCCCAAGCCAAGCGCGGAGGTAGCGTCACTAGCACACGAGACGGCGCTAGGACTGCTGCATCTCCGCTCGCACCGCCACCGCGCTCAGAGGTCACCGCGGGGACCCGAGCACCACGGCAACCACGTCTTCTCGACGCTCGCATGGGCATCGGCCAGACGGGAATCTCGAGCATGGCGTTCCTCAACCAAAAAGAAACCATTTGCGCAACCTGGGATGCCGTGAGATCCACCAGCGGTCCGCAGAAAGAAGCGTTGAGCGTGGTCGCCCCTCCTGTCGGACACTGCTTGGGAGCTCGAGCCACGCTCCCAGGATGTCCTGAGCCGAGGTATGCTCGATCACCGGGTAAAGGAGGTGGTTTGGGCAAGGGGGGATCTGCCAAACTCGACGAAGTCCCGTTCGATGAGGAAGCACCTCGCGAGTCGGTAGGCGACCGCGTGGCAGCCCGCGACCAGGGCGACGTGTAGCGCGGCAACTCAAAACGAGCATGCACATCCGGTGCCCTCACGGCTGCGCCACAACCAGCACTGCAAGCACGAGCTTTAGCACGGCGCTTCGGCGACCAATACCTGTCCCATCACCGGGCTCTGTCTGAACCGACTCTTCCCGCGTGGACTGGCTGTTCGCGGTCTGCTCTCTCGGGGGCTCCCCCAAGGCCCGCGGCGATCGCGATGAGTTGCGACACATCTCCTGCCGCGTGTCCAGCAGTAGGAGGCCGGCTGGCAGGAGCACTGCTTCGACAACAGTATGCATGAGATCGAGGCATCGCGAGACATGAGCCAACGAGGCCCAGCAACACAACGCACATCAACATATGATGCGTCTGTCCGAGCCTTCTTGGAATAGTGACCCACTGCCTCTCCGATGCGCTTGATGGCTGATCGGCACTCAGCCTCGGCAGCAGGTGGCTCGTATCCGAGCATGGCTCTATAGACGTCCTGGAGGTCAGCGAGGTCGTCGTCGTCAGCGGGCGCTGGTTTGGTGCATGCATCGGCGGCTGAGGAAGCGGCTCCGCCTGCACCAGTGGGCTCGGCCTCGGCCGTCTTGCCCTTGCCCTGATCGACCTTGGCTCCCGCTGTCGCTGCAAAGCCTTGTCCAAGCGCGCAACTTGTCAACATGTTGCTGGATGGACGTTGCCAGCGTCTGGTCGGCACCAATGGCCTGGAGCATCGTCCCCAAGTCGGCCACGGAGAGGTCCAGGGCGAGCGTGGAGTCACGCTGCGAGTGGACCCCTGATTCAGGCTGAGGAGCTCCAGCGGCAGCAGCACGACACGCCGCCTTTGCCTCCGCCACCTCTTTTGATACTTCCAACGCCGCCTTCGTAACTCGACGATGGACTCAACAAGCGTTGCCGCCAGGTGTTGAGGCTCCTCCAAGACATGTTGGTGACGATCCCTCTTCTTCTCCAGCGCCGTGCACCTGTTCGTAAGCTGGTGCAGCTGCCCTCCGATGGGTTTGCTGCCAAGATCTTGGCACGCTGATTCTCCTGCGCTGCTTCAAGCGTGCGCCGCTGCTCCAACAAACAAGGCGCACGTCGGTCGCAAGAAGTTGAAAACAAACCATGAGATCGGAAGGCGGATAAAATAGATTGGGCCCAGGCCCCGCCGGATAATAACAAAACTCAGCAAAAGCATGTCGATTATTGGGGCAGGAAGGCGCTTGAAAGAGATTGGGATCTGGTGCTCCATATATGTATATATATAGATATACTTTCCTACTTTCAACGACCGGCGTGTACCGTGGGTGAATCTCCGATGGCCTTGAGGGCGGCCGCAACCTTCTCGAGCGCCGACTTGTCACCACTGCCCGAGGAATCCACCTCCGAGCCAACCTGTGGGTCAGACTTCTTGGAAGGGCGTGTCACCTGCTCCTTGAGCTTCGCAGTCTCAGGGTCCTGAGCCTTAGCAATCTCCGAAGAAGCCTTGCGGTCAATATCGAGCGTGCCATGAGACTTGGAGGGTTGACCAGGCTGCAGCTTGAGTGCACCCTTTGCACTCTTCAGCGTCGGCGTGGCTCCACCAGCGCTCGCCCGTCGTCTTGTGGCGGCACCAATTGCACAGCCACGTGGACGCTTTCGAGAGATGCTGCCGTCGGAACCCGTTCATGAGTGGAGAGGACGGACATAGGCCACCAGAAGCCCGTGCTGTACTGGCTAAATAGTCGAGACCCCAGGTGTTCTGGCACCGACCGTGGAGTAGCAGTATCCGCTCCCTGTCAGAGATAAACGGAGATCTCGAGCCCAAACGGCCGCGGAGCGAGGGAGGGAAGAGAAAACAGGAAGGCAGGGGGGCAAGAGGAAGGGAGGAGGCTTCAGGGCGAAAAAGATTCAGCATGAGGAGGCTGAGGGAGGAACAAGACGTCCCGCAAGCGCAGAGGCAGCCCAGCTGCGCAGGGAAGGATCAAACCGCCAGCGCAAGAACAAAGCGCAAGCGCAAGAACAAAAAGTCCCGCGGGCGGGCCGCGCTGGCAGACCCTAACGGGCTTGCCGGTCGGACGGGGGCATCAAAGCAGGCGGGCGGGCCTCCAGGCACGCGAATCTGCGGGCCTTCTACGACCCCGAAGGATGTGGTTTGCACAGGGTGTGGCTTGCCACCGGCACCCTGGGGGCACCCTGGGGGGCGGGCGAGGACCTCGACAGAGCTCTCGCCGCGTTCCGAGTCGGGCCTGACGAGGACAGCGTCGTGCCCCCCAGTCCCCAACGGCCCAGACCACAAACCACACCCTGGCGCAAGCACACCCTTTTGTAGTCGCCGGGGCAGGATTGGCGGCCAGCCCCCGCCGGGCGGGTCGGGCTGACCCTGCCGGGCTGGTCGGGCGGAACCTTGAAGCGGGCGGGTGGGCTCCCGAGCACGCGGAAGGCCAGACCCCATCGGGCGGGTCGGAACCCTGAGATCCGACGTTGCAAAAAAAATATTGCTGCAACATCGCAAAAAAGTACGACCGGACCCCCGGACCATCTTTCTGCGCAATTTTTCGAGCCGGATCGATACGTGAGGATCCCGGGGCCCGAAATGGAGCGAAAACGCCCAGCTCGAAAAAATTGAGTCGCCTGGATCTCAGGGAAGGGCAGGCCCACGCGGGCGAGTCGGGCGGGCAGGCCCTGCCGGCCTGGTCGGGCGGAATTCCCTGGAGCGGGTGGAGGAGGAGGAGGAGGGGAGGAGGAGGAGGAGGAGGAGGAGGAGGAGGAGGGAGGAGGAGGAAGAGAGAGGAGGGAGGAGGGGGAGGGAGGAGGGAGGAGGGAAGGAGGGATAGGGAGGAGGGAGGAGGGAGGAGGGAGGAGGGAGGAGGGAGGGAGGGGAGGGAGGGAGGGAGGAGAGGGAGGGAAGGGAGGGATGGGAGGAGGGAGGGAGGAGGGAGGGAGTGAGGGAGGGAGGGGGGAGGGAGGGAGGGAGGGAGGGAGGAGGAGGAGGGAGGAGGAGGAGGATGGAGGAGGGTGAGGAGGGTGGAGGAGGAGGAGGAGGAGGATAGGAGGAGGAGGAGGAGGAGGAAGAGGGAAGGAGGAGGGAAGGAGGAGGAGGAGGAGGAAGGAGGAGGAGGAGGGAGGAGGAAGGAGGAGGAGGAGGAGGTGGAGGAGGGAGGAGGGAGGAGGGGGAGGGAGGGAGGAGGAGGGAGGAGGAGGAGGGAGGAGGAGGAGGAGGAGGAGGAGGAGGAGGAGGAGGGAGGAGGAGGAGGAGGAGGAGGAAGGAGGAGGAGGAGAGAGGAGGAGGGAGGAGGAGGAGGAGGAGGAAGGAAGAGGAGGAGGAGGAGGAGGAGGAAGGAGGAGGAGGAGGAGGAGGGAAGAGGGAGGAGAAGGAGGAGAAGAGGAGGAGGAGGAGGAGGAGGGGAGGAGGAGGAGGTGGAGGAGGAGGAGGAGGAGGAGGAGGAGGAGGTGGAGGAGGGAGGAGGAGGAAGGAGGAGGAGGAGGAGGAGGAGGAGGAGGGGAGGAGGAGGAGGGAGGGGAGGAGAAGGAGGGAGGAGGAGAGGAGAGAGGAGGGAGGAGGGAGGGGAGGAGGCGGAGGAGGAGGAGAGGAAAGGAGGAAAAGGAGGAGGAGAAGAAGGAGGAGGAGGAGGAGGAAGAGGAGGGAGGAGGGGGAGGAGGAGGAGGAGGCGGAGGAGGCCAGACCCCAGAGGGCGGGTCGGAAGGGCGAGCCCCACCAGGCGGGTCGGGCGAGCGGGCCCTCGCGGGGCGGGTCCGGTGTCGGACGGGGCGCGGGAGCGCGAGTCCGCAGGGTGTGAGGTCAGAACCGAAGCCTCGGGCGAGAGCGCGAGGCCTGAGCAAATCGTGGGGGGGTCTCGCGCGAGAGCGCGGTTCTTGAACGGCGAGAGGGGGAGCAACCATGGTGGCCTTCAGGAATGGACATTCTACAGGCTACCCCAGACGTTCCGTCGGTCAGCCCCTGGGGTCTGCGGCGGGGGGGGGCAGAGCGCCCCGGAAATTTCGCTCACGGGCACCGCTCCACGACTGCAGCAGGAAGCTCGGCACAGAGGTAGTCATTGGTCGTGCACCCGCAGGACGCGGATGACAAATCGCGATCTCCAGTGATGGACCTGCATGGGGGGCGGGGCGGCGGCCACTATTGAAGCGCACGAGCAGGATGGAGGGAGAGAGGGACAGTGGACGGGACGAGGAAGACGACGGAGATATGGTCATCCGCATGGGCAGCAGCACAAGCATAGCGGCGCCACAAGACGGTGGTGGGATATAGAAGAAAGAAAGTCCCACCAACTCTCTACGCGGAGGTGATCAAAACGTGTCCTGATTCATGTTCCCCGTTTTCACCTTCGGGAAAAATACCTATGCTCCTTATTCATATACAACCCCTCCCACACCCGACCGGCGACAAAACCGGGTCAATGCGGGCACCCCCCAACATCCCTGTCAGGAAACAATGAAGGGTGCACATTGCGGCAAAATCTGCACTGTGCGCAAGAACCCCGCTTGCACTTTGCGTTGTTTGTCTATTGTTAACCGCTCTGTGCAGCTATCCCAGCCCTGTCAACACGCAGTGCAACAAAAACACTGTGCAGCAAAAGCTGGATCATGCAAGGGCGCCCCGAGATCTTCTTACATTGGTTTTTGAGTGATGGAGCGGCAGGGAGGGAATTTCATATTGACTGGCTCACGATCCCTGAACATGTTTGACAAAGACAGCACGTATTCAATCATATTGAAGTGCAGGTCGCATCTGGGCCCCATGACCGTCCGGCTCCTCCTCCTCCTCCTCCTCCCCGTCCCCCCCTCCTCCTCCATTCTTTCGTCATCCCCCTCTTGGGTATGACGGCTTCCCTAGCCCTTCATTCCACTGCATGCTCCTCCACATCCCTGATCCCGGCAACTCGCCTGGGCATCGTTCCTGGATGGGCTGATAGTGTTACTGTTTTGTTTGGGGTCGCGGGCGGACGCGGATTCGCAGTCGCCGAGCTGAGAGGTCCGGGCCGCGGGCCTGTCAAATTAGCAACCCTGATAGGGTTATGCGGAGCGTCTGGACAAAAAAAACAAAGGTTACATCCCAAGAAACACCCTCAAACTGCCAATCACATGAGGCGCGTGTCTGTAGCGGGAATTGTCCTACAATGACCTGCCAAAGTGCGTCTGAGTCGTCGGGTCTGGTTTCTGAAATGTTCTCAGCCTTCCCCTACTACCTCACACACACACACACCAGCCCTCGCCGCACGCGTGATGCGAAAATCGTTCCCCCGATCACACCAGGAGCCCTCTGGGCGTAGGTGGTCTAGGAAGTTCGCTCTGGGAAACCCCTTTCACCCCCTTCGGGGATTTACCCCTCCCTCTGCACACTCCCCTGGGTCTGGCCTCTCGAGGGGGGCAGGGGGCTGGCCGCTGGAGACTCCATGATCGCATATGGCCTCAAGAGGGCCCGAGATTGAGCAAAAGGCCTCCAAGGTTACTATATATACATGTGTATATATATATATATATATACATATGGCTGCAGATAGCCTCCGGCATGCCTCCAAGAGGCCGCAACGCCGCCCAAACACCGCTCCAAGTCGTGAAGGCGGTAGCCAAGTACGCCCGTCAAGAGGCCAACACCCTTCCAAAACGTGAGAGGACCACATGATGGTTACAGGCTCACCTTTCCGTTTCAGATCGCGCTTTGAGGAGTCAGGATGGTTCCAAGGCCCCCCAAGAGAGCCCCACTGGGGACCGAACATGGACCCAATATGAAAAGAAGAGCGCCTAAGAACGCCCCTAGCCTCCAGAACGAGTGCTCAAAAATAACCGAAACGCAATGTGTCTGCACCGACCCTTCGCTCAACCAAGAAGTGTTTAACAGACGTTGGCATCTCGGGGGCATCCTTGGCTTGTTAGGCCAAACTTGGCTCAAGTGTGCGTATGGCTTCAGGTAGATCAAGATGACCTCCAAAATTGCACAAGATGGCTCAAGATAGCGTGCACCATGCCTCCAAGCCCAAGATCGCCGAAATGTAGCACAAGTGGCCACGGAGACTCCTACGAACGCCCCCCGAGATACCAACATCCGTCCCAAAACTTAGGAACCGAACTGCTGTGTGCCTTCCCGCCTGCTTCCGATTAGTGTTTTGTATGCGTCCTACACTTGTTGTTCCACCGTCTGCTCCTACACCTCCCTGATCAAGGCACGCCGCCTGGGCTGTCCCGGGGCCCGCTCGGATGTCCCACCCACCGAGCTGAAGCCAACTGCTGCTGAGGCATGCCCGTCGACGGCTGAAACGAAGAAGGGGGAACCGTGGGGGGCAGTAAGTGGAGAGAGTCGTCGTCGGACGGTGGCATGGCGAGTTCGCGTGCTCGTTTCTACTCTGACTGTGACCGAAAAAATGGAGAAGCATGGAGGAGGAAGGGGAGGCGGGGGGGGGGAAGGGAGGCAGAGGCGGGGCAGGGAACAAAGAGGGCAACGAGGAAGAACTGACTGGGTAATGAGAGGTGGGAGGAGAGGACGGAAAAGACGGTGGGAGGACGACCGCGCGCCACGCCACGATTCGACGCACCACACCATGTGGAAGGAAGCGACAGGGGCGTGGGGAGGGAAAGAGAGGACGCAGGAAGGGCCTGGCGATGAGGAGGGGATCGCAGGGAGGGACACAAAGGGGGGAGGGGAAGGAGCAGGAATGACAGGAGAGGCTGGTGTAAAGATCCTATCAGACACCTGCATCGCCCGACGGCTTCAGATAACCACGATGCACGAGGGTATGTCTAACAGGCGCGACTTGGGACGACCGATCGCCCTTACCATGTTTGGCGCTGACGAATACCCACCGAAACGACTGATGACGGTCCGGAGGAGTGGGGACGGGGAAATAGGCACGAATAGAGACGCAAACACATGGAGTAAGAAACATCAAATCAATACCTGCGCCCCATGTGCCGCCTCATGATGCGCAGTCGCGGAAACACAACCTACATGAATGCTGTCACACTGAACAATAATACCCAACTCCAAAGTTTGCGCATGAGGAGGGCCGGGCAGGAAACAGAAGAATAATGGGAATATTGAGAAAGCTACCTGACCCCAAAGGTCTCATATACTCAGACATGCTAAGGGGCAGAGCTGATACCAGAGAGTTAGTTGATAAATGGTTGGGGAACATCAATGATCGTGCAACGTGCACGTCGTCACAGCTTTGCGCTGATCGCTGGCCCACAACATCAATGACCATCCATCCGCTGATGGAGGCACTACGTGCCGAGCTCGTATCGGGTGAAGCCGCCCTGACCCCAACTTGGCAGCACAGGCGGTGGAGGAAGTACACGCCCGACGAAGCCAGCGCGTCACCCGAAACAATGATCTCCTCGCAATGCCCACCATGCGACCCATGGGGCCTTTAGGCGTTGATTCGTTCTGGGTTCCCACATTACGCTTAAGTCGGGTCTGTCCCCCTACAGGCCGATTTTGAACACAAAATTAGAAAGATACCCAACACATACCCTAAAAATGCTCAAAAATGGTAAAAATAACAACAGTCCCCAGACTATTGTTTGACTATTTTTGAATATTCCCCCTGTAGAGGGGCAGGCCCGACTTAACATTACGCCGAAGGGTGGGGAAGGGGGGGGGTCTTGGTCTGGGCTGGCGCTGAGTCGCTCTGCTTGTTACCAGTCGCGCAAGCAGACTGAGGGGGTGTCTTCTGACCAGTCGCCCAAAGCAGCCGCCAAAAGGAGCCACGATCTCTGGGAAGGAGGGGGCCTGCGCCGATCGGCGAAGCAGGAAATGAAACAAATGCGACGGTGCGTGCTTTCGCCACGAATCAGTACCTCCCGCCTTGACTCACGCACTGGCCAGCGGTGTGGGCGGTGGGCATCACCGAGAGCGATGCTGGCCGCCAAAGACGTGTGGAAAACAATTTGGCTGCTGCTCATATGGCCAAGCACACGAGAGGCAGCTCAGGGCGCTGCAAGGAAAAGGGTTTCTGTTTGTGGCACGAGACCTGGTAACAGGACTCAAACTGCTAAGGGTAATCGGGACACGCCTGCATCAAATTTCGGCTCCGCTCGACACGCGTGTATCGGTATATCCATGTACCGGTGTGTATCCCAGGTAAATAGATTAAACTGCAATTCCTCCACGTATGAACCGTAATAGATCATACTGCTCCTACTCCACCTCCTCCATTTCCTCCTCCTCCTCCTTCTCCTACATCCCTTATCCTTATAAGTACTGGTCGCACCACCGACGTGTCGTCGGGGCAGGCAGCTCGTTTCGCCAGAGACGTCACAACCTTCTCGCCTGCGAACTTACACATCTGAAACTCACAGCAAGCACACGGTATAGGCCAGAACTCGCCCCTTGAACACTCGTCTTAACACACTCTCGCACTTACACGCATTGAGGGCGGGTCGATTTCAAAATGGAGATCTCGCCGCGGCGTCGCGCTCACCCGTCTTAAGCACCTCCAAACGATATGATGCACGGACGGAGGGAGGGTCTTTTCGACAAGCCTGAAACTCCCTGGGAATGTCTTACGGCCTGCAAACCTGTGCAACCGTTGTGCAGGTGGAGGGCGGACATGCTCAAAATGGAGCTCTCGCCTCGGCGTCGCGGACGCTCACCCTAAGCATTACTAACAACTACGTACACGGATGGAGGGCGGGTCGTTTCCATCATGGGGCTGTCGCTTTGGTTGGGCGCCCGAGTTATCCGGGGTGACTCGGGTCCGGGGTAACTCGGGTTTGGATTCCCGAAAAAGGAACCCGAGTTAGCCCTGACCCGAGATACCCCTGATGATTCGGGGCTCTGGACGCCCGAGTTATCCGGGGTGACTCGGGTCCAGGGTAACTCAGGTTTGGATTCCCGAAAAAGGAACCCGAGTTAGCCCTGACCCGAGATAACCCTGATGATTCGGGGCTCTGGACGCCCGAGTTATCCGGGGTGACTCGGGTCCAGGGTAACTCGGGTTTGGATTCCCGAAAAAGGAACCCGAGTTAGCCCTGACCCGAGTTACCCCCGATGATTCGGGGCTCTGGACGCCCGAGTTATCCGGGGCAACTCGGGTCCGGGGTAACTCGGGCTCGGATTCCCGAGACACGACCCCGAGTTAGCCCTGACCCGAGTTACCCCCGATGATTCGGGGCTCCGATTTGGTGCCGTCTTGAAACAACCCGGAAGGTACTCCAGCTTGCATAAGAAAGGGAGGGGGGTCTCATTTCGGGGGGGGTCTCTCCCAGGCTCTCCTGGAGGGCCTGGGGGGGGGGTCTGGGGACGACGTTTGGGAGGGCTCTCCCACGGGGGGGGGGGGTCTGAAATGGCTCGTCTTGGAGGGTCCAAACCCCCTCCCTTCTATTACGAGATCTGGAGTACACGAATGCACGACGGTCTTTCTCATCATGATGTGCTTGTTTTCCACCACCACCACCATAAGTTGGAGGGGAAAAAGAGGAGGAGGAGGACGAAGAGGAGGAGGAGGAGGAGGAGGAGGAGGCGGAGGAGGAGGAGGAGCAGGACCCCCTCCCCCTCCAACTTATGGTGGTGGTGGTGGAAAACAGGCCCATCATCATCACGCTCGCGCCTGCGACCGCAGCACTCGCCCCCAGCAGTCAGAGGCACGGAGTCCGCGGTGCCACGGCCGGAGGGCGGCCCCCGTGCCGCGCGGGGGCCCTCTCGCTCTGCAGGGCCCGCTCTCGGTGCTCCTGCGGCAGAGGCCTGCAGGGCAGGCGCACGAGGGCGAGGGCGGCTCCCGCTCCAAGCGGGGCTGCCTCTGGGCCTCCCTGATCTGTTGCATCCAGAAGGCCGAACTCGGTCTGCTACTCGAGCCAGGTCCGCGAGACGATCCGTATGTTTCGAATCGTCTTGACGGGTACTGTCGGTTCTCTGTACTTCACTCGAGCTGTAGGACAGCTACAGAGCTGCTACTTACAGAAACCCATTCAAAATCATCAGGCGCGTTCATCTGTTGCATCTAGGGGGCTTGACCCAAGGCACCCTAAATAAGGAACGAGGCCCTTTTTTTCATATCATAAGCTGACCTTCGACTTCGCATCGAAAAAACTTGAGGAACACCTCGGGCAGGGTGTGGAACAATCACGGAACACCGAGCCCCTCCCCAACTAAAAAGGGTTCCTTCTTCAGCGCCCCGACTGTATGGCCCCACCGCGTCGCAGCCCTTCTCGCCCGAAGGACGGGTAAAACAGCGCCTTTCCGCTGCATGCCCGCCTGCGCTGAGGGCCCACGGGGCGCCCGTCGTTCAAGTGGCCACTTCGCGCAGGCAAACATGTCCATGACGGTCCACGACGGGGGCTTGGGACGGGAGGGCGTGCTGCAGCATCGCTGATCGATCTTGGGCTTGCTGTGGTCCTCCCTGCTGCCCCCCCTCTTCGCCCCCGTCCACCCCGCGATCCCCCTCCTCCTCCTCCTCCTCCTCCTCCTCCTCCTCCTCCTCATCCTCCTCGTCCTCGCCCCCGTATCTTCCTCCACCCACCCCCAGGCGAGGGAGACCTGCAAATGGAAGGGTCTGCTTTGGGACCGTCGCTTCGCGGAGTGCTGCTGAAAAAATCGCCAGCAGCCGTCTTTCAGACCCCGTTCGAGGCAATGCCGATGACAACTCGGCTCGACAAGGCCCTGGCCCAGAGGGGAGAGAGGAGAGGGACGCGAGGGGGAGAGGGTGAAGCAGAAGCGATGGGACGCCACCCTCGCTATGGGGGGGGGGAGCGAAGTAGGAAGGGCGAGGAAGGAGAAGAGGAAGGAAGAAGGGCCGCCCCCTCCTCCTCCATCTCTTTGCGTGTGAATAACTCCTCCCTGTCGCGCCCCGAGGTCAGTCGGAAGGGCGGGCGGGGCGTTTCGCCTCAGACTTCTTCTTTACCATGTATGAGCCTCAGGGTGAAAAGCTGGCAACAGCTTCACATCTGGAGGGCGGGTCGCTCCCAAACTGCAGCTCGCGCCTTAGCGCCGTGCACGGTCGTTTGGACCATTCGCGAGGGTTTCGCTGATTGAGTGCGGGTCGTTTCCAAAGTCTGGCGCTCGCCTCAGAGCCGCGCGCGGTCGTTCGAATAAAAGTGCAGGAGCTTCACGGATTGAGGACGGAAGCTTTTCAAAATGTGGCCCTCGCTCCAACGCCGCGCACGTTCGTTCTAATGAAATTGCAAGAGCGTCACGGATTGAGAGCGGGCCGCTGTCAAAATGTGACTCTCGCCTCAGCGCGGCGCATTCTTGTTCTAACCAGTTGCAAGCGCGCCAAGGATTGAAGGCGGGTCGTGTTCAACATGTGGCTCCCGCTTGAGCGCCGCGCACATTCGTTCTAAAGTTCGCACGAGCTTCACGGATTGAGTGTGGCTCATCTTCAAATGTGGCTCTGGCCTCAGCGCCGCGCACGTTGATCAAACAACTTGCAAGAAGCTCGCACCTTGAAAGCGACTCGTTTTCAAAATGTGGCGCTCGCAGCAGCGCCGTGCGGATTCGGTGCTTCGGAACGATTCACGATCGTCAATTCGGAACAGGTGTGTTAATTCGCTGTGCGAAGTCCAAGGAACGTTGGTTTGGTATGATTTAGGACCGTCTAGACGCAACAGTCAAGTTGACTCGTCACGATGAGTCCTGATAAGGGTGTTGGCACGCTTCAGGATTTTCACACTGCTGTCCCCCAGCGGGGCGCTTCCGTCAGTGGACATGAACCCTTGTAGAGGCCTGTGAACAATGAGCTTGGTGGGAAGGAGCATTCCAACCTCGTTGATGATACGTGGGTTTGAACTGATCCTCCCCGTCATCCTTCTCCTCCTTCCATTTCCTTATAAATGACTCCTCCCTGTCCCACCCCGAAGCCGTCCGAAAAGGGCGGGCTGGGCGTTTCGCTTGAGAATTCCTCGCCATCTACGGCCCGGAAGAAAACAATTTCACACGTAAAGGCGGGTGGTTTTCAGAATGTAGTTCTCGCTTTACCGCCGTGCACAGTCTTAAACAGTTGCAAATACTTCACGGTGTGAGGAAACGTCGTTTTCAAAATGTGGCTCTCGCCTTAGCGCCGCGCACATTCGTCAGACAAATTGTAAGGGCTTCACGGCTAGAGGGCGGTTCCTGTTCAAACTGTGGATATCGCCTTTGCGCCGTGTGTATTCGTGTTAAACATTTGCGCGAGGCTCACGAATTGAGGACAGGTCGTTTTCAAAATATGGTTCGCGCCCTAGCGCCGCGCACATTCGTCAAACAAGTTGTAAGAGTTTCACGGATTGAGGGCTGCTCTGTTTCAACATGTGGCACTCTCCTTAGCACTACGCACAGTAGTTTTTAACAATGTTCAAGAGACTCGCGGATTCTCATCGCGAAAGTACCAAACACGGTGTTTTGCAACGATTCAGCGTTGTCTGGATGCAACAGCTACGTTGACTCGCTATGTTGAAGTCCCAGGAATGTGTCCCGCACGATTCAGAATCGTCAAAACGCAACAATCAACTGAACTCCTGGCGCTGAGGTCCGGAGAACGGTGTCTAGGCACGCTTCAGGATTTTCACACGGTTGTCCCCCCACGGGGTAATTCCCTCAGTGGACATGAACCCTTGTAGAGCCTTTGAAAAGGGAGCTTACACCGTTGATGACTCTTGGGTTTACACTGGTCCTCTTCCTCTTCCTCCTCCTCCTCCTCCTCATCCTCCTCCTCCTCCTCCTCCTCCTCCCCGTACCCCCTTCCCCACTTTGCCCCCTGCCCACGCTCTTGCTCGGGGGGGGGGGGGGGGCACACACCAGGGCCGCCCGCGCGCCCCAGCCCCTCCCCTCCCCCCGAAGACCTGCGCCACAAAGAGAGAGGGCACGGGCACCGCTGGCCCTCACGAGGAGGACGCGGCGCGGTCGCGTCACTGGCCGCACGGTTCGGGCCCACCCCAGGGCCGCCCGCGCGCCCCTCCCCCCCGGTGACCTGCGCCACAAAGAGAAAGGGCACGGGTACCGCTGGCACTCACGAGGAGGGCGCGGCGCAGTCGCGTCACCCCTCTGGCCGTGTGGTTTGGGCCGAGGGTGGCCGCGCGGCCGCGCGGCGCGCTCGGGACAGCCGCCCTCCGCCTTCGCCTCCTCCTACTTCCACGTCCTCGCCCGCCTGCTCCGCCCCATCCTTATCGTCGTCCCCTTCTTTTTCCCGCTCCTCCTCGAGCTGCTCCTCCTCGAGCTGCTCCTCCCCCTCCTTCCCCCGCTTCTCCTCGGTCTCCTCCTCCTCCCCCTGTTCCACGTGTTCCCTCCATCCTGCTCCCTTCTTCATCGTCGTCATCCTCCTCATCATCAGCAGTATCAGTATCAGCCTGAGTAATCGTCATCATCATCATCATCATCATCATCATCATCATCATCAGCAGCAGCAGCATCATCAGCAACAACATCATAATCATCATCATCAGCATCGTCAGCATCAGCAGCATCAGCATCATCACCATCGATTCCACGAACCACCAGCACCAACACCACCATCATGATCATCCTCAGCATCACCATCATCATCATTAGCGTCGTTTTCGTCGTCATCATCACCATCGGCATCATCATCCACATATGTATCAACATCAACATCAACATCAACATCAGCATCAACAGTAACATCAACATCAGCATCATCATCTTCAACAGTATCATCATGATCAATATAGATATGAACATCGTCAACAACTTCATCGTCATCATCGTCGTCGGCATAGTCATCAAAACCCGTGTCATCCTCATCAGCAGATCCTCCTCATCCTCAACATCCTCGTCATCAACGTCGAGTGACATCCACCACAACCATCCACCACAAGCATCCATCATCAGCCACCATGCCGTATCACCATCTTCAGCATCATCGCAAAGAGCAAAGGCACCAGCATAACCATACCCGTCATCAGCATCAGCACGAGCATCATCGTACTCATCATCGTTATCAGTCACAACATCATGATAAACAGAAGCATCACCATCAATACAATAATGATCATCATTGCCATCGCCGTCAATACAATCGCACCATCGCCATCATCAATCCCATCAACATCATCAACATCATCACCACTATCTGCACACTGACCATCACCATCATCATCAACAGCATCATAATCATCATCAGCAGCAGCATCGTCATCGTCATCATCATCATCATCATAATCAGCATCATCATCTTCACCACCATCACCGTCATCATCGTCGTCAGCATTACCATCATCATCACCACCCTCAGCATCAGCATCATTATCACCATTCTCATCAGCATCATCATCACCATTATCATTACCACCATCATTATGATGATCATCAGCATCAACATCATCAATATCATCATGATCGTGATTGTGATCATGATCCTAATCATGACATGATAATCGTCATCATCATCATAATCATCATCATCATCCCGATCTCCTCCTCCTCCCCTGGCTCCACGCCTTCACACCATACCCCCCCCCCTTAGACAGAGGCCCCCCTCATCTTCCTCATCTTCTCTTTCTACACATGTTTCTCGCTTTCCTTCTCCTCCTCCTCCCGCTCGTTCCGCGTCAATCGCATGGCTCTTCTGCCTATTCAATGATTTCGTCTCTCCCTCTTCTCTCTGCCGCGCGCTCCCTCGAGGATCCTCCGCCTCGCAATCTTCCCCAGCGTCCTCCGCTTCCCATGGCTGCACCGTCTTGCCACCGCTCGGACGTCCATTCCCTGTGCGTTGATTGACATGCTCTCTTTGCCCCGAGGTGATCCCTCATGCTCCGAATGGTCCAGATTTCGGGCGCTGGCCTGGCAAGGGAAACACGCACATGTCGGAACGATGCCCGGCCGTCGCCTCCAACAATCACAACTGCTCCTCCCCGCGGGCACACGCTATAACACACAGAGCGGGTCCGTGGAACTGCCGGGCGGGCGCCAGATCCACGGATCAAAACCAATGTCACCTGCTTCGGCCACGCAGCGTGCCGATCCTGCACGCACACTGGAACCGTCGCTGGTCCATTCGCATGAATCAGATTGGCACGCCAAGATAGGTACGGAAACACACGGAAACGATGCCACGATGCCCGAAACAAGTGTTCTCCGACTCCGACGGCGACCGCTGTTGGGCAGTCGACTTGATGTGTTTCAAAATGGATGGCAACGTCCGCGGCGGCGAGACCGACAGGGACTCGTGTTCAAATCAGGCAGAGACTGCAGTCGAGCTTCGTTGCAATGTTTTCTGTACCCCTTCCGGTCCTCCCGATCCACGCTTGCGTTTCGATTGCTGCTGTCCGTGGGCCCCGGAAACGTCTGGGCCGAGTTCTGCCGCCTTCCGAAAAAATACCAGACCGAAGAAACCCGCACACTTATTTCAATTTTCGCAAGCTCATGCTTCATGTGCGCAACATCATGATTGTTGGACTTTCGCTGGAACTGGTTCGCAGATTGCCATCCAACGCAGCAGTGCGTGAACCTCCCCAATCCTCAACATCCCATTTCCTCCAGCGTTGCAAGATTCGAAGTCGCGCAAGACATTGCAAAATCCCGGTTAGCCGAGGGTCAGCTGTGGAATATGTTGCACACCGCTCACCAATGCCCAAATAGTTTCGGCAATCAAATCGCCTGCCCCACAACAGAGTGCGGCGCTGCGGTGGACAAACTAGATCGATTCAAACGGTTTTGGGGTAAACGACAAGATACCCATACCGCTAATCCAGGGACTTCGCCCCTGGTGCTTTCTGTCCAGAACTTCGACGCGAATGAAGCCGTGGTCGAAACCTCTTTCCAACCTGAGCTTTTCGTGGTGGCACTAAAACTGCTCAAGCAGAAAATTAAAACAGGGCTAGGATCGGGATAAATCGCTCCAGAGCGTTCCGGAACGCTCTCAGAGCGTTCCGGAACGCTCTGGAGCGGCCGCGGCGCCCAATACCTCCTCCCAACCCGCCGATTCTCAGAGATTTCGAATTATCCCGATCCGATTTTGTCCCGATCTTCGCGTCGTTTTAGAAAATCATGGAGGCCCGCGCAAATTTCCTGGGCTCCTGCGAGAACTTCTGCTCGTGCAGTCCGGCCTTTGTTGCTCGCTGATGGGAGTGGGATGATGGGAGGAGGAGGGGGGAGGAAGAGGAGGAGGGCGGGGGGGGGGAGGAGGAGGAGGAGGAGGAGGAGGAGGAGGAGGAGGAGGAGGAGGAGGAGGAGGAGGAGGAGCCGTAGCCATTTTGGCTCAAGGGGCCTGCTCCTGGACTTCCCAACCTCGCTCAAGCGCGGCCAGCAGAGACGGCCATTTCGGCCACGGACCCAGTGCCGCGCAGCCGCCCATGGTGAACTGGAGCTCGCAGCGTGGCAACAGGCAGCAGCAGCGTGATGGCCGCCGCGGAGGTTGGACCTCGGACTGGAAAGGCTGGTCCAGAGACAAGAACGGAGAATGGAAAAAACAGGAGCAGAATAAGCAGTACGTTGTGAGTGGCACGTGTGGCAAGTGGAAGTGGATCAGTCGTGCGTACAAGGACCCGCTGTGCAAGTGCGGGGCCATGCTACTCTCCAGTATGCCAAAGAACGAGGAGCCCTCTGAGGATGACCCGCAGCTCATGCGTATCGTCCAGGGGCTGCAGGGGCTCCTTGGTGGCCCGCAGTTGGAGGTTTTCAAGAAGCAGTACGGTGCAGCCGCTGACAGAGGCGAAGACGACGACGAGGAGACGGGTGCCGACCGTGGGACCCACTTATCGCAGCAAGTCAGCCTCGCCAAGCGAGCAATGCAAAGGGCCACCGCCTATAAGGATGAATGCCAGAAGCGTGTCGACCAACTACGTGAAGAGTTGGAGCAAGCAGAAGAGTCCCTCGCCGTCGCCGTGGCTCAAGAAGCAGCAGCCAAGGAGACGGCCGCCACCAAGTCCAGGGAGTGGGCGGCCATGGTGCGCCCAGAGGAGGGTGCAGCGGAGGCAGTGCCCACGCCCCCAGTCGCTGGCGTCGCGGCCATGGGCGAGGCCGAGCAGCGCATCTTCGCCCAGTTCCTCGCCGCCAACCCCGCCATCGCAGGGCACCTCGGCATCCAGGTGCCAGGCGGGGCCGCGGGGGGCGCCCCCGCGCCAGCCGCCGCGGCCGAGGCCCCAGGCGCCCCAGCCCCAGGCGGCCTGGCGCCACCTGGGCCAGCGGCGGCAGGCGTGGCGCCCGCCCCAGGCGCAGTGGCGCGGGCAGCCCGCCAGGCAGCCATGGGAGCGGGCGCCGGCGGCGGCCCCAGCGGCGGGCGGGCCCAGGACGCCCGCGGCAGGCGCGGCGCCACATCGCAGCCCCCAGAGAGGCGCAGCACCAGCCCACGGCGAGAGACCACCATGCAGGTCGACGGCGGCGAAGCTGAAAGTTCTCCTCATGCTCGTGATAGCCACGCTTTTCGTGAGCAATAGTGAGGCAGCGATCGCCGACCACCCGTACATAGACTACGCGGCCAATTTTGATTACCCGTCCTTCTCTCAGGCTAAGGGGAATGCAAGTGGGAAGGGAGGGTCTCTAGCAATCTACGCCGCTAGTATCACTACATGGAACAATACCGCTAAGAAGTATCTCTTGGACTCTCGTTTCACAGCAGACGTTTGTATCCTGACAGAGACGCACCTCACATTAGACCGACATGGGGATGTTCGGAAAAAAGTTTCAGAAGAGTGGCTGGAAGACATATGTCTGTCCTGCCACACCCACCGCTCAGGGAAGCCAAGGCGGTATCCTTCTCGGGGCTCGATCTCACCTATCTTCTCACGCTCGGGTCATGGGAGCCAAGGGCCACATCAAGCCTCTTGCTATAGGGACCCGATGGACCAGTTGTATAATCAAACTCGATGGGGTGAATTTCTTGGTTGTCGCCGTATATCTGATTTCAGGGGTTGGGATGAACCAAGCAAATCGTGATATCGTCATGGAATTCACCACCCACATTCGCACGCAGAAGCTCCCCTACCTTATTGCGGGGGACTGGAATGTTGTTCCTGGAGACTTGGAGAAACCCATGAAGTGGCTTTCCTGGGTTCGCGGGGTCGTGGTTACCCCAGAGAATACGACGTGGACGTGCTCGAATGGGCACCGCATGCTGACCGGCGTCTTGCCCTCGACACCTCCCTCACGGCAGTCCTGGAGGGCCCGTGGAGACCGCACCTAGGCGTGGCAGGAGTTCTGGCACGCGCAGTAGCTCAGAAAGAGATTTTGGCATGCAGTCGGGCCTCCCCTCTCCCCAAAGAATATTTGGAGCTAAACACTCTTGGGAATATTATTACGAGAGGGCGGAGGAGGAGGAGGAGGAGAGCATGAACCTCATACCCACCTACCCTGTCTGTGCCCAGCATGTCAGCAAGCAGATTACCCGAGATTACGCCATCTTGAGTCGAGCCCTGGAGTTGCAGGAAACCCACAACAAGGTGGGGTCCCAGTCTGCACCGCAGCGAGGCCAGTGCGCGCAACTACTCAGGCGCCCCCTGCTGCCGCCAGCGCCCCAGACGGGGCTGGCCACCAGCGACGCCAACCGGTGGCAGGTGACCGTCGCACGCGTGCAGGATCGTGATCATTTCCTGCGACGCCCTGGGCCCCATGCACAAGTGTTTGCGCTGCAGGCTCTCTTGAACAGAATCATTCCTGATCTTAGATGGCCAGAGTATGTCGACCCCGAGATTAAACATGTCATTCTCGAGTATTTCACAGGCCAGTTCTCGGACCTAGAGGTTTCGAGGCCAATTTTCAGATTGGGTCTGGGCAGCTTCTTGGGGATTATCTTGAGCAGATACCTCAGCATTTCCAGAAGAAAGAAAACCACGCGTCTCGGAAGGCCTTCCAGGAGTGGATCGAGGAGGACTTAAAGAAAGGAGGTAAGATCTCACATGCCATCACCAAGGGCACCCCTGCCCCTCCTGAAGAACAAGACGTGGTACCTCTTAACGGGACCCTCACCGATGACCCCATCCTGATTATGCAGCATAAGCTCACCTATTGGGAGAAATACTGGAGCCCGAAGGGACCCCGCAAGTGCCCTGAAGATCCTCCCTGGCTCCAAGAGCTCCGAAGAGTTGCCCTACAGCTTGCTGCCCAGGTGCCCGACTGGACTGAAGCCGAAGTGTTTGAAGTTGTTCGGAGGTACAGCCCTAGCTCAGCAGGAGGTGCTGACTTGTGGCACCCGCGCGAGCTCGACGCCCTGCCGCCCGAGGGCAAGACTGCCTTCACCGACCTGATCAATCAGGTTCGGACGACCTTTAAGTATCCCGCGCAGGTGCTACTCAACATGGTTCGTCTCCTCCCTAAGAATATCGAGTCCGATCGGCCCATTACCCATACCAACAGTTTCTATCGGATTCTAGTCAAGTTGTACCGCCCAGGCCTCACCGCATGGGATTCAAAAAGAGCAGGATTTTGGGATGATGCGATCCGAGGCTCATCGTGCCTCCGAGCCGCCCTTTTGAGTGAAGTGACAGCGGAGCTGGTCACCAGTTTGCAGATACCGCTAGCAGAAGCATTGATTGATATCGAAGTTTTTCGACACCATTTGTACGGAGTACGTCTGCGGGGTGGCCATCAGTCTTGAGTATCCCACCACCCCGCTTATGCACGCCATGATTGTTCACCAAGCAGCCAGATTCTTGTCATCTGCCTCTTTAGGATGCTCGTCGCCCACGTGTCCGACCGGCAGTGTCCTGCAAGGCTGTACAGTCAACATATTTAGCCCGAGCATTTCTGTTTAACATCTTGGAAGACTTACACTATCAGTTTCCACGTGTTCGTTTTCGTACCTGGGTGGACGACCTGAGATTGAGAGTTTGGGTTTCGTCTAAGGAGATCCTGGAGGTGGTTCCAGAGGCCATGGCGTTCCTGGGTAAGAAGCTCGAGGCTCACGGTTGCAAGCTCTCTCCCAAATCCTGTGTTCTCGCGTCGGTGCCTGGGCTGAGCGTCAAAATCAACGAGCGTACCAAGGAGTTGGGGTGGGCCGTCAAGACCAGTGTCCAGGGGAAGGACCTCGGCCTGGACACTACCTTGGGGCTTCGGAGGCGCTTGAAGATTCGGAAAGAACGCTTCAAGAAGGGGCTCCAGAGGCTCAACGGGATCACCAACCTCACCAGGACCACCAAGAAGAGTCGGAGGCTGGTCAACACGGGGGCCCGTCCACAGCATTTCTGGGGCCAACAGGGGCAAGGTATTGCGCCGACAGTTCTCAAGCAAGTTCGGGGACGACTAGTCCGAGGGCTTGGATATGTTCCCAAGTATGGATGCACGACCGCAGGCTTTGCTTTGTTAGCACGGGGACAGCAGCAGGAGGATCATGTGCACTACCTCCCGATGCAAGCTGCCAAGACCTGGTTCGACATGGTCAACCAGAATCCAGAGTTGCACAAAGCGATAGGAAAGAGATGGTCTCCTACAGTGGCACGTCTGGCGAGTAAGACCCGATCCAGTAAGGTTACCTCCCTCTTCTCCGCGCTCATTGCCACCCTACATGACCTAGGAGTGTACATGGTGGGGCCCTGGGGATGGATCCTCCCTGACGATCAACGGTATAAACTCGTTCCTGGAGACCTCAGAGCCCAGACGGCCTTCCTGGACGACTTCAGTGCATATGTTTCTCGGGTTCTCTGGGAAAGGGCCTCACACTTCCATCTCGGAGGGGGAGCTGAGTTTGGGATCGACACGTTCCAATTTCAGAAGACCTATCGGACGCTTCGGAAGGATAACCAGCCCACCCGAGCCAAAGCCCTCCAAGCCCTCGGGAAGGCCTCGACCTGGACCAATGCCCGAGTTCACGAATGTAAACCAAGCCAGTCAGCGCGATGTGCCAGGTGTGGAGCACCAGTGGAGGACGACCTTCACCGCCTTTGGACATGCCCAGCGCACGTGCGCAGTACCGATGAAGCAGTCCTCGACTCCCAGCACCTCATCCAGAAGGCTATTGATGAGTTCCCCTCATATCCAGTGAAGTGGGGACGAGGACTGCAGCCAACTGATTTTACGACAGGACGCCTGGACCAACACCCACCCAGAGCCACCCTCGGAGCCACGGGGACCTTCATGATCCAAGGGGGCCCCATCAAGGGCAAGTTTTTGGTGGGGACCGACGCTGGAGGAGGAAGGTTTCCGAATGATCCGAGGCTGAGGAGAGTTGGCTGGGGGGTCGCAGTGAGAGATTCCGACCTCGAGACCATAGGAACTTTAAGAGGAGGCCTGCCAGGGAAACAGACGGTCAACCGCGGGGAGCTCTACGCGGTGGTCCAAGCCGTCCAGAATCTAGCAGGTGAGATCACCATAGTGACCGACTCAGCATACGTATATCGTGGAGTATTACGAGGGCCCCTCTAGCAGCATAAATGTTATGTAGACCTATGGGAGGAGTTTTGGAAGGCCCATCAGAACTTTAACAGGACCATGGAGTTCCACAAGACTAAGTCCCACCCCACGGAGAGTGGTTTCTGGGATTACAACATCCAGCCCTGGGCGTACCTGGCAAACCAGTTGGCAGATCAGGTAGCAACAGACGCAGCCGCACGAGTCCAGCTTCCTGATTGGGTGACCCGCCCCGTCTTAGAAGCCGATCGCGAGGCAGAGCTCATCCAGAATCGAATTGCCGCCGTCCAGGAGTTTTTCTGGGAGGTTTTCCCAGCCCCGCCTCCTGCTCCCAAGAAGCGGGGGCGGGTTAAGGCCCCGAAGAAGTGGGGCCATGCCCAACATGTTTTGGAGGACGTTCCCGAGGGCCTGCGGTGCAAGATATGTTTCAGGTATCAGATTCACGGGACCAAGGAGTCCTGGCTCGAGTCCCAGTGCACCCCGAATCATGCCCAGTGGATTCACACGTCGCACCTCCCACACCTCCACGTCTTCCGTGGGGTCGCATGTTGCAAGCAGGTGTGGGGGGGGGGTCGTCGACCCGAGCCTTTAAGTTGAAGGACCCCTGCCTCCCCCCCCACAAGCACGGGGAAAGAGGCGAGGTCACGGCTGCTTCGTGGACTGCTGCCGCAGGGACTGCAGCAGTGGCCGTGCTCCTTGGCCGCCAGATCGCAGGAGGACCGCGCGCGGGCCCTATAGGAGTGCCAGGCCACAGGACCTCACAAGGAGGTCCCGATCGGGCCCCGAGGAGTGCTCGGACTACCCCATTAGAAGCATGCAACATGCAACATGGAGGAGGAGGAGGAGGAGGAGGAGGAGGAGGAGGAGAAAGAGGCGGAGGAGGAGGAGGAGGAGGATGAGGAGGACCCTGGCACCAAGCCCAAAACAGGGGTGCGCCTTCAACGGGGGACTCTTATCCCGGAGTTGGTGCCAGCGGTTGGCTTCCTGCCACCTCAGAAGCTCGACGATCATCACCCTCACCGGGATCGGGATCATCCTTCCTCGGTGACGGACAGCTGCCGACATTGGTGGCGGTGCCAACCTTTGAGCAGGGACCGACCGTCCCGGCATTCCTATAGTCCTACCACGAATAGTTCTTAGAATCCACAAATGTTCTAAGAACAGAAACAATGTTCTCTGAACATTTACCCGATGTGATAAAACAGGACAGACTCTGCCAGGCATGCTGTTTCGTGGAAAACTACAAAAGGTTATGAGAACATGGCTTGGCAGGGTTGCTGGCGAGCCAGGGCGCTTCGCCACTGCTTGAAACCTCTAGGCATTCGAGCTCGGGGGGGGGGACTGGCAGGAGCAGGAGGGAAAGCGAGAGGAGCACTTTCGGTGCCAGTGGCATCGGCCGAAGCGCGAGAAGTGCGGCCGATCCACAGGAACGCCAGGCGTGCCAGGGCCGGGCGGCGAAGACAGCCACCACACCCGGCCACTCCCCGAGGCACGGCGTCAAGCACACCCGCACTCCCCGCGGGAGCGCGCGCGCGGAAGGGGGGAGGAAGGGAGGAAGGGAGGGAGAAGGAGGGCGAAGCAACAGAGAGGCAGGAGGGAGGATCTGGGGGCCCCAAGACCGATGGATGACGGACCGCGCGAGGACCTCGAAATCCCCAGGGACCTCACCACGCGGTCCGTCACCGCACAGTGTTAGAACCCAAGAAACTCTGGTCGCCCGAGACGTCCACACGGCGTGGTCATCATACCGATTTTTGGGGCCCCCGACCGGGTCGGGCCACAGAGGGAAACGACACATGGGGGCGTCATCGAATCAGCTGTTCACAGCTTTCCCGGCGGCGGATGCGGCCGTGCATCCAGGAATGTGCATGCTGAAACCATCCGCATGCTGCATATTTCGCACCGCCCCTTCCATCTCGAAACCACTGTTTTTCGTCCGCCCGGGACGAGAGGACGAAGAGATCGCGGACGCGGCCAACGACAAGGATAACGAAGGGACGAAAGGTGAAACGGGAGGAATGGTGATCAGGAAAAGGGTGGAGAACAGAAGGGAAACTGTTCCAAACCGACGCTGCCGGGCAACGCAAGCCCCCATCTTGATGGGGGTGGTGGTGTTGTATTCCACCGATAAGCCTCTGAGGTATCCCCTCCTTTCCAAAACCCGACACCAGCATTCCGCGCATATCCAGGACGGCTCGTAGAAAGCAAACTCGCCATATGCGCGGCCGCTCCTGGTCCTCAGGGCGAGCTTGGCATGGCGCGGCTGAGGGGGTGGCAGACTTGACCACACTTTCGAAACCCATTCATGTACAACTTGTTTGCAGGCTATCTTACTAACAGAACCACGACAGTTGAGACAACACCACCTAGAAATTTAAGTTGCATAGAAAATTAGACGAGCATTGCTGAGCTAGGGCAAAGGCAGAAAGCGAGATCGCCTCTCAATCCTCCTAATTTGCCTCGACGAAGGCTTGCTAATCCCAGTCGCGCAAGCATTCATCACAGTTGCGCGAATGATGCGTTCTCTAACGAGGGCGGCGACGGCGACAGCCCATTAATAACAAGAGTTGAGCAGGGGCGAGTCGGTGGCTGTCAGCTCTTTTTGACGCTAGCTTGTTTGCGACTACATGTTCACACGAAACGAAGAAGGGGGCCCTTTGCTCGATGCTTTCTGCGAGGGGCAGGGGACTGTTCATCCAGGAAACATTAACTCACCGATCTCCCCTGCCAATCAAGGCTGCTCGGATTTCCGTCCAACGATCTTTCACAGTGCTTCAACTTGCAGGTCGACTGGTCGCCTTTTCATCCAACTTGTGCAGAGCGCCTCCGAATCCGCCCAATCGGTCAATCTCCATCCTGCGTCCAATGCCAAGATGAATGCCGCAAACTCGGCGCGATTATTTGTGTGCCTGGGCCCGCCGAGGGGGCGCATGCCCCGCCCCTCGCATGTGGCCTCTGTATTTCTGATGTTGAAAACCACCCGGTCCCGACCGCAGCGTCTGCGCCGTGGGTCGTCGGACTCGGCGCCGCCCCCGCCATCCCCGCGCGCGACCAGGTGCTGGCCTCGCGGGCCTCGAATGGGCACGCGTCGATCTCCCCGAGCCTCTCACCCGCGCGCGGCGTCTCGCGCGGCGGCGAGGTGGTTCGCGAGATCAGCGGCAGGCCTCGCAGCCGGAAGCACGGGGCCACCTCGGCCCCGCTCGGCCATGGCCCCGAGGTACTCGGTCCTCTCGGACGTGGGGCGTTTCCCATGATTAACTATCACGTGGAGGTCGTCGGCGCCAGCCCCGCAGCTGCGCCTGCCCGACCCCCCCGAGCCCCCGCAGCAAACGCGCCGGCGCGCGGCCGCCCACGCGCTGGCCGAGGGGGCGGTCGGGAGGGCGCCGGCCTCGGGGGCTCCAGGGGTCTGCCTTTCATCCCGAGCCTGGCGAGGTGCTCGACGGCGTCGCTGGCGCCGACCCTGTTTCCCGCGCCCCTGTCGCCGCGGTGCGCCGCCGCTCGCCTCCGCGGGCCAGTCTCGATGTCTCTAATAATCGCGCCGATGATTGGCGATAAGCCCCTCTCGGCCGCCTCCTCCGACATCTCCGCGTCGCCGCCCCGCGGGCCCCTCCGGCGGGTCGCCGCCTCGGGGCCCTATCCACCCCCAACAACGCTAAGATCAGTGATCCCATCGCACCGCGCCCCTGCATCCACCGGCGCCGATAGGGCGCAATCTTCAACCGAGCGCGCGTCTTGCCCCGGGCACGTGCCATCGTCTTGCGCAGGCCGCACATGCGCGCGAACAACTGAAACCAAACTCGGAGCCAGGGGCGACGGATCTCCACGGCAGGGCCTCCATCCCCACGTCGCGCAGCGGTCCTGTCTAGCCCTCGCGAGAGCTGAGGCGCACCGCGCCTCCTTCTCGCCTGGCCGCGGCCGGTTCTCCGCGAGCTCACTCCGCGCAATGGCGCCGGCATTGCGCCTTGACTCAAAATTGCACACTCCCCACCCGAGGTGTTCATCCGCGCGCGTGCCTCGGCGCCCCCTGCCACGCGTGGCGCGGCTCTGGGGGGAGGGCCGGAGCGCCCATGCACCCCGTAAATTTTCGTGCGGCCATCGCAGAGGGCGCACAATCCCGAAGGCCCGAGAGCAATCGCCTCGAGCTGCGCGAAAATGCAGCAAGGGCCGAGCGGGCGCCCTCGCGCCGACGCGGCCGAACGCGCCCAGAGCAGGAGCGCCAAACAGCGCCCGCGGCGCACCAGCTGGCGCTCTCCAAGCGGGCGCGACGCCAAACGGAGATCTCGCCCGAGCGCCGCGCGCGACTCCGGGCGCCCCGCGCGGCTCAAAACGCGCCCCAATAACTCGCCCAGCGGCCAATGGTTTGAGCCATAACGGCAATGGCAGAGGATGTGATCCATGGCTTTGACACCAATGGCCACGGGCGTGACAGCGGCAAGCCATGGCAGCCCAAACGCGCAAAGGAAAACAAGGGTGAGGCTGGGCGCCCGCAACGTCTTGGCTCCATGTGAAAATCTGCCGCGGAATCGTGTAGATATATACATATATAAACAAGGCATCTGGATTGACTCGCAAATCCGTCTTCCTGGAACACATCCGATGCGTCGGTTGGCTCGACCTGGCCCTGGGAAATGCGCGACTGCGCCGCGAAGATTCGCTGTTACATTCGCGCGGCGTGAGATCTCGCGCGGAGTTTTCATAATTTCGTAACACCCTGACGTCGTCGTTTTTGAACAGGACATCCTTGCACTTTTTTGCGCGAACGTGCCAGGGGTGCATTTTTGCGCGGCGCCTGGCAATTTGTGCGAGGCGATGTTGAGACATATTGGTTATATGTCGGCTGTTGTCGGTCATTGTTCAGTGATTTGATGGTCATGTCGGCTGTGATTGTAATATGTTTGGTTATGCCTTGGTTATGTCATCGTAATTGCTGTTCTTCATTCAACAGCGTGCCGTTGTGTTTCCAGCGATGTGAGCTCTAAGCGCAAATACTGCATGAGAGCGAGTATGTCATACTGTTCTCGCAATTCGCGCACGTCTGGTGTCGACGCGCACGTGCCATGCAACGACCGGCAACTTCCATCGGGATGCGATTGCGCGCTCCTCGCCGCGCCCCCCCCTCCCCTGCCCGCTGCCGCTGCCAATCCGCCCCCATCGTTCCTCGCGTTCCATTGCCTGCCGGGCGCCACAAACCGCTAGTCCCTGTGCAACGCGACGTTTGCATTTTTCGCGCGACGCCGGGGGGTCGCGGGCGCCTCGCGCGGAATCCTCCGATCGGCGCGCGGACTTGTCTAACGGGCGCGCGAGCGGCGACTGGCGCCTCTACATTCGCGCGCGCGCCTCCTGTCGCCGCGCCTTGCGCTGCTCCATCAATGCCAGGATCGCGCGCTCCACCAGCCTGTGCGTGATCCACGCCAGCATCCTTCAGTCGGGTTGCGAGTCGCTTGGTTATCTTCCAATAATATCTGGAAGTGCCATTTTTCTCAGCGAAAACCAAGCCTTCTCGCTTCAAGATGTGGGCTTGCAACTTCGTCGAAATGCATATCATGCCCTCGACCACCTGCGGGCCGCCGACGGCGGAAGCGCCGACGTCGTCGAACCGCGCCCATGGCTGCGCGCCGGATCGAATCAACGACGATCTCGAGAACCCCGCGCACCGCCGCCCGCGCCAGGTTGCGGGCGCGGCGCGAGCCCGCCAAGTTGTCGGCGCGGCGCGAGCCCGCCAGGAGGGAAATGCCCCCTGGCGCGGGAGCCCGCAGGCCCCCTGTTGCCTGACCGCCCTGGGAACGCAATAAATCTGCAGCCCGAGAGTGAAGGCCCGCAGAAGGAAGTCAATCTCCGCGCGCGCGGACGCCGCCGAGAACGGCTCGAGGGAGTAGAACTTGGCGGCGGCGGCGCGTCTGGCCGCCGACGACATGGCGAGGGCGCTCGCGGGCTCACCCTGCCGCGCCCTGGCAAGGGCGCCCCTCAAGCACGAGGGCCCCTTCTGGGCAAAGAATCAGCGCGCGGAAGCCGTCTCGACCCTCTCGGGGCTCGCCGCCATCTGCCAGCGGCGCATGGGCCGCGCGATTGAGGCGACCGCCCTGTGACCAAACTTCTGCGGCTTCAGCGCGATGGCCTGCCGCCGCCGGCGGGGCCGGACCTGCGGGGCCGCCGCTGAGTTTTTCCAAGCCCGCGAACGCCTGCGTCGCAGGCGCGGGCTGGCGGCGCGCGCCAGCGGCCGCGAGCTGATCCGCGCCTCGGCCCCGAGGGCTGGAAGCAGAAGGCCTCGTCGGGCTGCTCCAGAGCCCTGGCGGGGCAGGGCTCGCACCGCCTGCTCGCGAATCCGAGCCGCAACGGCTGCGGCGACGGCCCTTGCGACCGCGCCCGCATTCCAAATGTCCGCGCGCTTCTGGGCTTTGGCATCTGCCACGTCCAGAAGCGAAATTGCCTTAACAGTGCCCGGTGCAAGCGCGTCTTCAAAACGGCAAGGGAGCATCGGGACCCCGCGGGGCGCCCGAGGGGCGGCCTCGGCCAGGCCGGGGGCGCGTCGGCCCGCGAGCGCAGCTCTTTTTCCCGGGCGCGCCCGCGGGCGCGGGGGGGGCCCATCAGATGCCCGGGCGGCCGCGCAAGCAATGCCCCCCCGAGATATCTCAATGATGTCCGAAAGCCGCCGCTGCCACAAGAGACGGTGGAAGCGCGCGTTGGCCGACGGCCTCGCGCCCGCCGCAGCGGCGCCCTCCTGCGAGAGCCCCTGGGCAACATTATTAAGCCCCCGCTGCCGCCGCGCCCCGTCAGGCGCGCAATGCAAATTCAGCGCGCCGGCTGCTCTGGCCCACCAGCCAGACTCGAAACTCTCGACGCGGGGTCGCTTCAAAACGCCCTCTCCATTACTTCTAAGATCTTAAAGAGGCAGGCGTAGGCGCGACCAGAAAACCCAAGCGCGACATTGTCTAGGATGGCGCAAGCCTTCGTACAGAAGGCTTCCACGCGTCGGACAAAGGCCCCATGCTTCCGGCGGAGAGCAAGCGGGCCTTGGGGCCAGACTTGGAAAGCTAAGCGGCAAGCGATGCGGCCCGGCGTCGGCCCCGTCGGGGGAGCGACTGGCGCTGCAACTTCCTGCCACATTTCTTCAAGCGACTCGGTCAGGGAGCCCTCGCAAGCTTCCTGCTGCGCCCTATGAGCCGCGCTAGATGCGTCGGGGGCAGCGAAGGCCTCGTCAGTCCGGGCTGGCCCCCGGGCCTGTTGGCCCTCTTCCGCTGGGCCCCCCCAGGCCCTGCTCCAAGGATGGGGGGTCGGCATGCAGAAAACGCGGTTTTTCCTTTATCATCGTCGAAGAAATCTCGAAGGGCGGGGCTGGCTCATCGGGGCCGCCCAGGCCCTCCCAGCCACCCGGGCTGTCGAGCTCCTCCACGGGGTCCGCCATGGGGGGCCAGAGTGAGCAACGCCCCTGGCAGCCCTCGGCGTCGCGCGCCCAGCTCAGAGGCGGACGGGCCAGCGGAATGCTCTACTAGAGCTCCAGCCCAGGGCTAGCCCTAGGCTCGCGCCCCCAGGTGCATGCAACCGCCCCGCAGGCCCCGGAGCTCCCAACGCCCGCTAGAGAGCTGCAGGTCTTCAAATTCCCTGTCGCAGAAATCAAGACGGGGGAGGGGGCGGATGCGCGGCGCCTGGAAGGAATGGGCATGACTAAACTGCGGGCGAGCGCTGGCGCCGCACTGGCCTTGATGGTGGAGGCCCAACAAAACGCGGGGCCCCCATGGAACCGGGACTCTGGACGACCTCCGCACCATGACTCATCGAAACGAAAGCAATGAGGGACGGGCCCGCGTTCTCCTCGGAACACGCGACGCAATCAGGCATGGCAACAAGAGCGACGCCGAGCTTCTGGGGCCCGCCTGACTTCCAAAACTTTGCGGGCAGCGCGTTCATTTCCCCAAGAACTACCCGGGGGATCTTACAATATGTGAGGAATGCGCCCAGAGACGAAAACGCGGCAGCGCTACTCCCAGTGAAGCAACTGGCCCCATCTAAATACAGAGTCGCTAAGGTTGCACCGACCGCGCGAGACGCCGAGAGGGGGGGCACCCAAGCGGAAAAGCTGGAAACGCGGCGACTATCTACAGTATTGCGGCTGGCTGCGGCCTGGGAAACTGCTCGAGGCTGGGCCACCTCACAGTGTCACGTGGATCTGCGTCGGCAGCGGATCGCCGAGACCACCCCATCCCGCAAACTCTCCTTCGAGGTTTCGCTGGGCAACGCGGACGAACAACAATCTACGTTGAGGCCCCGGCCCCTCAGCTCCTCGCGGCGGACATGCGTCTCCTGCAGCAGGCATGCGTCGAACGAGTCTGTGAACAGAGACTCCTTTACAAACTTGCTGGCGTGCCTTCCCCAGGCACTGGCGTTGCCGATGAACGCCCTCCTGCACGAGAGCGTTTCTCGGCATCGGCACTTCCGTCTCGCCCAGGACCCCGAACCCGTCGACGGGCGGAGACAGGCGCGCCCGCCCCCGTCGCGACCGGGGGCGCTGCTGCCTGGCCCCTGGCCTGCTGGAGGGCCCTCTGCCCGGCGGCCTCCTTGGCGGCCGCTTCCCTTTGGGGGGCGGAAAGATACGGGTACGTGTTGTCCCCGGACCTCTCTTGGGGTGCGTTCTGACCAAAATTGCGAGGCGAATCCAGCGGTGACAACGAGGATTCCCCAGGAGGACCTTTCACGACGGGGGACAACACGTATCCGTATCTTTTTCTCCCCCGATCCCTGGCTGCCTTGGCTGCGTTCTCCCGCTCCGTCCTCGCTATAGGGCCTCGGCAGCTGCCTCGGCCTCGGCTGCTTGCGGCTGCGGTGGCCGACTGCCCGCCTGTGGGGGCGCCGCGGCCTCGCCCGGGGGGCGGGCCGGGCCGGGCTCCCTTTTTCCGGCGTGGTCTGTCTGTTTTTCGGGGGGGGGGGGGGGGGGCGAGTCGCGTCGGGAGAAAAGGGGGGATAGCAAAGGGAAGGTTTGAGAATCAGCTCACGTAGCTGACTTTCCCGGCGCCTCCCGGCGCCGGAGGCGGCCATGCATCGAGGAGTGGGCCCCTCGGTGTGGCCGAAACCAGCTGCATGCAGCAAATTTCGTAACCCCCCCTTTCCCTATCCCCCCCTTTCGTCCGGCCCGAGCGAGGAGCAAGACGCCGCAACCGTCCGATCACTTGCCGCGCCTCAGAGCGAAGCGCGGGGAATTCATGTCAGAACGCGTGCTTCTGCTGCTCCACGAGCACGCGCCCTGACACGTGCCTCGACCTCGATATGCAAGAGCCCCCCGAGTCAGGCCCGAGCCAGGCAGAATGCCGAATGTGGGGGCGGGGTGCAACCGGACCAAACAAAGCACAAGCCAAACCGAACAAGAAAACGCAAATTAAAGAATGGTGAACACCGCAATGCTCCTGCTTCGCTGGATGTGCCGTCGCCTTCGCCTTCTCTAATTGCGAGCGCAGCTGGGTGACGAAGCCCACGGTGCGATTCTTGAAATATTGCAATATGGCGGCTTTGGCGTCCTGGACTGCCTTGGCCGCCTACTCGTCGAGTTCCTCCTCGTCGACCGTCAGCATCTCGTCCAAGTCCGCGAGGGACTGTGCGTCCACCCTATCAGCTGGCATGGTGGAGATGTCCTGCAACAAATTAGCCTTGGGGGGTCCTTCGGCCTGGATGGCGGCGTCCTCGGCCTCGACGACGGGCAGGGCCTTTTGCAGCACCGATTGTTCCAGTTCCGCGAGTCTCGTGGCCTCGTCCGCCAGGCGCTAATGGCGTCGTATCCCTTGTTGACCGCCTCCAGCTTCTGGGCCGCCCCTGCCAGCCTCGGAACCCTGCTTTCGGCGGGCTCGGTTGAGGAGCTGGCTTGGGACACCTCTGTCAACCCCCTGGGTCTGACTACCTACCAGACCACCCCAACCCAACCCGAAGACCCGAATTTCGGGTTGGGGGGGGCAAGGGTTCCATACGTGTTTTTGTCGATGGTTCCCGACCCCCCCCAACTGGAAATCGAGGGTAAATTTGAGCCTTCGGGTTGGGTTGGGGTGGTTTGGTGGGTGGTGAGGGTCGGCTTCTGGGGGACCTCGGGGCCCACCCGCATCCTGGCGAAGCGGGCGGACACGGCTTCCAAAACCCACCCTCGCGAGGCCCGCCGCCCGGGGAGCCCGGCTCCCCCCCGCCCTGGGGCTCCCGAGGCCCCCTCGCGCGAGAACTGGGCGCCACGCCCGCAGCGGCACTCTTCTTCTTCTTCTTCTTCCTCCACCTCCTCCTCCTCCTCCTCCTTCACCTGCACCTCCTCCTCCTCCTCCTCCTCCTCCTCCTCCTCCTCCTCCGCCTCCTCCTTCTCCTCCTCCTCCCTCCTCCTCCTCCTCCTCCTCCTCCTCCTCCTCCTCCTCCCTCCTCCTCCTCCTCCTCCTCCTCCTCCTCCTCCTCCTCCTCCTCCTCCTCTCCTCCTCCTCCTCCTCCTCCTCCTCCTCCTCCTCCTCCTCCTCTCTGCCCCGCTCCTCCGTGCCGCACCCCGCGGCCCGCCCGTGCGCCGACCTCCCCACCTCCCGCGAGGGAGGCGGGGCGCCCGCGGGAGCCCCGGCGGGCGCTCGCCCGCCCCTTCGCAGGGCGGCCGCCGCCGCCCCGAGGGCGCGCCAAGGCCTGCGTTCTCCAGGGAGGCCCAAGGACACACAGAGAACTACACACAAGCAAGAAGATCCCCCATGCTCTCCAACATTTGCTCTGGGTTTTTGTCCTCCCGCCCAATTCCCGCATTTTTCAATATTTTCTGTAGGGCGGCGAGATCTATACATATCCACTGCTCCCTGGCCAGGCCCAGCCTGAACCCAGCAGCGGTGCATACGCCACGCCCTCCTGGCTTGGCCAGGAGGGCGTATACACAGCTCGTGAGTTCAGGATGGGCCTGGCTGGGGAGCAGTGGATATGTATAGACCTCGCCGCCCGATTCTGGGGGATCGACGATTACTTGTGTCTGTGTGTTTTTTCCCCTCCCGAGTTCCCTTGGCCCTCGCCGCGGCCGCGCGGCGCCACAGCCTTGGGCGCGCGCGGCGTGGCGCCCCCCCCGGCCTGGGCAGGCCGAGAGGCCCTCGGATGGGGGCGCAGACGCGGGCCCTGCCAGAGTGGGCTCCTGGAGCAGCACGACGCCAACGGGAAGGAGGAGGGAGTAGGGAGCCCACAAAGGACGTACGCGCCCAGCTATGTACATGAACACGGCCCCTCGATTCGCGAGACCGGCCGCGTTATACGAACATTTGCGCAATGCGTGCTCTCGAAACCAGCATGGATTCATGTACATGTACGTCCTTTTTTCGCTCCTGAGGGAGAACGGGAGGGAGGCGGGGAGAGGGAAGCGGGGAAGGCTGAAAGAGGAAAGGAGGTCCCGAGATCGGACGTGAAACACAAACAACAACGACCTCGCGACACATCGGGACCGGAGCCCTAGACCCCATCTTTCTGCGCCACTTCTCGAGCCGCGTCGATATGTGAGGGTCCCCAGGCCCGAGACCGCACGAACACGCCTGGCTTGTGAACAACTGCTGGACACGGAGATGCCCGGATGTGCATCTCATACTTCTGCCACGCATCGCTCAAGAACTCTGTCTGTGAGCATCTGGGTGTGAGATCGAGTCAGCGTGGACGACGGGCGCGACAACGACGACGACAGCGACGACTTCACTGACGTCCTCCTTGTCTGGGCATCTTCCAGGACATACGAGGGAAGCGAGACATGAGTGACATGAGCGAATCTGAGGACGAGATATCTGAGTGTAAATGAGTTTGAATGTGAATGAACCTGGATGGGGCTGAGTACGGATGTCCGTTAGTCTAGTTATGAGAGCCTCAGTACGAGTGGGTCTGAGACTGCGTAAGTCTGAGTATGAATGGGTCCGAGTGAGATTGAGTCCGAATGTGAGCGAACCTGGGAATGGTTTGAGTGCGAGTGTCAGCTAGTCTAGGCATGAGAGTCTGAGTACGAGTGGGTCTGAGAATGCGTAAATCTGAGCGCAACTGAGTGCGAGTGAGTCTCACTGTGGAGGAATATGGGTGTGGGTGAATCTGAGTATGAATCTTATGAGTGCGAGTCGGAATCGGAATGGGTCTGAGGGTAGGTGGGTCTGACTACGAATGGAGTCTGAAGGTGGGTGGGTCTGAGTGTGAGTGGTTATGCCTCACCCGAGACATCCTCAGAATCGGGTCTGAACGCAGACGAATCTGGCCACCCAGACAAGCAAACCACCCGAGACATCCTCGCAATCTGGGCCTCCTGGGGTGCGAAAGCCAGCGCCTCGCCCGAGACATCCTCAAAATCTTTTCCGAAAACAAAGGAAGTTGAGGGCGCAACCAGGCAAACCGCTCAAGCCATCCCCGCAATCTGGGCGCGGACGGGCCCGTGTGATACCCCCTGCCGCCCCCCCTGTGGGAGAGAGGAAACCAGCGCCTCGCCTGAGACATCCTCCGCAGTCGATGTGCGTCATCAGTTCTCCTCATCAGCATCAGCATCAGCATCAGCATCAGCATCATCAGCATCATCAGCATCATCATCATCATCATCATCATCATCATCATCATCATCATCATCATCAGCAGCATCATCGCCATCATCATCGCCATCATCATTGTCATCATCAGCATCGGCATCATCATCATCAGCATCATCATCATCGTCATCATCATCATCATAGTCATCATCGTCATCATCATCTTCCTCCTTCTCCTCCTCGTCCTCGTCCTCGTCCTCGTCCTCATCAACATCATCTTCATCATCAGCAGCATCATCAACGACATCGTCATCACCATCTTAATCAGCATCGTCATCAACATCATCACATTCATCATCAACATCAACATCAACATCATCATCATCATCACCTGCTGAGCCGTCAGTAGTTCCGGCATCATCATCATCCTCATCAGAATCATGAGCATCATCACCATCATCCTCCTCATCACCCTCACCAGCGTCATTATCATCGTCATCATCGACATGTCATGATATGAGTACTGATCCTGAGTAGTCAGGAGGAGGAGGAGGAGGAGGAGGAGGAGGAGGAGGAGGTGGGGCGTGCTCGACGCTGTCCAAGTAATGACGAGAACCCCCTCCTCGAAAAGGACATGCAGAACAATCAGCGCTGGGGCTTCCGGGGAAGGAGGTGGGAGGAGGGACGCGGGCGGCGGGAGGCGAAAAGGCCGGAACGGCCGGAGGGAGGCGGGCGGGAGGCCTCCGCGCAGCGCGCCGGCCCGGCGCGGCCGAGAGGGGAGGCGCGAATTCGGCGCGAATTCGGCGAGTGGAGCCTCCTCCTCCTCCTCCGTCTCCTCCTCCGTCTCCTCCTCCTCCTCCTCCTCCTCCTCCTCCTCCTCCTCCTCCTCCTCCTCCTCCCAGCCCACGGGCCGCCGAGCGCGGGAGTGGAGGGCGGCGGTGTTGTATACACTCGGCCAGGATACAGCAAGGAGGCGCGGCAAGGGTGCAAGGGGCCTTGGAACGCCATGCTGGCGTTTTCCGTGCGGGGCGCAGCAGATTTTCCTCGCAAGCAAAGCAACCACTCCTCTCCTCGCAAAGCAAGCACTCCTTTCCTCGCAAGCAAAGCAACCGTTGCCGCTGGATTTTTGTTTTTCCTCTCCTCGCAAAGCAAGCACACACCAGTTTCAGTCCCTGCTCCAGTGCGGGGCGCAGCAGGATGCCGAAGGGTGCCGAATACCGAAGCGGCAAGCATGCAAGGGTATGCCCTGGAAAGTTGGCCCAGCCTCACTATCACGGTGGGCTGTGTTTCACGAGGCCCAGGGAGGCACAGGCAAACTTTTCTGCGTCGGCGGCTAGGCAGAGTAGAACTGCGCAGGCGGAGAGCTGACGAAACGGGGGTGCCGTTGTGGCGAAGTGTCCCGCCATGCAGGGGGAGGGGACATGGCAGACGATTGCCCGGATGTCCGTCTTCCCCATCCACGTCCAGCATTTTCTCAGATTCCCATGGTGATTGACGTTGACCTGTGCCTGTGTCCACTCTTCCCTCCCGAATATTCTATAGGGGTGGCTGGCTCGGGGGGGGAACATCGACCTGGAATCGGTGAGACATCGCCGATTTCTTGGCGAAAGGCCCCCGATGGCGCATCCACACATTCCTGGGCGGAGCGGGCTATCGGGTCACCGTCGGCGATGAATGGGCGTTTGGGATTCGATACGTCCCCCCTTGAGCCTATGCCCCCCATCGTTGCCCCCGAGGCCACTGGAGCAACGAAGAGCGGGGAGACGTAAGACTCTCGCGTTTGGAGGGCTCGAGCAGGCCTGACAGGGGCCATCGGAAAAACGGCAAAGCCCAATCTGAAACCTGGCGCGAGCTCCCGCTGCAAACCCACACTAACTGGACCGACAAAATCAAGGACGGGCCTGTCGAAAAGCGTTGCCAAGCTGGAATTCTAGCGAACTTGAGCCGTACGTCTTCCCGAGAAGAGAGATGGGATTTACGCAAGATGGCGTAGCGACCTTACGCGTTTGACTTACGCAGGCCGCCAGCGCGGCACGCTGCATTGGAAACGAGGGCGCCTACGCGCCGTCTGACGCAGTCGGCCCCGCCATCTCATGCAACTCCTGCGCAGATCTCCGCGCAATCGACCCCGTCTCTTGTTTCGTCGCTCAGCTGAAGCGACGACGGCGTTTCTCCCGCCCCGGCCCACATCCGCTCGAGATCGGTCCCCCGGGCCCCTCCAAGGGGCCCATCGGGATCCGTCCTTCGAGGCGGCTCCAGCCGTGGGGACGAGAGGCCACCAGGAGGCATGGGAGGGACAGAAGCGCCGGGCAGGGCCGCCGCCGCCTCGCCTGGCCCTCCTCCGCCCCACGAGGAGGGCGCGCTGCTCGGGGGGTCCCGAGGCCGTGCTGCGACGGACCGCGCGGTCACCTCGAAGCCCCACGAGACCTCTGAAGGGGCCCAAGGACACACAAATAGATACACACACGAATCAAACAATCCCCCCATACTTTCCCATATGTATTTTCTGGGTTTCTGTCTTCCCCCCCACTTCCCATAGTTTCCCATATTTTCTAGGGAATCGACGATTCATTGTGTCTGTGTGTTTTTTTCCCTCCTGAGAGGAGGAGGAGGAGGAGGAGGAGGAGGAGGAGGAGGAGGGGGAGGAGGAGGAGGGAATCGACGATTCATCGTGTCTGTGTGTTTTTGCTCCCTCCCGAACCTCAACCGCGCGGTCCGTCGCCGCACGGCCCTGGGGCACCCCGGAGGCCGGGGCCGCCCTCGGAGGAGCGGCCCGAGCCCAGCAAAACTCGTGCGGCGGCCCCCGAACCCCACGGGCTCGCCGCGCGGTGTGGTCACTATATTGAAGGGAAACTGGGACACACAAATAAATACACACAAATAAAAATATTCCCCATATTTTCCCATATTTTCTGGGTTTCTGTCTTCCCCCCCACTTCCCATATTTTCCCATATTTTCTGGGAATCGCCGATTAATTGTGTATGTGTGTTTTTTCCCCTCCTGAAAAAAGCTTGTCTGTATGAGGTCCCCTTCCCTGGCGCGCGGAGCGCGCCGGGGGCGGCGCCGGAGGCACCGCCAAACGCGGGTCCAACAGCGATCCAAAGAAGTCCACCTCCGAGAAACGGTGCGCATGCTGTCTTTTGGTTCCTCGGACCAGGAGGGGGAGCGAGGCAAGGCGAGGGCGATCTCAGGCGCGGCCTCGCGTGACCAGCACCTTCCGTGACGTCAGCCTCGCCTTTCAAGTCCTTCCCCCAGCCACACACGTCTTGTTGAGCAGGGACCGACCGTCCTGGCATTCCTGTAGGCCTACCACGACGTGTTCTCAACACATGTTCTCGGAACATAGACCCGATGCGTTCATTCAAACAAGACGGTCCCAGCCAGAAATGTTCTGAGAACACTTCGTGCAGACCACAAGAGGCTATCCGAACATTCTTTGCTGGGCCCAAAGAGAAGCCAGGACGCTTCGCCACTGCCCGGTCTTGGGGTGAGGCGACGAAGACGTCCACGGAAAGGGATGGTAACTTGCAAGCTCTGCTGGAGGAACAAACCTATGTCGGCGCCCTTGTTTTCTAACGACGCGTTCACGCGAAACCTGGCCTGAAGAAAAAACGACCCGCCACTCCGTCCCAATTTTGCAGAAGATTGGATGCGTCGCTCTCAACCAGGCGCGCGGCCTCGGCCTTGTCGGCCTGGGTATGACTGAACATGCCCAGGTGCACGTCCACGTCGCGCCGCGTCGGCCCCCTCCAACGCGTTCGAGGCCGCCCCTGGCGACTTCGGGGCCAGCGAGTCTGAAGGGGCCATGGGACACACAAATAAATACACACAAATAAAACTATTCCCTATATTTTTCCATATTTTCTGGGTCTTTGTCTTCCCCCCCACTTCCCATATTTTCCCATATTTTCTGGGGAATCGACGATTAATTGTGTCGGTGTGTTTCCTTCCCTCCTGAGAGTCGATCACCCGGCCGCCGGGCTCCGGAGCCTTGCGCGGGGCCCGTGGCGCCGGGTCGGAGCCGCTCGGCCGGGCCGCCGGCCTACGCGGCCGGCGCCGCCGCCGCGGGCTCGCCCACGGGCGGCTCAGCGGCCGGCTCCTCTAGGGCGACGAGATGTATACATATCCACTGCTCCTGGCCAGGCCCATCCTGGGCCCGGGAGCTGTGTATATGCCTCCCTGGCCAGGCCAGGAGGGCGTATACACTGCTCCTGGGCCCAGGATGGGCCTGGCCAGGAGCAGTGGATATGCATAGAGATCTCGTCGCCCTATCCTCTGAGAGCAGGAGAGCCCAGAATCGAAGCGAAGCATCGGATCGGCGATCGAAGCGGATCGGATCGGCGGAGGTCGGCAGCCGACGCGGGAAAAGTCGGATCGGCGGGTAGCGGCAGGCTGGTACAGCTCCAATGAGAACTCGGAGCCCAAATCGGAATCCCAAGTCGAATCGAATCGGAATCGGAAGCCGTCGAAGTCGAATCGAATCGAATTGAAGAAATCGAAACGAGCCCTGTGAGAGGGAGCGTTTGGTCCAGAACATTGGATACCACATGTTTTCAACCGCAATCGGTCGCGACCGATCGTAACAGGTCGCTCGTCGGTCGCGACCTATCGGCCGCGACCAATTTTCGAGTAAATCGGTCACGACGGATCCCTGATTTTGCAGCAAAATCGGTAGCGACCGATCTCGTCGGCCGAGACAGAGAAATTCCAGTATCCAATTGACCAGGGTGGCGGGGGGGAAACGGAACAAAAACTTAACCTGCACATCGTTGCGCGCTGCAGTGGCAGTGATATTCCGCTCACATGAAAACAAAACACAACAGCAACGACAACAAACATTGTAAGACTAGTCGCTCTCATCTGTTCGCGTGTCATTCAACATGTATCTTCCACCCTCGAGAACCGCCCTTTTCGTCTTTGGTCATGCCCCCTTCGGGTGTACATATTCCTTCGCTGCCACGTGTAATTGGCGCAGCCTTTGAAACAGGAGGAACAGAAGGAATGGAGCAGGGAGAGAGCCAGGCGGAAGGGAGTGGAGGAAGGGAGGGAGGAGGGAAGGGGGCAGGAGGGCGGGAGTGAGAAGATGGAGGACGAGAGGTATGAGCAAGAGGCATTCGGAATACTGGGAAGTCTCAGGCGAGAACGCGGTTCCTGAGTAAAGTATAAGAGAGGCCCGAGCGAGAGCGGGATTCCAGAGCGTGGAAGAAGCGATTCGTTAATATGTTGAACGGACAACTCAAGCGAGAGCACGATGTCAAGAAGTCTCTTGCGAAAACCCGACTTCTCAATAACATGTGAACAACTATCAACCGGGGGCCGTTGTGACTGTATCTCGGGGGGACCAACAAGCAAGGCTGACTCGCAAGACCTTCACTTGTAAAAAATTGGGTGCGAGCCTCGGGAAGGCCAAGACCATTGAAAAACACAGTGGACACCAGGGGGATCGCCAATACTTATTCTTCAGAAATACAACTCAACGAGAACAATAATCATCCTTGAGAACTGATACCGCTAACACATGCCTTTGTGCCGCTTAGCATGTAAATCCCAAGCCCTCGATACCCGCACTCTTCGTCTTCGTTCGTACCACCCTTGGGGGTATATCTTGTTTTCCTGTGACGCGTAGTTGGCGCAGGGGGAGGGAAGGGAGGGAAGAGACAACTGGGGCGGAGATGGATGGAGCAAGAGAAAGACTAGCAGGAAGGCCAAAACGAGAACGTGATTCCTGAGTGTCGAGGGCGCGGTGTCTGAACAAGTTGCGAGGAAATGCCACGCGAGAGCTCGATTCCAGCATACATTGTGAAGAAGTCCCGCGCGAGAGCACGATTTTGACAAAATCGTGAGGGAGAAACAGGCGGGAGCCGTTGTTGTGCTAGTTCGGGGTCCAGCCACCCAATCTGAGGCGCAAGAATTTCCCATTGTGAAACAATAGGATGCGAGCCCCGAGAGGAGCACTTCATTGAAAAACGCAATGGGCGCCATGGGGGTCAAAAGGATTTGCAATCAGAATTTGTTCCTCGCAAGGTATAGTGACTGAACTGAACTGAACAGACTGATCGCACTCGTTACGCGACGGTGTTATTCTCGGCCGCAAGGGCGCAACCTATGGCGCAACCAATAGGAGACGGTTGCATTCTCGGCCGCTGAGGGCGCAACCTATGGCGCAACCAGTAGGAGACGGTTGCATTCTCGGCCGCCGAGGGCGCAACTTTAGGGCGCAACCGATAGGCCCAACCTATGGCGCAACCGATGGGAGACGTTTTTCCCGGAAAGGGCGCCGGCCCAGGGCTCTCTTTTAGTAGGTTTACCCCCGGTTTTGACGGCTGTAGGGCCGGCGAATTTCTTTTGCGATAACGAGCGAGGTCGCGAAGGGCCGGCGAATTAAAATTTGAGGATGTCTCGAGCGAAACGCTTGATTTTCAGAATTGGTTGAGGATGTCTCGAGCGAAACGCTTGTTTTGTGTTATAGATTGTCCTCTCCTGGGGACCTGAATTATGAGGATCTCTCAAGTGGATTGCTTGTTTTCACGTGCCCAGGACTTGAGGATGTCTCGAGCGAGACGCTTGGTTTCACGCCTCCAGGTGGCCCAGACAGATGTCTAGCATGAAGATTTGTTGAGGATGTCTCGAACCAGAGGCTTGTTTTCACGTGTCAGGTCGCCCAGACAGATGTCTAGCATGAGCATTTGTTGAGGATGTCTCGAGCGAGACGTTTGTTTGCACGTGTCCAGGTTGCCCAGGCGGATGTCTAGCATGAGGATGTGCTGACAACGTCTTGAGCAAAACGCGTGTTTCCACGTGTCCAGGTCGCCCAGGCACAGCACAGCCGTCGGCACGGTACATCAACATCGATACCATTAGCAATGCAGCCTGGCATGTTGCCTGGAACGTTCCGCGGAGCGTCCCGTGGCGAGTCCCCCTGGCACGTCGCGCGGTGCACGTCCATTGGCACGTTCCGTAGCGCGTCCCCTTGGCACGTCCCGCGGTGCGTGCCCATGGCATGTCCCCTGGCACGTCGCCTGGCGCGTCCCTTGGGACGTTCCGCGGCGCGTCCTCTTGGCATGTTCCCTCTGTCGATTAGTTCTGGGGCAACTACCATCTGCTCAGGCAGCTCGAGCGTCCCGTGGCGAGTCCCCCTGGCACGTCGCGCGGTGTACGTCCATTGGCACGTTCCGTAGCGCGTCCCCTTGGCACATCCCGGGGTGCGTGCCCATGGCACGTCCCCTGGCACGTTGCCTGGCGCGTCCCTTGAGACGTTCCGCGGCGCGTCCTCTTGGCATGTTCCCTCTGTCGATTAGTTCTGGGGCAGCTACCATCTGCTCAGGCAGCTCGAGCTTACGATCCAGATCAGTTCGGTGAGGACTCGGATGCCAGGGAGGACTCGATCCACAACGCTATATAGAGCACAATCGCGGCATGGCACATCGCAGTTCAGCACGGCCCAGCACAGCACAGCCGTCGGCACGGTACATCAAGATCGATACACTCAACTATGCACCTTGGCACGTTCCTTGGCGCGTTCCGTGGCGAGTCCACCTGGCACGTCGCGCGGCGCGTCCCCTGGCACGTCCCTCGGCACGTCCATTGGCACGTTCCGTAGCGCGTCCCCTTGGCACGTCCCGCGGTGCGTCCCCATGGCACGTCCCCTGGCACGTCGCCTGGCGCGTCCCTTGGGACGTTCCGCGGCGCGTCCTCCTGGCATGTTCCCTCTGTCGATTAGTTCTGGGGCAGCTACCATCTGCTCAGGCAGCTCGAGCTTACGCTCCAGATCAGTTCGGTGAGGACTCGGATGCCAGGGATGACTCGATCCACAACGCTATATAGAGCACAATCGCGGCATGGCACATCGCAGTTCAGCACGGCGTAGCACAGCACAGCCCTCGGCACAGTACATCATCATCGATACATTCAGCATTGCATGTGCCCGTCGCCCAATCAAGTGTCTTTGAAATGTTGCAATGCCTTACAATTCTATATTTCTTTCCGGGTTCGTGGGTCGATCATGTTCTTCTCGGCCGCCGAGGCGCAATCTGTGGCGCAACCGACAGGAGATGGTTTTATTATCGGCCGCCGAGGGCGCAAACTGTATTATCGGCAGCCGAGGGCGCAACCTATGGCGCAACCGATAGGAGACGGTTGTGTTCTCGGCCGCCGAGGGCGGCACTTATGATGCAACTGATAGGAGACGGGTATGTTCTCGGCCGCTGAGGGTTCAACCTATGGCGCAACCGATAGGAGACGGTTTGATTCTCGGCCGCCAAGGTGCCAGGAAAAGGAGGATGAAGAGGAGGAGGAATAGGAGAAACGAGGACGAGGTCCTAGACGAGGACGACGAGAAGGAGCTGGAGCAGTAAGACGAGGAAGACGAGGAGGAGGAGGACACGGAGGACGGCGACGACGATCCGAATGGGGAAGAGGACGGGGAGGAATACGAGTAGTACGAGGACGAAGTGTGGGCATTCGAATGCGTGCAGGGCTAGGCCCGATTTGTGCTCGCCGTTTGGGCTGGCGGCGGGGCCCAAGCGGCGAGATGTCGTGTGATTTATCGTTTAGAAGTGGGAGTTCATCATCAAAAACAACAACAATTAGTTTACCCTCATGCGCGATGCTTCCACACGCAGCATGCGACCATCATGATAACCATCCCCATCATGGGGGATTATTGCTCAATCGCGGGGGTCCGTTATTCCCATTCCCAGATCTCCCGCCCAATGAGGTCTTGCAAACACCTCCTCCGATGAATTTCAACATCTCCCGCCTCGAAAACACATGCCCGCGCCCTGCTGCGCCGATGCGAGACCGCCAGTGGAGCCCCAGCCAAGGGTAAAGCACAAGGAAGTATCGAGCGACAGGATTGGCTTGGTGGGGATGGGGGCTGTCGGCGGCGAGGCAGCGACCTGGACGACGACGACGACGACGACGACGACGACGACGACGCCTGCGGACCAGACACCTATGCGGATTCCTACGCGGACACCTACGCGGATCCCAATGCGCACGGCGGCAGTGCCCGGAGCGCACTGGGGGGGGGAGCGTTACGTCATAGGGGGGGGGGGAGCGGGGGCCATGACGCCCGACATGCCCCAAGCAATAAAGAAACGGGCTGTAGAAAGGGAGAAAGTCTCGAGCAGGGGTGCTGTTGTTGCTGGGAGCGGCGCCAATGCAGAAGGGAGTAGGGCGCTAGTCCAGCGTGAACTCGAGCGGGAGCGCTGGTTCTGTTGGGACGGCGATTGTCGGCGGCGAGGAGGAACACCGCCTTGAGTAAGACGGGAATAAGTCTCGAGCGGGAGCCGCGGTTTTGTCGGGACGGGGGCTGCCGGCGGCGAGGAACAGCACCGTCTTCAGGAAAGAGGGGAGAAGCCTCGAGCGGGAGCGTTGTTCTTGCTGGGGGCGGCGCCAATTCAAAAGAGAGTTAGGCGCCAGTCCAGCGTACAACGGGAGGAACTCTCGGGCGGGAGCGCTGGTTTTGTTGGGACGGCGATTTTGGGCGGCGAACACAAGCACCGGCTCTGAATAAAAAAAAAAGGTCTCGAGCGGGAGCGTTGTTATTGCTGGGGGCGGCGCCGATGAGAGAAAGAGTAGCGCGCCAGTCTAGCGTAAAACGGGAAGAAGTCTCGAGCGGGAGCGTTGTTGTTGTTGTTGTTGTTGTTGCTGTTGTTTTTGGTGGTGGTGGTGGTGGTGGTGGTGGTGGTGGTGGTGTTGTTGTTGTTGGGGGGCCCGTTTTGGCGCTCCCCAAACCGCTCGAGAGCGAGCCTCATTTTCAATGAAGATGTAGCCAGCGCCGAGGCGAGAGCGTCAGAGCGCCTAAGACTGTACGCTCTTACTGGCACGCGTGTCTTGCATTCCGTATAGCCCAACCCTCGATACCCGCCCACTCCGTCTTCGATTGCACCCCCTTTCGGGGGGAAACTCTTCCTTGTCGGCCACTGACCAAAAGGCGAAGAGGTCTCGAGCGAGAGAGCCGTTCCTGAGTTCGGGGGCCTCTAGGGTCAGGGGCTCTCGGAATACCTATAAAGAAGTATCGAATGGGAGCCCTTGTCGCCGTGTCCGGGCCTCCACCAGCTTGCCTGAATTACGGGGAAGTCTCGAGCGAGAGCGCCGTTCCTGAGTTCGGGGGCCTTCTTGGCCAGGGGCTCTCGGAGTAAATCGTGAGGAAGTATCGACCAGGAGCCCTTGTCGTCGTGGCTGGGCCTCCGCCAACTTAGTTACAATGCGAGGAAAACTCGAGCGGGAGCGCCGTTCCTGAGTTCGAGGGCCTCTCTGGCCAGGGTGTCTCGGGGTAAATTGTGAGGAAATATCGAGCGGAAGCCGTTGATGTCGTAGCTGGGCCTCCAAGGGCCTACATTTAGGCTCAAGCCAACGCTCGAGCGCAAGCCTCGCTTTCAGAGAAAATGCAGCCGGCGTCGAGGCGAGAGCGCGCGGGACCGTTTCTGGAGATCAACAATGATGATTCTTTAGAAATGGGTATTCAATCATTTTAAGACTGTTCGCTCATATCTGCTCGCGCGTACCTCACCACGTATATCCCAAACCCCTGATACCCGCCCTCTTCGTTTTCGATCGTACCCCCTCTGGGGGTACATCTTCCTGACCTGCCACGTGTATTGGGCGCAGCCCCTAAAAGAACAACAAGAGTGAGAAAGGAGAGAGAGAGAGAGAGAGAGAGAGAGAGAGGGAGAGAGACCGACCTTTGGGAGAGGGAGAGAGCTATGCTGGGACCAGGACGAGCCGCAATGAGGCCACTGAGGGCACGAGCGACTGGGGGCCATGAAGGGCGACCATGTGGGCCACAAAGGGCAACGAGGGGGCCACATTGGGCAGACGGGGGAGGGCACACGGGGCTACACTGGGGCCACGAAGGGCAGCTATGCGGTCAATGAGGGCACGAGCGACTGGGGGCCACGAAGGGCGTATATATGGGCCACAAAAGGCAACGAGGGAGCCACTGTGGGCAGCAGCGGGGCCACCGAGGGCACAAGCGACTGGGGGCCACGACGGGCGAATCTATATATATATATATAGATATGTGTACATATATATATATATACATACATACATACATACATACATACATAGATATATAGATAGATAGATAGATAGATAGATATATAGACACATATATATATACACACACATACATACATACATACATACCTACCTACATTACATTACATTACATTACATTACATTACATTACATTACATTACATTACAATACAATACATTACATTACATTACATTAAACTACACTACACTACACTACACTACACTACACTACACTACACTACACATTACATTACATTACATTACATTACATTACATTACATTACATTACCTTACCTTACCTTACCTTACCTTACCTTACCTTACATTACATTACATTACATTACATTACATTACATTACATTACATTACATTACATTACATAACATTACATTACATTACATTACATTACATACATACATATATGGGCCGCAAAGGACCTACGCCGGGGCCACGAAGGTCAGCAATGGGACGGGGCCACTGAGGGCACGAGCGACTGGGGGCCACGAAGGGCGACCATATGGGCCACAAAAGGCAACGAGGGGGCCACCTTGGGCAGCAGCGGGGCCACGAAGGGCAGCAACAGGGCCACTGAAGGCACAAACGACTGAGGGCCACGACGGGCGTATATATGGGCCACAAAGGGCCTACGCCGGAGCCACGAAGGTCAGCAAGGGGACCACAGAGGGCACGAACGACTGGGGGCCACGAGGGGCGAATATATGGGCCACAAATGGCAACGCTGGGGCCACATTGGGCAGCGGGGGGGGGGGGCACACGGGGCTACACTGGGGCCCCGAAGGGCAGCAATGGGGCCACTGAGGGCACGAGCGACTGGGGACCACGAAAGGCGACCATATGGGCCACAAAGGGCAACGATGGGGCTACTTAGGGCAGCAGCGGGGCCACGAAGGGCCACTGAGGGCACGAGCGACTGGGGACCACGAAGGGCGTATGTATGGACCAGAAAAAGGCAGCGAAGGGCCACTGAAGGCAGCAGCGGGGCCACGAAGGGCAGCGACTGGGTCAAAGGAAGGGGCCACAAAGGGCAACAATGAGGCAAAAAGGGCGCGAGTGAGCATGGGGCACGACGGGCATGACCCTGACGGGCGGGCCGAGCGGGCGGATCGATCGTGAGTTCTGAGTGATTAGCCAGAGCGAGAGAACGATTCCCAAGAAAATTCGAACACGTCAAAAGCGAACGCGCGATTCCTGAATGACAAGAGCGCAGCGCCTGAGTGAATTGCGAGGAAATCTCAGGCGGGGGCGCAATTGTCATGCAAATCACAAGGACGTTTCAAGCGGGAGCGGGGGATAAACTTCGAGGAAGTGTCCAGCGGGAGCCGCTGGCGTTGTAAACGCGGGGCCAAAGGCACAATTCGAGGAGGAAGACTGTCAAAACACAATTTGAGGGGCACAATAACCGAGGGCCATGGGCCCGGGGCCAGGGGCACAATTTGAAGGCACGATAACAAAACAGGGTGCGAGCGCGGGGGGGGGCACTTCAAATGATTAAATACAACGTGCACCAGGGGGGACCATTATTGCTCATAAACGAATTCAACAACAACAACAACAACAACAACAACAGCTGCAGCAGCAGCAACAGCAGCAACAACATCACCAACACCAGCGCCAACAACAGCAAACATCATTATAAGACTGTTCGCTCCCAGTTGCCTGCGTGTCATTCAAAACGAGTTCCCCACATTCCCGCCCTTTCGTCTTCGATTACACCCCCTTTGGGGGGATTATTTCTCTGTGCGGGGGGCGGCGGGCTTAAACAGGCGGGCAAACCTGAACGGGCGGACAATCTTTCGCGGCATACATGTGCCCGCCATTGGAATTGGTGTGGGCCCTGCAAAAAAAGGAGGGGGAAAACAAGGGAGAGTGGGAGGAAGGGAGGGGGAGGGACGAAGGAAGACGGAAAACGCCAGGAGAGAAGGAACGAAGGGGGGCGGTTGATTAGAGGCACAGAGAGAAAGAGAGAGAGAGAGAGAGAACAAACAACAAAAGAAACAAGCGATACATCCATATAAGAGAGGACAGAGAGAGAGAGAGAGAAGAGAGAGAGACAGAGAGAGAGAGAGAGAAAGAAAGAGGGAGGGAGGAGGCAGGAGAGGGGAGGGAAAGGGAGGGGAGAAAGGAGAGAAAGGGGATAGGGCAAAGAGGCAGACGGATGAAGGAAGAGAGGAGGGAGAGAGAACGGAAGCGAGGAGGGAGAAGGAAGGAGGGACAGGGAGGAGGAGCAGGAAGGTAAGAGCGTGAACGTTCGAGGACGTCCTCGGCGAAAGCGCCGCTCCTAAAGGAAATCTCGGGCCGGGCGGGCGATCCCTTGACGGGCGGGTCGGGCAGGTGGGACATTCAAGCGGGATGCCTGAATATGGCGAGAGCGCGATTACTAAGTGAAGTGTAGCGGCGTCCTTGGCGCAGCGTGTTTCCTGACCGTCGAAAGCGCGATTTCTGAATAAATTCCATGGAAGTCACAGGCGATAGCGCAGTTCCTGAATAAAATGTGAAGGGTTCTTTGGCGGGAGCGGGGGTCTTGATTCAATTGCGAAGAAATCTCGTTTCAATTGCGAGGAAGTCACAAGCGGGAACACCGTTCCTGAGTAAATTGTGAGGAAGTCTCAGATGGGAGCGGGGGTCCTCACCAAAGTGTGACAAACTCACAAGCGGGAGCACCGATCCTGAGTATATTGCGAGGAAGTCTCAGGAACGGAAGTCCTGAATAAATTTGGCGGAAATCTCAGACGGAAGCCGCAGTTGTTGTAATCTGGGGGGGGGGGGGGCAGGGGCCCAGTTTGAACACCAAGATTTCCCCGTTAACGAAGAGGGCGCGAGCGTCGAGGGGCGCACTTTGATTTAGAAAAAACAGCACGTACCGGCGAGGGGGATCAACGCTGATTGCTTTTTTCCAAAAATTAAAAATACAACAACAACAATAGTTTTAAGAGTGTTCGCTCGTATCTGCGCGCGGGTCCTTCAATGCGCATATCCCAGTCCCTGGATACCCGCCCTCTTCGTATTCGATCGTACCCCTCTTTTTTTTGGGGGGGGGTATACTGATTCCCTCCCACGTGTGGTTGGCGAAGCCCTTGAAAACGAAGGGCGACAGATAATGGGGGAGAACGAGGACGAAGGGATCGGAGGAAGGGACTGGAAGGGCAAGAAGGGGGGGGGGCGATGATTTGCCCTGCGAATGGCGATTCAGCATGCGCCATGGCTTGCGCCAGCCACTCCAACACAGGTTAACAATAAGTTTCGCCATGGGTCGCGCCATAAACAGCGCCACGTACCACCGTCTTGAAAGAACACATCGTGGAACCCCCCGCGTGGGGACGTATAACTTCGAACTGGCGTCAAAAACAAGTTGCGTGGAACCCTGAAAAGAAGCGGGATGTTGGGAGAGTGGGGCGCAACCGTGTCGAGAGGAGCGCGGAATGTGGACTGGAGTGGGATGGTGTAGCGGTAAGGAGTGGAGAATGGGAACCGGGAGGGGAGCGGGGGGCGAACGGAGGAATCTGAAGAAAGGACTGGGCAGAATGTAAAAGAAATGCGGATTGCGTGGGTGGGATGGGGTGACCTGGGGAGGAGTGGGCGGAATGCGAAGAACTGAGGACTAGCACAATGGAGTACGAACGACGTGAACATGAAGATCAACGGAAAGAGTAACAAAGATTTGGAAAGAACGTTGAAAAGTGGGGGCAGGTGGATACGAGCGGAGACTGGTGTGGGAACAAGGCGCGGGGGGACTGGAAAACACCCGAGAACCTCCTATGACCTCTGGGGGGGTCTCGGAATGGCCCCGATGACCACTGAGCGGCAAGGTCGCGCGGGCGGGTCGAGCGGGCGGGTCGTTGAAGCGTGAATTCTACTTGAACCGCCAAGCAATATGTAGCGGGAGTGCGACTCCTGAGTGTCGACGAGCGGCATCTGAATAAGTTGTGAGGAAGTATCAGGCGAGAGCCGCGATTCTGTAGTAAGTTGCGAGGAAGTCCCAAGCGAGAGCGCGATTCTTCAATACATTGTGAAGTAATACCAAGCGGGAGCCGCGATCTGGTGGTAAATTGCAAGGAAGTTCCAAGCGAGAGCGCGATTCTCCAATTTGCGAAGAAGTATCAGGCGGGAGCGGCTGTTGTTGTGAACCGGGGGCCAACAACACAGTTTGACCCTCAAGACCTTCCTTGATAAAAAAGGGTGCGCGCCCTGGGAAGGGCACTTCAATCGAACAAACACAATGTGCGCCGGACGGGGGGGATCAACAAAACATATTCTTCAGAAGTGAGACTCCAACAACAACAACAACAACAATGACAACAACAACAACAACAACAACAACAACAACAGCAACAACAACAACAACAACAACAACGACAACGACGACGACGACGACGACGACGACGACGACGACAACAACAACAACAACAAACAACAACAACAACAACAACAACAACAACAACAACAACAACAACAACAACAACAACACTCGTCTTAAGACTGCTCGCTCGTATCTGCTCGCGTGCCGTTTAACACGTGTATCCCAAGCCCTCGACACCCACCCTCTTCGTCTTCGATGGGATCCCCTTGGAGCATATCTCTCTTACCTGCAACGTGTATGTCGTGCAGCACCTAGGGCAGGGGATGAGAGGACGGATGGAAGGAAGGGACTAGGGGGGGAGGAGGATGAAGCACGAGAGAGAGTAGCAGGATGGGGCGAGGAGCAGAAAACACGTGGCAGAAGCAGACGGGCAGATCGGGCGGGTAGACCCTAACAGGCGGGCCCAGGCGGCCAGGTCGAGCAGGCGGGTTGCTGAAGCGTGCGTCCTGTATGAATCGTGAGGAAGCCTTGCGCGACAGCGCATCCAAACATTAGCCTGGCGAAGGACCCAACCACATGCAGTGGAGAGTGCCGCAGTTGTGAGGATCGTCGTCAGTGGAACTCCCTATGGCGCCACAAAACGTGTGAGGGGCGTGCCGATTTGGGGAGGTGGGTGGGTGCATGTGAACCTCCCACTGGGACCTTCGGTGGGGCTCCCTATAGTGCCATGGAACGTATGAGGGGTGCGCCGAAATGGGCGTGACGCCCACATGCGAACTGCGCCACTGGGACCTTCGGTGAAACTACGATGGGACCACGAAACGTGTGAGGGGTGTATCGAAACGGTCGTGACGCCCACATGCGGACTGCACCACTCGGACTTTCGGTGGAGCTGCCTAGGCCACGGAACATATGAGGGGTGCGCCGAAACGGGCGTGACGACCACAGGCGAACTGCGCCACTGGGACCTTCGGTGGAACTACCTACGGGGCCACGAAACTTGTAAGGGGTGTGCCGAAACGGGAGCGACGCCCACATGCGAACTGCACCACTGGGACCTTCGGTGGAGCTCCCTATGATGGCCACGAAACGTATAAGGGGTGTCCCGAAACGGGCGTGGCGCCCACATGCGAACTGCACAACTGGGACCTTCGGTGGAACTACCCACGGGGCCACGAAACGTGTGAGGGGTGTGCCGAAACGGGCGTGACGCCCACATGCGAACTGCACCACTGGGACCTTCGGTGAAACTACGATGGGACCACGAAACGTGTGAGGGGTGTATCGAACCGGTCGTGACGCCCACATGCGGACTGCACCACTGGGACTTTCGGTGGAGCTCCCTAGGCCACGGAACATATGAGGGGTGCGCCGAAACGGGCGTGACGACCACAGGCGAACTGCGCCACTGGGACCTTCGGTGGAACTACCTACGGGGCCACGAAACGTGTGAGGGGTGTGCCGAAACGGGAGCGACGCCCACATGCGAACTGCACCACTGGGACCTTCGGTGGAGCTCCCTATGAGGGCCACGAAACGTATAAGGGGTGTCCCGAAACGGGCGTGGCGCCCACATGCGAACTGCGCAACTGGGACCTTCGGTGGAACTACCCACGGGGCCACGAAACGTGTGAGGGGTGTGCCGAAACGGGCGTGACGCCCACATGCGAACTGCACCACTGGGACCTTCGGTGGAGCTCCATATGGGGCCACGAAACGTGTGAGGGGTGTCCCGAAACGGGCACGACGCCCACATGCGAACTGCACCACTGCGACCTTCGGTGGAGCTTCCTATGTATGAGGCCACGAAACGTATAAGGGGGGATTGCCGAAACGGGCGCGACGCCCACATGCGAACTGCACCATTGGGAGCTTCTGTGGAACTACCCACGGGGCCACGAAACGTGTGAGGGGTGTGCCGAAACAGAGACGATGCAGGAATGGGAGGAGGGAGGAGGGGAAGGAGGAGGAAGAAAGGAACGCGGGGCGCTGTCTCTTCAAAACGAGGACCCAACACCACAGAATGGTTGGGAATAAATCCCGTGAGGGAATCTAGACCTGAGCACCGAGTGCGCGGCGCCTGAAGCAATTGCGAGGAAGTCCCGAGCGACAGCGCGATTCCTGAGTGTCGAAAGCGCGACGCCTGAATCAATTGCGAGGAAAACACAGGCGAGAACGCGATTCTTGACTAAACAGCAAGGAAGTCCCCAGCGAGAGCGCGATTCTTCAATAAATTGCAAGGAAGTGTTCGGTGGAAGCCGTTGTTGTTCTTGTTGTTGTAAACCGAAGGCCAGAGGCACAATTTGAGCAGGAAGACTTCCCCCTGTGAAAACACAGCGAGGCCCGGGATGGGCACTTCAATTACAAAAATCACTTGTTACGCGAGTGCGTGAGTCATGCATCACTTGCCAGGAAGTCGTGGGCGAGAGCGCAATCCCCAAGTAAAGTATGAGGAAGTCCCAGGCGAGAGCGCGATTCCTGAATGGCGAGGGCGTGGCGTCTGAATAAATTGCGTGGAGAAACTGCAAGAAAGTAGTCTCCAGCGAGAGCGCGATTTCTTAGTAAATTCCGAGGAAGAATCAGGCGGGAGCCGTTGTTGTTATATTTCGGGGGACAGGGGCGCAGTTTGAGCAGGAAGAGTTCCCCTGTTGAGAAACAGGGTGCGAGCCCCGGGAGGGGCACTTCAATTGAAAAGGCACAAGTGTATCAACAATAGCTATACTTTTGCAATGGGAGCTCAACAACAACAACTACTACAACAACAACGATAGTCGATGCATCACTGCTCGCTCTCATACACTCGCGTGTCATTCAACATGTATCTCCAAAGCCCTCGAAACCCACCCTCGTCGTCTATCTGATAGTGCCTCCTTTGGGGGTGTATCTTCCTTCCCTGGTTGCGTGATGCTCGACCCCATAACCAAAAAACGTGACAGCCCGTGTTGGATCACACTGGCAACTCTCTGTCGCTATATTCTATATATGGATAATCATGCCCCACATCTCCGTCGCATAGCGGGGAGGGCTGGGAAAGGGGCACGCGTGCCACTGTCGAACAAAAACCTTGCCCCATCTTGCGGGCGACGCAATCGCCGCGGCGACCTCCAAAACCGGCCCAGAAGTGTGGACACGGGTCCGGATATGACGTCACGATCCCATGCCACGCATGACTGGCGCAGCCCACAAAACAACACGGAACTAATAGAACAGGGAGAGAGAGGAACAGAGGAGGAAGCGAGTGGAGGTAATCAGGGAGGAGGGAAGGGGACAAGAGGGGGGCAGGGAGAAAATGGAGGCCGAGAGGGATTAGCAAGAGGGATTAGCAAGAGGGGATGGCCAAGAAGTCCCAGGCGTGAGCGCGTTTCCTGAGTACCGTGCGAGGAAGTCCTAAGCGATAGCGCGACTCGAGAGCGCCGAGAGAGCGATTCGCGCATAAGTTATGAGGACGTTCCAAGCGAAAGCGCGGCTCCTGGATACGTTGCGACCATATCTCGAGCGAAAAAAAAACGGCTTCTCGATAAAACTGTGAAGAAGTATCGGGCGGGAACCGCTGTTGCTGCAAACAAGGGGGTCGACAGCGCAACCTGACGCGCAACTCTTGTTGGGGGAAGGCCAGGGCGCGAGCCCCAGTCGGGCGTTGGCAGAACTGGGTTTAATGGAACCTGGTTTAGTGATGTGTACTTGGGGGCGCCCCCCGGGCCACGCTCCACTAACCGGAACTGCCGTCAGCCGAAAAACACCAGCTACGGCAGACCTGGTTTAGCGATTCTGGCAAATTTAGGAGCTCCGGGGCCCTACAACTGACCGGGTCCCCTTACCTGGGGTCCTGGCTATACCCGACCCAGGAGTGGCACTTCAATGAAAGAACCTCCTCCGTCTATTTTTCCTTCGGGGATGGGACAGGGCTGAACACAAACGGTGCGATTCGCCTTTACCGCAAGACGAGATCGAAACGAAGACGGCCCACGGAAGCGCCAAAACACCGTTTCGGTTCAGCCCTGTCAGGCCCTTCCTGCCCGCCCGCGCGATCTAGAAAGAACCGAGCCGCGCATCGGTGTCACTGCGGCGCGAGTGACCACACACTTTGCAAAAGCAGCTCCTCGTGTGCATGAATGCATGTACCTGTTGTGTGAATTCGTTGAGCAAGCCGGTGGATCGGCGATGGGTCCGCGATTGATCGCCGATGGATCGGCGATGGGCCCCCGATAGCGAATCCACGAGCTCCTGGGCGCGAGGGGCTTTTGGGCCCCTAATTATCGGCGATCAGCGGGCGACTGGGGGTCGACGCATCCCTCCCTGTGAGCCTCCCCCCTCTAGCGTTGCCCCTCGTCCTCGGCCACCTCCGGCTCCGGCTCTGGCGGGGGCACGTTGGACCTAAGTGGGCCCTGGAAACAACAAGGGACTTCTGGTGTCGTTGTAAGTGTTCAAATTCATAGCGTTCCCGACACGATTGCTTCTGGCGCCGTTGTTTCACTGTGTTCGTTTCCCCTCGTGGGGGCCTGGTCCAGATCAGGTTCTGGACATCCTTCGGATCCCAGGCCTGCCCAGGCCGTCTCGGGCAACCAAACTTTTCAACCGTTTCGGTGAATCGTGTTTTGCTATCTTCAATGCATCACGCGACAATTGGTTGATACATCGGCACGGCAAGTTCGTATCGTGAAGACCACGGCGCTGGTTTCTGATACCTCATGCCTCGCTCAGTCTCGAACGATCGGCGGATTTTCGATCGCCAGATCTTTCCGTCGTGGCAGACTCTGGACCAGGTGGCGTCATCCAACCTCGAGCGCCCGCGGCGGGGTCGCTGCCGCGTCGACGGCGCGACCCTGCCGTGACAAAAGAAACGGCCTTGCCGCTTCCAGGGCCAGCTGAGGGCTCGGGCCACTCCAGGAGCGCCGTGAAGGGCGCCACGGCGTCGTCTTGGAGCCTCCGGAGCGCGGCGTGGGCGCCGCCCAGGGCGTCGCACGCCTCCCTCAGCTCGGGGTCGAAGGCCTTGGCCGCCGCCTTCGCCGCTCTCAGCGCCTCGCCCGCCTGGGAGAGGCAGAACGCGGCATGCGTGGCCCCAGCCTCGAGCTCATCCCTGCCCCCAAGATTGACACAAGCCCCTGAGGCGGTGGCAATCTCAGGCAAGAGTCCTCAGGAGCTGAAGGACCCATGCTCGCCTGAGACCTGCTCGCCTGAGACTTCCTCGCGGTGTATGCAATCATCGTCCTCTCGCCCAGATTCCGTCTGCATTTGGGGTCAGGACGGCCAAGACCCCTGACAAAACCTGCGCTGCGGCTCACCCCTTCCTGGGCACGTCTTCACTGGCCGACCTCCTACTCCTCGACCCGCCTCTGCATCGTTGCTGCTATTTTAGGGTGCGCTTGCTGGGGCAACTTGCTCCTCGATGCCTCCGCGCCCTTCTCTGCTGGGGTAACCTGTTGCTGGGGCAAGTTCTTCTAATACTTGAGCAGGGACCGACCGTCCCGGCATTCCTGTAGTCCTACCACAAAATATTCTCAACATGTTCTCAGAACCCCAGACTGTTCTAAGAACACAAACAATGTTCTTATAACATAAGCCCGATGCGTTCAAACAAGACAGTCCCAACCAGAACTGTTCTAAGAGCATCTCGTGGGAACCGCAACAGGCTCTTAGAACATGGCTTGGTAGGACTAAAAGGCACGCCAGGACGCTTCGCCACCGCTTGAAACACAGCCGCGCGGAGCTCCGAGAGTTTCTGCCTCTGCAGTCTTCTTGGATGCTCGTTCTGGGGACCTTCCTGGAGCCACTCGCTCCACTCGTGCGTCGAAGCTGCGTCGCATGTCAGTCGATTTGGGTCGGCCCTGAGTCGACCCTGAGCCGAACCTGAGTCGAACCTGAGTCGAACCTGAGTCGAAGTGGGGTCGAACAGAACCCTTAGGTGGACTCCAGGAAGGTCCCCGCAACGAGCATCGAAGTCTTCTGCTCCTCGCCCGCCTCGGCCTCCTCCCTCTTGGCCTCCAGCACGGCCCGCCTGCCGGCCGCCTCCTGCGCCTCGGCGGCCGCGAGGGCCCCCTCCGAGGCGGCCACGGCGCTCGCGCGCTCGGCCTTGGCCAGCTCGCCCGCCGCGAGGGCGGCCGCGAGGTCCGAGGTGGCCTGCTGGAGCAGCTCCTGCGTGGGGGCACGGCGAGACGCGGGCCGGGACCCAGACCCCCGACGTCATGATTTTTTCATGACGCGACCCCCAGAGGTCCCGACCCCTTCCCCGGGACCGGTTTTTCATCCTGAGTCGTTTTTCGACGGTCCCGAGTCCCGGTATGGGCCCCCAGAGGCTGAAAATAGCGAAAAACATCCCGTCGTGATTCTTCCATGACGCGAGGGGATCGGGGGACGGGGCTCCGGGGCGGGCGTGGCCCCTCCTGACGGCCTCGGAGGGCCGAAAACATGGGGACCTGCGGGAGCCTCTGGCTCACTACCCCTGGAGGCCTCCGGGCCTCTGTGGGCCCCGGAAACGGCAGGGCCGTTTTGTCACCGTTTCCCCCAAAAATGTCCCTTGAAGATGGAAGCGGCAAAAAAAACGGCCACCGGAAACGGCCAAAAAAACGGCTCCAGGATTGGAACTGGAGCCGGAACCGGTCAAAAAACGGCGACGGAACCGGTAAAGAAACGGCGTCGGAACCGGCAAACAAACGGCAAAACGGAACCCGTTAAAAAACGGCCCCGTCGTTTCCAGGGCCCACTAAGCTCTGGGCACCATGGCCGGGGCCCCGAACGAACGAACGAACGAGCGAACGCCAGATGCGTGCGCACGCCGCGCGGGCGCCCGCACGCGCCCGCTTGGGCGTGGCGGTGGAGGCCGTAGCCCCGATGCGGAAAAAACGTCTGGTGTGTCTGAGGAGCATGCAACATGCAAAGTAGGCGACGAGCCCAGGGGGGGAAATGAGAAGGAGAAGGCCTTCTCAGAAGGCCGCGGGACTTCTTAGAAGTCCGGGGGGCTTCTGAGACGTTTCCTTGGCCTATTTCGAATACAGACAGAACTTCTCAGAAGCCCTCTCAGAAGTCCAGAAACTTCTCAGAAGCCTCGGAAGTCCCGCCCCTTCTCATTTCCCCCCCGCGCCCGCCGCCGACAAAGGGGAGGGAGGGAGGGAGGGGGGGAGAGATCATTGGAAAGGGGGGAAGAGGGAGGAAATGAAAAGTTAGGAAAGGAATGAGGAGGGAACATAAGGGAAGAGGAAAGTTCGGGAGGAAAGGAGAGAACATAAAAAAGTTAGGAAAGGAGGGAGGGGGGGAGAGATCATTGGAGTCGGTGCGGGCACGGCCACCTCTGCAACATGCAGCACGTCCCCTGCTCACCCTCGAGCCGAGGCGGCGGAGCACGAAGCATTGCCCCATCGGCAGCGAGGGGGGGCAGAGGGCGGGTCGAGGAGCGGGGGATCGGCGAGTGAGGACCTAAATTCCTGGGGTATCAGGCGGGACGGGTGAGAGCACGGCCATGTTTTTGTTCTAGAGGCTCCAGTGGGCCCTCGGGAGTTTCCTTGGAGCTCTCTGGGCCTTGGCGGCGCAGGCGAATGAACGGCCACGCGCTCGTGGCTACCATCACCCCAATGGGGACGGGAGCCCACAGCAGCGAGAACTGACAAGCAACGCGACAATCGTGCGAACGGAAACGCCAGATCAGCAAGCGCAGGCCTCGACCGCGCCCCACACGGAGGAGTGACTAGATGCACGAGACTGTGGGGTGAGAGCACGGCCATGTGCACCGTGTTGCACTTCTTTACCACTAAGATCTGACTACCTACCAGACCACCCCAACCCAACCCGAGGACCCGAATTTTTGGCTGGGGGGGGTACAGGTTCTATATGTGTTGTTTCAATGTCCCCCGACCCCCCCACCCACTGGAAATGTAAGGCAAATTGAGGCCTTCGGGTTGGGTTGGGGTGGTTTGGTGGGTGGTGAAATCATGGCCGTCCGGATGAAACGGGTAGCTGGCATCGAAGCGAGAGCACGATCCCCGAATCAACGAACGACAACATAAATCAAACCTTTTCGGAGTTCCGTGAGGATTTCTTGGATCTGCCCTGGAATCCTCTAGCAGGGCCTCTGCCGCCGCTCTTGGCGCGCTCTGGGCGCCAGGGAGAGGAAGCGCGGAGCGCGCCAGGGGCGGCGCCAGAGGCGCCGCCAGAAGGTTCCAGCGGCACCCCGAAATCGTAACGGAGCTCCGAATGTATATGTTTGCGCCGTTCTTTCCTCCTCGATCCTGCACCTGCGCCAGGCATAGGCTGTCGAAGCCGCCGCGGGCGTCGGGGGCCTTTTGGATAACGCTGGGAAGCGACGTGAGCAGCGAGTCGTCAAAGTCCACCAGACCTCTGCTTGCGTAGGGTGAGAGGGCGCGTGGGGTGTTCGGCCGTTTCTCCCTCCCCCTGTCCTTTCGTTGCATCGTTGGGGGACACTGTTCGCGCCATCGCGCCAACCATCCGTGTCGCATCCATGTCGAATCCGTTTCGAACGCGTCGAATCCGAGTCGAATCCGTGCCGAATCCGTGTCGAATCCACGTCGAGTTCACGTCGCGTCAGCGTCGAACCCAAATCGAAATACAAAAAAGGACAGCTAATTACACGACAGGACAGGCCCCCAAGGTGCTACGGAACTGTCCACCTCCCCAAGAGTACAAAATCCTGTTCAAAGGGGGAGGTGGGGGAAGGAGAGAGGGGAAAGGAAGGGCAAAGGGGATGGGGGGCACAGTACGAACTCCTCAACGCACCCCCTGGCCCCTCAGAGCCTCCGATTCCACCCTCCGACGCGTCAAAGATGCAAAAGATGACTCCATGACGGCTCAAGAAGGATTATGGCATACTTCAGGAAATCGAAAGTGAGCCTGGTAACTCAAAAGCATCCGCTCCCATGGGAATCGAATGGCAAATAGCGTCCTTTCCTCTGCTGCGGTGGTTCAATATGGGGAATGGGCGGGTATGATAGGATCAGATCGATGTATCGGTCTTTCCAGCACATATCGAACACTAAGGTAAGTGTCCGGGCAAATAAGGCGCGCGTGCCTTGAGCCAAAGGCGACGGCGCGCGAGCTATGCTCCCGATACTATAACATCTCCCAAAGAGCGACCCTTCAAGTCGGGAGGAGAGGAGACGGAGAGCATAGCCGCGCAGCCGTTAGGCTCTTCAAAGGCCGCGCGCACGACTGTTTGCAAGAAAGAAAACAGTGCGTACAGTCTGGCCTAACACCAGACTGTAAGGCGAGTTTCCTCGCAAGGCATTTCACGCAAATACAAGATAGCCCCTTTGAACGATGAAGGGCTATCTGCTCAGTTAGAGGTAAGCCAAACAGGCCATACCTCACCGAGCAAATATGTATTAAGGCAAAGAGCCTGAGTCATACAAAGCCGGCTCGTTGCCAGGCGTGAAATGTAAGGCTCGTTTCCGAGCAACTAGAAGGGCGCCTCTATAGTAGGCGCCCATGCTGGCAAATTGGACCGCGGGGGCAACAAGGGCATACTAAAATTGATTAGACTTGGGTTTGTCTCTGTCCTCGGGACCCCGAAAGGGAACAAACTGCTTCACGTCATACTTGAATGACTGAGTGCCTGACATCACTTCCAGAAGCAGCTCCCGATCGATGCTTCCCTTTGTATGCCCGTCTGCGGTCATATCCCTAGTATCACACCACTGCACGTTATGTACTATACCTATATCCATGAGCTCACGTATCCAACTGATGTGTCCAAGCAGAGTCCGCTCTGTCGGTATCTTAAGATCCTTGCTTGATAATGATTTATAAACGGACTCAGCGTCTATGGTAAGAGATACTTTGATGGCTAGGCCTCCAACTTCACGCATATCTCGTAGTTGTCGTGGAGTCAGAGCTCCTGCCTTGAGCTCGTGGAGAGTGATGAGCGTAGGGTAACACTCATCGAGGTTATGCGCCGCTGCGAGTGCCTCCGCAGCATAGCTGGACCTCACCTGCAGTCGGTGTGATTTGCATAGTCCGTCACAGAGGTGAACGACGGACTTGCCTTGAGGCGAGTTTCCTCGCCGTAGTACATTCGCCCCGCGTATGCCGTAGCCCTTGGTCTCATCATCCTCCTCCCCGGTAAGCTTCCGATACCCCGAATCGCTGTGGATGTCAACTTCATTCGTCGGCTTCATCCGAGGGAAGGTGATGCGTTTCGGGCTGCTGATCAGCTTTCGCGCCACAGCATTCAGGCGTCTGACTTGCAGATTGGTGGGCTCTTGGATTTTCTGGAGAGAGACCACATATACCATGAGCCAGATTTGAGTAAGAAGGGCATAGGCGAGGGCTCCTCGCAAGCTGACGAACATGTCGGTAATGAATTTCGTGGCTTTGGCATCGGCCGCCGCTCCTGTAAGTTCTGGGTGTGTGATAGGACGTAGTTGTTTGATATACTCGTCCTGATCCATAATCACATCCCCTTGGTCATTCTTAGCGTAGCGAACGGCGCAGTTCGTATATGTGTGTTTGTTTAGCTTGCATGTGCCAAACACCTTTTCGACGCGCTGCACGTAGTCGTCTATGTTTTTCTCTAGGCCAGTCATGTTAATATCATCGACATGTTTTGCCGTTAGCAGATCTTGGCTGAAGTCAAATTCAGGGTCATGACTGGCCGGTGCAAGACCCATAGCTCGTGTGGTCGCACGAAGTTTGAGAAAGAACGCTCCTGGAGCATCCTTTGTACCCGTTCCTGGTTTGAGGCATCTGAGGCAGTGTCGGCTTTCGTCATAGGATGAGAAGCCGGGTAGTGCACGAAGTACCTGGGCACTTCCCGGTGGAAGAGTGAAGCAGACCATGCGAGTTTCCTCGCCTGTGGCATGGGCAAGTTCCTCATAGGTCAAACCCTTGAGGAACGCCTTGTCGATATCCATGGATGCTAAGATCCACTCTGGATGACACGCCGCCTCACTTGCCAGGAGTCTTTGGGACTGCCTTCGGGCGGTTTCCGAGAATGTTTCCACATCGAAAGCCTCAGTATCCATAAATCCGCGAAGGACAAGTCTGAGACGAATGGTTTTAACGTTCTCGGTACCCATCTTTACAAACTTCCACTTGTATACATACCTGGATGTCATGATGTTGGAAGCTTTGGATATATCATACATCTCAAAGCATCGGTTGTCAATCCAGATTTTGAGCTCAGTATACAAAGCTTCACTAACCTCCTTTGGGTGTGCTGCTATGTCGGCTTTGGTCAGTAGATCATCTTCTTTAACGACCACAGCACGTTTAGCAGCAGAGGATACATATACTCTCATCGTTGCGACCATATCGGTGTCGAGCTGTGCAAGTTGAGTCTGATATAACACTATTTTTGACATTTCTGATGTAAAACATAACTCAACGTAAGAACCTTATTCATCACTATCAAGAGAGTAGCTCTCGTCAGGTGTGGTTGAGCAGAGAGAGACTATACAGGACTCTCGTGGTTTAGGCTCGTCTCCGAGCGCGTCCGATGATATGGTATCTTCTTCGTCCACAGATGCTGAAACCAAAACACATTGGTCAGGCAGCATGGTTGTTGGGACGCAGTAAAGATAATCGTCGGTAGTCGTCGTAGGATGAAGGTCCATACGTAGCTCGTCGTACCACTCTTCCAGCATCATAGCTTCGATATTATGTTCGTCATTTTCCTAATAGATTGTCGACAGACGGCCTTCACTCGGCGATGAAGCACCCGGGGTGTCTGGAGGAGGCCTGTTTCCAGGCGAATCGTGTTCTCCAGACGTGTTGCTTGAGTGCTGATATTTAGCTAGGTCGTCGTGAAATCCTAAGGAAGGGACACGTGAAGTCAAGCATTGAATGAGTCTGGAATGAGTGCTACCAGTGATCTGAGAAATGTTTAGGCCGGTGCCCACACACTCGTAATAGTGGAAAACCGGGCTGATATCGTTGTCATAGTGGATCAGCGTAGACCCGGTGGCGTACTTTACTGCAGGTAGGCTTGACACACTTTTGGCTAATCTAACTGCCACTACATGTTCTACTCGAAAATAGTTTCGTACGAGATACTGTAGTGCTAGATGTACGCGCGGGTGAAACTTGCTGTCGTCCGAAAGATTGAGGTTTCCCTTGTAATCGGGGATATAGCCGAAAACTTTGGCAGGTTTCCCTGCGCCGAGGTGTGCCACATATGTAAGGACGGTTTGCATGGCCATATTATCCATGCCAAGTTCCCGTGTGAGGAGACATTCAATGTATAGTGTGTGACGAGCATCAGGATACATCACAATTACCTCACGAGATCCTGCCTTGACAACAATATGTCCTCTTTCCGGCACATTGCGGATCACCGGGAATGGGCCATTCCAGCCTCCATGGTCGTCCTTGGTGGCAGTGGGTCGGTGGTAATCGACCAAATCCCCTGCAGAATAAAGGCGAGCACCATCGCGAGTCGTTTTAGCCCTAAGAGCCCGATTTGTCTTGGCCACAACAGTGGCCTGAAGTATAGCTTCTAGGCTGACTTCCCTTACACGACGTTCTCGTTCGTGTCCTGGAGTCTCGGGTCCCTTGGGAAAGTCAAGGGTATCGAGATCAGGGAGGAAGGAGGGCTGACGTCCCGTGTGTGCTTGGTATGGCGATACTCCGTTATAAAACGTAAAAGCATCAGTAACGAAGATGCCTTCCGTCAATACTCTAGTGAATACAACAGGGATGTTGTGTCTATTCAGTTCTTCCTCAATCATGTGGAGGACGCCTCTGAGAATGCCGTTTCGTGACACAATTGAAGTCGCGTGTTGGCCAGGTGCTCGGATACGAAGTTCCGTGCCCTTATTGGCCATCATGGCTTTAGCGGCATCGTTATTCAGGGCGCCTTCTCCGTCTGAGTATAAGACTTTGAAGGGTCCGTGATAGGCAATCCAGCAGTAGTGGTAGGCGTCAATGATAGCGTCACGTTCTCTGTCGGAAATTTCTAAGCCTGCTGCCAGGCGAATACAACGATCCATAATATGAAATATGGTCCGTTTCTTGTAGAACATGAGGTCCATTTCACCTTCGTCGAGCCAGTTACCAGGAAGGCTCACCGAGGGTAGTGTTGAGTTTCCTGGACGTTCCCATGCTCTGCATTCCCGACAGGTATCGCAAGCTTCCTTGCTCATGTTCAGTCGAACGTTATCAAGCCCCACTTTGTCGAGGATTAGCCTCATCTTTGGTTCCTTCGCATGATGCCATCGCAGATGCAGTTTTCGGAGTTCCTTTTTCACGACATGGGGTTCGTGACTACGGAGACTCTGTAGACTGCGTTGGATGTCGAATCTCGTCCAGTCGGGTAGTCGAGGGGCCCCAGAGCCGGTAGAGGCAAGAGGGTTCCTTGTAGCTCTCCGAAGTTGGTCCCCTGTATTGACTGCATCTGGAGGTGGTGGTACGCCTTGTAGGCGGCCGCGACGGGCCGCTACCTGTGGCGCGTCGCTAGAGGACGCAGAAGGCGTGTTTCCACGCTCGGGGGCGTCTCGTAGCATGTCGTAGCTGCTGGCACCAGATGTCGGATCGACGTTGCCGAAGGATCGTGGTCGTGGTGGCCTGGCGTGTGCGCCTTGGCGGCCACCTGAAGCTGAAGCTTGGCCCTCACCAGGTTTAGGTAAGGGTTTCCACCAAGCTGGCACGGTTTTGCCTTCGGGGTCGCGGTCGTCTGGAAGTTTAAATGGTTCAGCAAAACGACATTTACCAGGTTCGGTATCGAGGTGGTTCTTAACACCCTTGCTTCTCGTACGATCCCTCTGGCATGCGGGACATGGCCAATATGTAGAGATGGAATCATGATATTTACACTGCGTAGGGTCTCTGTTATGGCTAGGACTGTCCTTTCGGACGTTGTCAATGCATGCCGGGCAAGTGGCCACCTTTGGGATGATACGATCACCGATGCGTCTCATACCTTCGCCTGGTTCAGCTTGATCGGGAAGGTCTGCAGGGTAAGCATGTGCGGTACTTATAGGCGCGCTTCCGCGCGTAGTGTCAATGGCTTTCGCCAGATAGACGGCTTCCACGAAGGCAGACTGGAGTCGTCGAGTGTATTTGTGCCAGTGAAAGCTCTTTATTGCACGGCTGTGCGTGCACATGCTGACCGTTGCACTTGAGTCGCTCAAAGGGTTTAAGAATTGTCTCGTCGTTGCTGGTGATATTTGTCGGCTTCTTAATATAGTCACCAGCCGTATCTTTGAGTCCCGTAGCACATTGGTCGATGCGTACGGTTGTAATGTGTGGTCGGTTGGCAAGTTTCTTCCATGGGGAAAGATCATCCACCCATGTTCCTGTAGGTTGTTCGCGTATAAACCACCTCCGAGCGTCATCTTGGGTTACCACAATAAGTTATGTGTGGTAAATATTCTTTGTGGTGCTGTTCCCAAGTGTTGTAGTTGACTTTGTAGTTGTAGTAGGATGGTGGTCCTGTGGTGCGGCAACTGGGTTGTAGTATGGCAACTCGCACGTAGCATATAGCGAAGTAATGATCTATAACCCGCTGCACCGAGGGGTCTCCCGGGTCGACATATGTAGTCTTGTCTAGGTTGCCTCCTGAGGAAAGTCCCCTTGAGAAGGCAAGCTCTGAGATACCACCCTCACCGCCACAAAGCTCCAACATATCCACGCAGTTGTTATGACCATAGCATAGTGTAGCAACTATGCTGTATATGTTAGCGCGTGTGTCGGGCATAGATGCGGGGAGGGCAAGGAACAGGTCATCGTCCTCATCGGAGCTTATCAGCTCAATAGGGACGTCAGTACTCCAGGTTGCCATAAGATCCTGTCCGAGTCCTGACAAGTCGTCGCCGCAATCATCGTTTCCGTCTTCAACGTGCTTTTTAATGCGGCGAGGCTTGATGCCTGCTTCCTTTTCGGCTTTGAGCCTTTCCTTCTGCTTGATACGCGATTCTGTGGGTAAAACTTGCTCGTCTTGTTCGCCGGTCTGTGTGCCCATTGTCGTGGTTGAGTGGGTACATGCGTCAATCGCCAGAGTCGGGAGGGGGAGAGAACAGTCATCTATGATGACGCGTCGAGGTTTCTGTGGTGATTGAGTAGGCTCGTTTCCGAGCAAGACCGGTTCCTCGGGTTGCCAATACAACCGAGTGCTGATGTTGGCAAACCCTGCTGGTAGTGGTGCATGCCAATCATACCCTGTTGGTTGATCGGTAACTGAGATATCCTGAATAACCGCATCGGTATCCAGGTTAATTGTTACACGTCGAATAACTTCAGACCATTTCGGTCCTCCCTTGTTGGTCGTCACGTAGTGACGGATGTTGTGGTCCGTACGTGTATAAGTGTTTACATATACAGGCACGTTTCCGTGCGTGGTGGTGCTCCCCGGGATGTTGTCGTTCAGATGACGGATGAGTGTAGTACGTGTCTGAGCTCGCCATTCAGCATGCCGTACTGTATGGCCGTACCAATCCAACACATGGTGTGGTATTGCCTGTTTGCATGTACATGCCCACAGCTTCGAGCTAATCGGTATCGATGACGCTACCTGCATATAAGTACCACTCGGTGTACTGTCTTGCATATTGAACCGAATACCGAAATGACACAAACGCATCCGTATTACTGACAACTTAAGATCTTCCAGGGTATCACGTACTGGAGATAACTTCCAAACATATCCTGGGGGACCAAATATTATGATTTGCATACGGAGTTTCTTGGCTTTTATCAACAGGTTCTGGATACGTGACCAATGTGGGGCCACTCTCTTTCCTGGAGTTCGTACATACCAGTCACCCGGGGTACTAATCCATATGAGAGTGTAATCTCCACTGATCACCGCACCCAGGTAATCTGTGCCCACGCTTGTCATAAGCTCATTGTGGGAAATACGATCACAGATATAACCTCGGGTGCGGAGGTCGGCGCAAGCCTCTCTCGTATCTTCAATGACAAAAGCCCTCTTACTAAGGCAGGTTACCCCGCTGTCCTTGTTACCCCCCGGCTTTTCGGCCAACAGGCAAGACGACGAGGGGGCGACGTCGCCCTGCCATCTTCAAGATAAAGAAGATGTGCCTGCAATGTCTGCCAGCATCTGGGCTTCCCTCAGATGCTGGAGCTCAGCACTGCAGCGCGCCGTGGCCTCAGAGGCGGATTGCTCCGCAAATGCTGTCAGCATGGATGGATTATCCATCGGCTGTTTCAGCACGCCTTTGGACCTAGCGTCGCTGACCGTCTGCAGCTCACGGTTAGTGTATCCCATCACTATCTTCCGGCGGGACTGCACAGCGTCCATGGGTACACTTCCACCATGCTGGGCCAGCGTCCTGGCAACAAAGCAATCGAACGTCTCAAGACCGTCGATGCTGTCGCCTCGCATAGTGGCCTTGGCGAGCGTCTCCATCAACCCCTGAGGCAGGTTCCCCTGCAATTGCTCGCGCTCCTGCGCCAGGGTCGGCTCGCCCGTCAGCACTGTCTGGAATGACGTGCTGCTTGAGCTCGAGGCGGGTTGCCCCGCAGCTCCAAAACAATCACACCTGATCGACAGATGCCCTGACGGCAACTTCGTCGTCGGCATGATCTTGGAGTCCTCAGGGAGCTCCATTTTGACCTGCCCCTGACCAGGGAATATCAGCTTCCCCTGGCCTCGTTCAAGCACGATGATCGTGCGTTTGTCCTGCATACTATCGAGGCCTAGGATGGCTGGCAGGTCCTTGCCACAGCCTGACACAATGTTCGTCTTGTATGAATCGAGCTGGGCCGACCCCTGGTACTCGCAGGCAATACTGAATGTGCCTACGGTATCCGCTGGGGCCGACCCTTCCCCCACTCCGTTGATATTCAAACGAGAGCGGGGCCCGAACGTACAAGTACGGCCATGTGCCTCGGCAGCCTGGACGAACTTGCGGCTCGTGTTCTCGCCCATGATATTGATCGTCGAGCCGACATCGATGAGGATGGAATTTCCACCATCATCCAAGAACGTCTTACTCGGCTGCTTGAAATGCACCGTTTCTGAAGTGTCGGCTGTGCTGTTAGGCGGGTTTCCCCGCAGCCCAGTCGCACTCCCGGGCGGGTTACCCCGCGTGACACTGGCATGCGACCTGCTTTCGGCCATGCGCGCCAGGTCGATGCACTGGAAGTACGACACGTCCTGGGCGTGGTCGCCACGCTCCTCCCGCCAGTTGGCATGCTCATCACGTATGCTCTTATACTACTCGCGGGTCGTGCGCCTCGTCAGCGTCAGGTACGAGTGAAGGGCAATGTCCTGCAGCCCCTCATTCGTGATGTGATCCCGGTATTGCAACCACTCCTCGAACTCCTCGTTCGTCGCTGTGATATTGACGGCCCTGGCTGCCGTTGCTGCTGTTGCCACTGAGGAGTCTGATATGACAAGCGACGGACTATCAGTCTCAGGATTGTCGGCATCCAGCATAAATGTTGTGTGCGCATTATCCATCTGATTCTGGAAATGTCGAACACGCAACTCACGCAGCTGGTCAGGGCCCAGTGCCATCTCAGCCCCGCCTCCACTCTGGGGAGACATCTGAGGAGTATTAGGCAGGTTTCCCTGCTGAGGCGCCGTCATCGGGATAAGCTGATCAAAATATCCCGTCTCCATTGGCGACCTTACCTCCCCTGGCAGGTTTCCCTGCTGTTGGGGCTGAGCTGTCTGCATATCTAGCATCCTAGCCGTCATCTCCTCCACCATGCTCCTCAACTCCCGCAGCTCCCTCGCTGCTTGCTCAGGAGTCTGAATGAAGGAGCCGGTCCACGGAAACGATGACGCTATGATGCCAGGTGCTCGGCAGATAGCACATGGTGGCTGCTGAGGATCTCCCTCGCGCTGATTTGCGACATGGCCCACCACATTTGAATTCCAGCACCCCTCATGGAACAAGTGATTACACCTCAAACGGTAAACACTTTCCCTGGGCTGAAATTCTTCGAGGCATACCGCGCAGGTATCTTCCATCCCAGCGAAAACCTCTACATCTGCTGCCCTGGGATATACCCGCCGCTGTCTCTCCAATACCGTCTCGGAGGGCATGAAGGTTGCTGGGGGAGTCCCTGTTGGATCCAGCACCTCCGGCACTCCGGCATTTGGCATGGAGGTGGTAGGAGTCACAGCGGGCGAGTTTCCTCGCAAAGGTGAGCCCCTATTTCTCACAACCTCAAGTGCAGCTGCACGTGACTGATCTCGTACACTCTGCACGGCCTGCCTTCTCCTGAAGCATGCCTGTTGAGTGTGGTATGTCTTCCTAATATAATCAGGCCCGCCTCTACTGCCAGACGATATCGAATGGGCAGTGGGCTGGACAACCACATCTGGCGTCGACGGTGAAGGCATAAAGGCCATGTGCGGATACATAGAACTGCAACGCACGTTGGTGAGGCTGTGGAGCTGACCCGCCAATTCGCGAACAAACTTGTTCGGAACTCTGGACCCATCAGGGTACAATGGCGGATTCATGTGCGCGGGCGGCGGCCTCTGGCCCTGGGCCATGCTCGGGTGAGCATTGAACGCTGGGATAAAGGCTCGTTGCCGAGCAGGATCCCTTGGGTTGGGACCCTCAGGCTCCCAGGACCAGGCCGGCCTCCACCTCTGCCCACTTGGGTGAGGCAGATTATGGCTCTGCACCTGCTGCACAGCGGCCGCCACTCTTACACGGTAGTCATCAGGCACACCAGCCCGATGGTGGCTTGGTGTGCCAGGCAGGTTTCCCTGCTGACTCGTTGGAGTGCCGGGCGGCATCATGTTCAGGAGAGCTGTGCCATGCTCAGCCCTGGCCGCAGCAATCCTCTCCATGAGGGCGCCGTTTGTGGCGGGGCGGCCAGGAGTCCAGAACGGAGACTGTGCAGGTGCTGTGGCCATCGGAGTCATGCCCCTCGGAGCGTGCATGCTCTGCGAGGGGCTTCCCTGCATCTGTTCGAACCGAGCAGGTCCGTTTATAGGCAGGTTTCCCTGCATGGCCTGACGATTTCGCGTCGCCATGGCGGACATTGCTCCCTGGCCTGCGGCCCAGGGGTCCTGCTGATATAACCTGTCCGCCAGTTGCTCTACCTGGTCAGGGTTCAGCGCGGCCGCTATCTGGTCCAGGTCCGAGGTGCTGATGGCCTGCCAAGACACGGCACTGGGCCCTTGGCTTGGGGCACGGCTTGGAGCCGCGCTCCCGGCCTCACTCTCGGTGATCCTGAAGATCCGGTGGATCTCAGGCTGGTTTCCCAGCTTGGTGGGACTATAGTGGTCCCCAACTTCCCTGTGGAGGTAGACCATGGGAGGGTCGACGCCCTCTTGGTCTCGGGACCATTGGTATTTAACGCTAGCACTGCCAACGTTAGCCCACCTGTCAGGGGCAGACATCATGGAAACGGGGACTCGCGCCCAGCGATTCCCCAGATACTCTGGATTACGCCAGTGCTTTCCCGGTTCAATGATACCGTTGTTTCCCTCTGACAAGAGGACTCCGTTATCGGACCAACAGAACTTCATACCATCTTGCATGGCCTTGTGCCAATCTACGAAGATGATGATGTCTGAGTCTGGGTCCCACCCACTGTTCACGGCACGGCGGCGGGCCGTCGGCGCGAAGTGGATGTGCGACCGACCTGTCCCATGTTTCTTCGTATTGTGCTCAGGTCTACAGGACAGGCCGTGCCACATAATGCCTTCGAAGGCATGCCACCGAGTGCCATGCATGGCGACTTCGGGGCATGGGGCCGGTCTCCCGGCAGGTTGGTCGCACAGTACAATGTAGTTGTACAGCGACCATGGGGCTTTCAGTGTCCATGAATGCCCCTGAGAGGCGCGGATGAAGATAGCGGGCTCACCGGAGTCCCGCATCAACACCTTGAACTGAAGGCGCTGTTTTTCTTCTCCGTCTGGTTCACGGACATGAGCAACTTCCATCATGATGGCTGCCAGTTGGTCAACCGAGCGAGCATATAGCTGCTCATTGATGACTTTGGCCTCGTCATATTTTGGATTATACCCATCGTGTCTCGATTTTCCTGTGTTCCACGGATACTCATTCACGAGCTCCACGAGGTGAACCCAACCATCATGATCATCGAAGGAGTCCAGGCCCCACACAGGATTGCGTGGTCTGTCTGGCGCATGTCTGCATATCTTGCTGAGAGCTTTACTCAGCTGTTTGAGAATGTGATTGGATGTAGGAAGGATTTTGGCTTGCCTGCACTTCTTCATGAACGCCTCATCCACCGAGCGTATCGGTGGGAGCTTCCGCAGAGCAAGTCTATCCCTGATCACACTCGGAGTCCCACTAGTGAAGGACGTGTCACCCGGGCAGTGCAGCTGATCCACGGGCGGGTTTCCCCGCATAGGAACCTCTGTCGCTGAAGAGGCTGCGGCTCCTGAGGAAGAGGAAGCTGCAGCGGCAGCGCCTGGCGGGTTTCCCCGCGGTGACCCGCGACTGGCGCTGCCCCTGATCGTCGGCACCCAGGTACCCCTAGACATAGCACCTTCGTCGGACCTTTTGGAACGGGCCGCCACCGGCGAAGCTGGCGCAGGGGCATACCCGGTGCGCTCGAAAGCTGCGGCCCTTTTCGCAATGGAGCTGCTGCGACTAGGCGGACGTCTCCGTTCCTCCACAGGGTCCTGAGGTTGCTGCTTGGGCTCAGGCGCTTGTGCAGGAGTTGCGCCAATCGGCGGCCTCGGAGTTGCAGACCGAGGCACCTCCATTTGCACATCTGGCCCAGGGTCCTGAGAGCGCGCCTTCGGTTTCGCCTCCGAGGACGACTTCGGTGCAGGGGTTTCACTCTTAGCCTTCGAAAGTAGTGGGAGTGGGGGTTTTCTGGCCCCCTTCATGTAAATCTTGTTGGAATCCTCCAACATCTGGCGAGTTGCCTCGCGTGCGCGTTCGTCTGCTATCCGCATGCGCTCCTCGTCCTCCGCCACACGTTGGGCCTTCTGTTCATCCTTGGATGTCAGTTCTGGTTGCTGGGGCTGACTCGAAACGCCGGGCGAGTTTCCTCGCATTCCAGGAAGACTAAAGAGCGCGTCTTTTCTTCCTGGGTCATGCGCACCAGTCCCCTTGGAGCCGTGGGAGGTTTATCCTCTTCGTCTTTCGGATCCAGGTGGCCCAAGATCCCGAGACGGCGATTCACTTCTGCGATCTCGTCCTGTGTCATCGGGATAAGTTGCGGATGGCCCTCTTTATGAGGGGTTTTGCCCCTGTTGGGGCTCAGGCCTTCATTGTTGCCAACGGGGCATCCCGGCCTGTGGTTCTGGAACGGCTCGGAACAAGGTCCGCAAGCTGCTTGAGGCCTATACTGCTTGCGAGCCGCGATGATGTTTCGCAGCTGGGCCCGCACTACTTCAATTTCAGGGCGGCGGACGTTTGTTGCAAGCTGATAGCCTCCGCGGATGGCCTTGCCCTCAGCGTCCCTATAGGCAGGGTTGCCCTTGCCGAAGGCCGAGTGTTCCCCTTTTCGGCGTCTTGGGTCATTATACGGAAGCAGCTGGCCACCTCTCCTGAGAGCGTGTTCTTTCGGGCCAGCCTGCCTCCACTCACGAGGAAGCCGAGCCTGTGGATGTGGCTCTCCTCTGACGCGCGTATGGGAACGAGACCTTCTGGTGTTCTCATCAGAAGAGGCTGCCGAAGCAGCCTGAGCGGCAACCGGTGGAGGCGCCTGCGGAGGCTCCTGTGCGATCCCAGGTGGATCGTCCGACAGAGGCAGGTTTCCCTGCTGGCTGGAGCTTGGCGCAAATGGCGCTTGTGCCGATGGTGATGATGATTCAGACTCGTCAGGATCGAAGTCAACCTCTTCCTCACCATTAACTTCCATCATGAGGATTGTAACTTCATCCTCATCTAGTCCGCAACCATCGCCTTCTTCTTCTTCTGATGTAGAACTACCGATGATGATGGCCATTGGCGTATCCGGTACAGGCAGGTTTCCCTGCATGGCCGGCGTCTGTGCGTCGCTCGGCTGCCCCGGGGTAGGAGGCGCTGTTGTCGGCTCAGGCTCGTTGCCGAGCACAGGCTGCCCGGCAATGTTGCGCATGGCCGTATGGTTTGGCCACATTCCCACCGCCTGGAGACCCCATCCTGGCGGAGGAAGATCATGGCCGCGCATGGCGATAGCCATTTCCAGAGCATTGCGCCATCTACCGCGGGAGTATATCAGGTGTCTCTGCACGTCCTCAGGATGCACGCTGTCAATGAGAGTCAGAGCTGCCAACAGCAACTCTGAGCTACCGCAGGCGTCAGTATCCTGCAGTATCATACTGTCAGCTTCGATGTGCTCTTGACTCTCGGGATACGCGGTGATAAGTATCTCATGCATCCTCATGAGGGTCTGCAGGAGAGTGCGTGGTCCGTATTCACCTGGAGTAAGCGAACCAGGAGGTATAAATGGGATCTCTGGTTCACCTGCAACGAAAGCTTGAACGAACGCCTGAGACTTCATATCTATTAAGTCTTCAATAGTTTGGGGATAGTCCCCCATCAGAGTAGGCCTGTTTCCAGGCGGGATTTCGGGGGGAGGTTGGAGGTTGCGTTCAACCTCGGAAGGCGAGGCCTCTACAGTGATGTCCTCGTCACTGCTTTCGCAAGCCATGATGTTACCTGGGTTCCCGAACATCCAGTCGAAGAAAGAAAGAGGCTGGTTTCCCAGCGTACCGTGATCCACGGGAGTGAGCTCGTTGTTGCCAATAACGAACCGGCGGACGTACTCGAGGTAGTACGCGTACAATCCATGACCATACGCCTCGAGCTCGTCGACGTTGTCCATGCTACTGACACAAGTGTAAAATATCTGCTCCATGGCTTCAAAATCCTGGAGGCTCAGATACTCAATGAATGGTTCACTTGAGCCAAAATGGACTTCGGTCGACCTGCCCTTTCCATTTCCCTTCGCTGGACAATCTCGCACAAGATGGTCGGTACTGTCACATTCATGGCATTTAAGAACCTGGCCGTCTCTACCTCGCGGGTTTCCCCGCCTACCCCTGCCTTTTCCTGAGGTCTCTCTACGGCCCTTGCCGCGGCCCTTTCCCCCAAAGAATATCTCATCAGATTGTTCATCTGAGAGCCTCTAGAGAAATGCCGCGATGCCTCGTCCGTTCAACCTCCGACGACCTCGCTTACCTTTACCTTTTCCCTTAAAACTCCTCCGTATCCTCCTTCTAACACGACGCACTGGTTTTCGTGTGAACCTCCTCCACCTTCGTTTGGCCTGTTGTAATAACCAGAACAAATGTTCAGCGCGCTGATTGTCATTATCCATATTCATAATATCTGACCAATCTAAAGCTTCAACACCATCTGATGATACAGTATCTGTGTCGGTGCCGGAGTCGAAATCCTCGTCTCCCAAGTAGGTGGATACACCGTCGGTTAGGGGGTTTGATTCACCCCATAAGGAACGGTGTGGTTGTGGTTCTCTGGAAGGAGGGCTGGTTGCCCAGCGTGGTTGTGATCGATCTCCTGCTTGTAGAGCAGTGGATTCTCCAGGATCATCAGCCCATATGCTTGAGGGCCCGTTCCCAGGCTGGGCTTCAGTAGTCAAGGTAGTGTAGAAATTTCCACTACCAGATCCCCTTCCCCTTCCAAACACAGATCCTATATTACCAGGAGACCGTTCGGATAGGTGGCCTATCGAACGCATCCTCTCCAGCAACTCATCATACTGTTGTTGTGTTCGGGGCATTTGGTGATTGAGTGGCTGTAAGAGTTGCATGGCTCGCTGGTTGCCGACGCCTAAGGCGCGGAACAAGATCGTGGTTAGTAGTTGGAAGTTGGGAAGGTCAAATCCCACCGACTGTGCCTCAAGTCGGGCCATTTCGAATCGTGTAAGGGTGACATCGATTCGTTCCCCGTGAGGCACGTGGAAGTCGATGAGTTGTGTGCCGGAAGTGAGCTGGCGCTCATCTTCCAGGCGCTCGAATTTCATGCTTAGGAGGAACATGATGTAGGTCACTGGGTCGGTGTGGACCCCATCGATATCAGCACCGTAATTTATGATGTCAGGCGGTACCCTCATGGCGAGTGTCCTCGCTAGGCCACCTAGGCCGCGTTGTATTGCGGCCGCTTGGGCCTGTGGCGTCATACGTCCGCTTGTGACGTTGAGCCATGCGTTGACCTCATAAACGTACTCACGGAAAGGTACGTTGCCTTGAGGGTCCCAATATGGGCCATGTGTTTGCCCATCGGTGCTGTTGTCTCCACGACGCATGTGTCCGATTGCTGCCCCCAGCGCGAACCATATGATAGCGAAGATAACCAGCCCAAGGCTGTGTAGATAAGGGCGGTTATTAGGCGCGTTGCCGCGCTGGGGTAGCGCCTTGTCGAGTCTTCGAGGCGCTCTATCTGGCGGATCTCTCCGCCCCTGCTTCAAGTATTGCGTTTTTGGCTCGTTGCCGAGCGGTTGGTGGTAGCGCAATGATGAAGCGTATATGGTACCAATATCGTTGTCTAGACGTCGTACCTCTCGTGTTGCTTCTTGCTCTTGGATATATCCTCGTAAACGTACTGGGAGTAATAGCGCAGGGTGGTAGGTGGTCACGAAGATCGTGCCGAAGAGTATGAGGCTAAGAAGAGCAATAGCTGACCACACGAGAGTGCGGCCAGCTCCGCTACCAAGTCGAAAGTGAGCCTGGTAACTCAAATAGCATCCGCTCCCATGGGAATCGAATGGCAGATAGCGTCCATTCCTCTGCTGCGGTGGTTCAGTATGGGGAATGGGCGGGTATGATAGGATAAGATCGATGTATCGGTCTTTCCAGCACATAGCGAACACTAAGGTAAGTGTCCGGGCAAATAGGGCGCGCGTGCCTTGAGCCAAAGGCAACGGCGCGCGAGCTATGCTCCCGATACTATAACATCTCCCAAAGAGCTACCCTTAAAGTCAGGAGGCCTCTAGAAGACCCCACGAGACCACGAGCGCAACGAAAAACACATACACACAGGTCCCAACGGGAATCCCAGGCACCCCAAGTCATAGAAACTGTGCGGCCCTGGTCTCAGTCTTAGCGTTCCTGTGAATTCGGGCCCTGCGCGAGCGAAGCCGACACGCTAGGCAGCGCAGGAGCGCACACGCTTAAGAAGGGTCCGGTGAAACAGACCTCCGATATACACGCAAGATACACGCTAATTGCGAAGCACTTGGCGCGTATGGGCGTATTCCCAACTGCACGCTAAGAGCAGGACCAAAGTTGTGCTATCTCGCCCTGCCAGACGCCTCGTGGAGGCCCCGGAAGACCCCGAAACAGCCCAAGCCACCTGCCAAGATGGCCCTAAACTGAGTATCGTTTATCCGATCCCCATGCCCAGCGGCGTGGCCTGGGCCCCAGTGGCCGATTTCCCCCCTGGATGGGGATATAGGCCGTATCCTTCGGGTTTCGAGAGGAGTATCCCCAACTGGGGGGGTACTTTGGTAGGGGGGGATGGGGATGGGGATGGGGATTGGTGAAACGATACCGATAAACGGCCCGGGAAGCTCCCGCCTGACCTCCAAGATGGCCCCAGAGCGACCCCGAGATCGCTCCAAGGCCGCTCCAAGAAGGCCCCAAGGCGCGCCCACGCGCTCCCAAGAGTCTCCCACAGGGGGAAAACAAACCTACCTCGTTTTTGACCACCCTCGCTTCCAAGAGATACCAAGCGATGCCAAATTGCAGCCCGTACTGGTCAGGCCGCTTGACGAGGAGGCGCGTGGTATGACTTGGTTTTGCCTGGAAGCGAAAGCGGGGTAGGTAATTCACGCTCTGATCCCAGGACGACTCCGAGGCGTCCAAGGAGACGCAGAGGGCCAAGGTCGTCGGCAGAGGCCCCAGCGAGCTCCAGGAAGGCTCCGAGCGAGGGACAGAGGGCCCCCCCACGGCCCCGCAGGACACCCCACGGGGGCCACGCGGCAGGCCCACGCGTGCGGGCACGCGCGCGCCCTGGCCATGCTGCTGATGCTACTGCTGATTGGGAGCTGTGCGTGCTATTTTGAAGGGGAACTGGGACACACAAATAAATACACACAAATAAAAATACCCCCCCATATTTTCTTGTATTTTCTGGGTTTTTGTCTTCCCCCCCACTTCCCATATTTTCCGATATTTTCTTGGAATCGCCGATTAATTGTGTCTGTGTGTTCTTTCCCCTCCTGATATTTCCCTCTAGGAGCTCCCCCGTGACTCCCGCTGTGCTGACTCAGAAACTGCTGCCTCCTGCCGTCGACAACGCCATCGTGTTCTAGCAGGGACGGCCACTCGAGGCTCATGCTCTCATCGCCCCTCGCCTCGCGAGTTCCGACCAGTCACAGGGCGGGTCTCCTCCTCGTCTCCCCCCGTCCGTTTTCCGGTTCCGCCTCCACATCGCCCTTCTGCCTCTTCGAGCCCTCAAGGAGGGCTCAATAGACCACAACCTACCCCAGAATGTGCCAGGTCGGTAGAAAGATCGCAATGGGGAACTTGCAACAATAACTTCCCAACATCCTGCCTGTCCTCTCCACCCCTTCGCATCCCTGCCCCTCGTGGGCATCACACCGCTCTTTGGCACTTCACCATACTCGGGCAATCCGTGTTACCCAGACTACGTTCGCCCCGCCTACCCTTCGGGAATCGGCAGGATGGCGTAAGCCTCCTGAACTATACTCCTTGCCGATCTTCAACACCTCGGAACAACCCTCCTTGGTTCTCGCATCGTCCAACGATCCCGCCTTCATCTCCTCGAACGGCCCGGCCAAGAAGACCTCCAGCCTCGTCTTCTTAGCCTCGGCCTCCACGAGCTCCGTGTCACCAGTCGTCCTCGCCTCGTTGGCTGCAGCGAGCTCCTTCTTTGCGGCTTTCAGGCCCTCCACCGCCCTCTTCTCGGCATCTCTCGCGGCAATGGTGGTCTCCTTCTTGGAGGTCTGCGTGGCTGCCGCCGCCTCGGCTGTCGTGTCGCGGTCACCCTTCTGGGCCTTGAGCTCGTCGAGCCGCGCCTGAGCCGCTGCGACCCCCGCCTCCGCCGAGGCCAGGGCGGCCTTCAGGACGGCGGAGACCATGTCGGCAGCTGTCTGCTGGTGCCTGTGGCGCTCCTCCTTGCACGTGCTCATGATGCTGTCCAGGCTGCCCGCGAGCATGGTGAGTACGTCCTCGGGGTAGCCACCGGTCGCCAGGATCGCAACCTTGATGCCCTTCGTCTTCTTCGCCGCCCCGCCGATCGAGGCCCCAGCGGGCCGCTTCATCGGTGCCATGGCTTCTGGGCGCTCGGCGAGCTCCTGGGCCCCTCCCTAGCGGGTTGGCGGCGCACTCGAGCCAAAACGGCTCCATGTTGCCGAAAGGCGCCGCAAAGATGGTGCCGTGCAGAGCACGGACAGATTTGCAGTGCCCCCCCAGTTTGCCACACATCGTGCGACGGCACACCTGCCCGCCCCCTCGCGTTTCGCGAGGCCGTAGAAGACGCGGCCAGACCGCCGCCCTGTTGCGTCTGCGCGCTACGTCCTGTTGGGTCATAGAAAAGGGGCCCGCGACGTGACCAACAGATCAAACCCAAACTGGGGGGGGTGCAGCTCAATGGCAACATGTTGCAACATGATTCCCGCGCTGAGGCCGCCAGACAGCCGGGAATGCCCGAAAAGGCCTCAAGGGCGGACCTTGGGGGGCCCGGCAGAGAAGACTCGAGAGAGCCCAAGACGGCAAAACTAACATGCCACGTACCCCACGACTCCCAAACAGCGCGCGGCCTTCTCACTCCTCCCCTTCTCCTAATCTTCACTTCTCACTCCACCCCTTCTCTGCGGACATCATTTCCTCCTCCCACATCCCGACGCGTCCTCCTTCTCCTCCTCCCTTCTCCTCCGCCTCCTGTCCCTCCTCCTCCTCTGCCTCTGCCTCCTCCTCCTCCTCCTCCTCCTCCTCCTCCTCCTCCTCCTCCTCCTCCTCCTCCTCCTCCTCCTCCTCCTCCTCCTCCCCCTCCTCCACAATTACTCAATATGAATACTACTCTCCCTCTTCCCCTGATGACGGCATGGGAGTGTCCGACCCCCCCCCGCGTACTGTTTTTTACACACAGGTTTCCCCTGAGTTGGGCTTTCGCCTGCATTTTTTTCAAAATGCTGCTCTCGCTGAAGCACCGCCCTCATTTTCGGGCCCCGCTCGTTCCGAATCGTGCTCCCGCTGCAGCGCTGGCCTCATTTCCGTGCTTCCGCTCGTTCCGAATCGTGCTCCCGCTGCAGCGTTGGCCTCATTTCCGCGCTTCCGCTCGTTTCGACTCCTGCTCCCGCTGCAGCGCTGGCGTCATTTCCCGTGCCATGCCACGGCATGCACTGCAATGCTAGGTTGATACTACGCTTTGCGGTGCTCTTCTACGCCATGCCATGCCGTGCTCTACAATGCATCGCGTACCCTTTCGGGATCATTGCCCTGCTCGACATCCGACTGAGCGAGTAGAGAGGGGATCTGCGCCATGGTAAGGGATGGGAGGGAGGGGTAGGATGTCAGATATGACGCGAGCGCACCTAGCTTGTCCCCCTCCCCCCTCCCCCCCTCCCCTCCCCCACCCCTCCCCTCCTCCTCCTCCTCCCCCTCCTCCTCCTCCTCCTCCTCCTCCTCCTCCTCCTCCTCTCCTCCCCTCCGCCTCCGCCTCCGCCTCCGCCTCCGCCTCCGCCTCCGCCTCCGCCTCCGCCTCCTCCTCCTCTGCCTCCTCCTCTGCCTCCTCTGCCTCCTCCTCCTCCTCCTCCTCCTCCTCCTCCTCCTCCTCCTCCTCCTCCTCCTCCTCCTCTCCTCCTCCTCCTCCTCCTCCTCCTCCTCCTCCTCCTCCTCCTCCTCCTCCTCCTCCTCCTCCTCCTCCTCCTCCTCCTCCTCCTCTCCTCCTCCTCCTCCTCCTCCTCATCCTCCTCTCTTCCGCTTCCTCTCCCTCCTCCCCCCGCCTCCTCCTCCTCCTCGTCCTCCTCCTCCTCCTCATCCTCATCCTCCTCATCCTCCTCTCCTACTTCTCGCATATCCTCCGTCTCCACGGGTGAAATCTGCGTCCTCGGCACTAAACGATCATATCTCCATCTGCAAAACGGCCCCACGTCCTCCGTCTCCCGGCCCCCTCCCCCTCCCTGCCAGGTGCTGGGATGGCCATGGCCAAGGTGGCCTCCCTGGATGCGGGGGAACATTAGTGGGGACTGGCTCAGGAGGGGGAGGACATCGAGCTGTAATCGGCGATACATCGCCGACAGATCGGTGATGGGCCCCCGATGGCAAATCCGAACGTTCCTGGGCGGGGTGGGCTATCGGGCCCCTATCAGGGATGAACGGGCGATATAAGGTCGCGCACCGCCCCGCTAAAGCCTTTCCCCCCCCTGAGTCCCGTTGCCCCCGAGGGGGATGGGTGGGGTGGGGGGGGCGCGAGGAGATCGAGGGCAGAGAGAGACTGGCCCATTTTCGCCGAGCCTGCGCGCCCCGCCGCCCCGCCTACGGCTCCTGCACCTGCACGCACTCCGAGCACCTGGCTCGGAGGGCAACGACAGTAACAGTGTCACGCCCCCATGGGGAGATCCTGACCGCTCGAACTTAGGCGCAGTCTGATAACGCACCCCCGAGAGAACGACTGACCGAAAACGAGTGCGACCATGGGATCGAGCCTCTGTGCACACAGGAACCTTGGCCGCCAAACTGCCCCCAAGACACACCTGCTAAGTGGTCAAGCCACCGCGGTTGTTTCCGAGACTACCACATGCCTGGGAGGACGCGAGGAGGCGAAGGAATGGGACGGGGAGGACAGGATAGCAATAGGGATAAGATAGGGGGATGGAACATTAATTACGGAGGGAGCGCATCATTGCTTGAAACTCCTCCCCATGCTCATGCTCGTTCTCGTCTGCCTTTTCCTCGAAGCGTAACGGGTAGCCCTGCGAGGCCCCCTTCCAGGCCGGCCCTGTCCGCCTCCGCCTCCGCCTCCTCGTCCGCCATCTCCTCCTCATCATCGTCATCATCCTCCTGCTCTTCCTCCTCCTCCTCCTCCTCCTCCTCCTCCTTCTCCTCCTCCTCTTCCACTTCCTCCTCCTCCCTCCTCCGCCTCCTCCTCCTCCTCCTCCTCCTCCTCCTCCTCCTCCTCCTCCTCCTCCCCCCTTCCCCTCCTCATCCTCATCCTCCTCATCCTCCTCCTCCGCCTCCTCGGCGGTGACTCAGTGATGCGGACAGTGCCGAGCGATCGCCCCGGTGCCCTTGATACCCTCCCCCCAAACGGTGCTGGGGGAGGGCAGAACCAAAACCAAGAGGAGAGAAGCGAGACAAGAAAGACGGCCCCCGAAGGGTGATGATGCACCAGGGCTGAACCGAACGGTGTTTTTCGTTTTCGTGTTGTTTTCGTTTTCCCTTGCTTTTGTCTCGAATCCACCTTTACCGCAAAACGAAGTCGGAACGAAAACGGCCCACGAAATCACCAAAAACACAGTTTAGGTCCAGCCCTGTGACGCACCTCGGGGGGGAGGAGTGTGATGCTTCGCCTGCTCCCCTGCCTCGTCATTCTCGTCCCCGTCCTCTTTCTACGCATCCCCGTCGTGATTTCCGCCCACCTCACACCGCCCTCTCCTCCTCCTCCTCCTCCTCCTCCTCCTCCTCCTCCTCCTCCTCCTCCTCCTCCTCCTCCTCCTCCTGCTCCTCCGTTTCCCCTCCCCTTCCGAACCTCGACAGAGGACGGCCCTCTGCTGGAGTCGCGCGGTCGGACGACCCCCTAGCGCGACAATGTGGAACAAGTGCCAGGCTTTGGGACGAAACACGGATGAGTAACACGCACAGGCCCCCACTTGGACCTCGGAGCCTTCGCAGACGCCAGACACACGACGTGCCGCTGACGCCCTAAGCGAGCTGGTACGCAGAGGTGCCGCTGAGCACGGCCTCGTTACTGTCGAACTCCTTGCGCCGCCCCCCTGCCGTGGGCATGTCCGACCCCCGACATCCGTTGAGTGGGCAGTCCGTCTAGCTGCGGAGCAGACTACCCCCGCCACCTCGGACGCTGCGCGCGTGGCCCTCCATCGGGCCTTCCCACGGGCCCGGGAAGGTGAGCTTGAAAAACTAAGCGCGCGTGACATTGATGCCCTGGCTCCCTCCCGACTGGTAACCCCCCCGGGGCGCCGGTGGGCACCGAAAGCAAAACGCCGAAAGGAAGCGTCGAGGACACGCATCGGGGGCCGGCCGCCAGGGCGCAGCGAGGACCCTCAGAAACCGACAGCTGCCGTGATCCCTTCGCGGCTCGGCCGCGAGGATGCCCGGGTACGGGGGTCACGCGCCGACGCCTGGACCTGCTCTGGGGTGCGCTCCGACCAGACATTTCGCGGCGGATGCAGCCCCGAGGTGCAGAGATGCTCCAACATCAGCTCGACGATTTTTGTTCCAGTGCGCGAGGGGGTGGGCCCCCCCCTCCCATCCCTCGCCAGTCGAGAGGAGGAGGAGGAGGAGGAGAAGGAGGAGGAGGATAATGAAAGGGAGGAGGAGGAGGAGGAGGAGGAGGAGAAGGAGAAGGAGGAGGAGGAGGACGGAAGGGGGGAGGAGGAGGAGGAGGAGGAGGAGAAGGAGGAGGGAAAGAGGGGGGAGGAGGAGGAGGAGGAGGAGGAGAGGAGGAGGAGGAGGCGAAAGGAGGAGGAGGAGGAGGAGGAGGAGGAAGAGGAGGAGGAGCGAGGGGGCACGTTCGGAGGGTACCTGCTCAGGGGGAACACCAGGCCGGAATTGGCGATACCTCGCCGACAGACCGGCGCTACGCCCGGACAGCGAGACCCTAGGCGGGCCAGGCCACAGGGCCCCCATCCGCAATCCCTGGGCGACGGGGCGTCGCTGCCTCCCGCCCCGAGCCGCTCCGCCCGCCTGGTGGCTTTCGGGCCAGAGCTCGGGCCTCCGGCGGCCGCTCGGGACGGACCGGGCACCCCCATGGAGCGCTCTCGGCGAGGCGCAGCCGCGGGAGAGCACCACGAGGCTGTAGAACCGCGATGGGAGGGTCGAGGCGTCCTCCTCCTCCTCCTCCTCCTCCTCCTCCTCCTCCTCCTCCTCCTCCTCCTCCCATGAGAGGGATCACCTCCTCTTCTCGGGCGGCTTCGTCAGCATCTTCCGCGAGAAGGCCTCCGGCGGCTGCGCGGCGCAGCACCCGACGCAGAAGTGCCAGCCCGCGGGCGGGACGTCGAAGGCCAGCTCCGCGGGCAGCGCGGCCTCCTGGGGGGCGGCGGGCAGGGCGAGGGCGGGCTTCGGGCGAGCACACCTCTGAGCGAGCGAGGAACTGACGACCTACCAGACCACCCCAACCCAAGCCGAAGACCCGAATTTCGGCTTGGGGGGGGGGGGGAGGGTTCCACACGAGTTTTTTCGATGCTTCCCGACTCCCCCCCACTGGAAATCGAGGGTAATGAGCGAGCAACGACATGTGTACATGTACGCCCTCCGCGGTATTGCGTGCACGAACCTCCGCGTTCAAACGCAATTCGGCGGAAACAAACCGCGTACATGTACATATGTTGTTGCCCTCTGAGGTAAATCTGAGCCTTCGGGTTGGGTTGGGGTGGTTTGGTGGGTGGTGAGGAACGGTGGGAGGGAAGTCCTGGTGCGGGCAAGGCGTGTTCCATATCCACTGCGAGGACAGCAAGCGACCACAACCACCATCGTCAGAACACGGAAGCCAGCCTGGCTGTGGTCGATGTGGGCGTCCCGGGACGGCCGAATCGACCACAACCACAACATGTCGAGATCTGTGAGTTCTCCCATGATGGGCCCTTCAGAAAAATCCACTTAGTTGTGGTTGTGGTCTCTATTGTGCCCGCATCTTCTGCTTCTTGGAGCTTCGGGCTCCCGTTCCCCAGAAACCAGAGGCGCAGTGGATATGATGGGTGAATAGATGGCCCCTAATGGCTAGATTGGTATACATATTGTTGGCGCCCCTTCCCGCAATGCATATGGACATAAATATTGCCCACTCTTGGAGGCCTCGCTCGGCAACTTGAGACCAAACGAACGTCTGATCCACGTCGGATTTACGTCGGGACGCCTGCCCTGGGGATCAGCGATAACGCCTGCCCTTGGCGTCAAGAGGCAACTTCAGGGGGTCCTTCGTTAGAACGACTGGGGGCTACTGAGCTCGACTGAGGGGCCGTTCAACCAGATCAGCCCAGACCCACCCCAGGATTTGATCAGATTGGGCCGGATTGAACGGGGTGAGACAAAACTGAACGGGATTATGCCAGATTCGGCCGGATGCTTGACCACAGCAGGGGTAAGGCAGGTTCGCACGAGCATGCGTCTCAGCGGGCGAAGAACGGTGTAACACCCACCGAGCCGTTCGGGTCTCCAGGCGTCCCCCCGTAGTCTCCCCTGGGCGAGTCCCAAATTGCGCATTTGAATTGGTGGTCCCAAGATGGTGCAGTGACGGACTGCACGGCGACCTCGAAATCGCAACGGACCTCACCGTACGTTCGTCACCGCACGGTTTTGGGACCGTCTGGGGGCTCGGGTCGCCCGACAGACAGGCAGACAGAACCCGTGCACGTCAGAATTAACCCACTGCCCCCGATAGTAAATCATCCCCGCCCCCTTCACCCCCTCTATTTTGCATCCCGTGTCAATAGGATTCAATTGTGGAGAAGGCGCGGAGGCCGAACTTGATAATTCCCAGGGAAGTTGCAAATCGAAGTTGCTAACATCTCATGTTGACTAGCAACAGCATCAAACGAGCGCAATATAGGTTTCTCGGCCAGAAACGCCAAGGACCTCTCTTGCGCAGGCAAGTTGTAGCCACGAGCCTCGAGATCTCTCGAATCAGCCTTGTGCCAAGATCTACAAGGTCAGTCTACACGAGCACCCAGGATATCATCATCGTCATCGTCATCATCATCATCAGCATCATCATCATCATCCTCGTCGTCGTCATCGTCATCGTCATCGTCATCGTCATCGTCATCATCATCATCATCATCATCATCATCATCATCATCATCATCATTATCATCATCATCGTCAGCATCAGTATCATCATCGTCGTCATCAGCATCATCACAATCATGATTCATCATCATCCTAACTTACCTAGCATCAGCGTCCCCAAGAAAATCGTTGATTATCCGCGCCAGACCCCCGACATTTATTATCACACTGCGACTAGTATCGGGAACACTCGGTTACGATAGCAATATGGTGAAACGGAGACGATTGGGTGAAACCATGAGCGTGCTGTGGTAACTCATATTCAGGAACCCACACGAATTCCCAGCGGGACCTGAGACGAGGGTAAAGGACAATAAAACAGGGAAACCCACATACTCAAGAACCGCGCGGTCACCCCGAATCCCCACTTAACCCTGGGAAGCAAACAGTAACCCCCCCGGCGATATCGTTAGCACGGAAAATAAAACAAATAATTATTTTGGGCGGCGCCCTCCGGCGATATCGTTAGCACATTAAAAAATATAATAAAATAATTAATTAATTTGCCCCCCCCCCAGGCCCGAAGCTGGCGGCAACGTGAGGCGACGGCCTGAAGAACCAATGCGCACGAACGCTGTCCAATGGGTTCCCGCCTAGAACACAGGGAAACTGACGCGCATCGGAAATCAAAGGTAAATCAAAAACGACAAACAATGAAATCACCGCAAGCAGCTATACTTGAAAGGACCCCCCAAAGGAATCCCAGAGGAATCTCAGAAGGAAACCCACGCAGAATCTCAAAGGAACCCTATTGGAAATTCATAGCAATCTCAAAGGAACCCCACAGAAATCGCAAAGGGATCTCAGCGGCAGCTCAAACGAACCACGTGGACATAAGGCATCCCTATTGCGACGGCACTGGGGAAATTGATTATTTCAGGGGATCCTGTGGGAGAGTCCGCGGAGAGATATCGCAGACGGATTCCGCGAACCCCCCCGCGATATGTTAGCACATGTATTGAAAATAAAATAATCCACAAGCGCCGGAGGTCGATGTGATGCTCCCTTCAGGGATTGTCGAAGGAATGTCAGAGGAACTTGAAAGGACCCCCCAAAGGAATCCCAGAAGAATATCACAAAGAATCCCACGCATGATATCAAAGGAACCAATGGAAGTTCAAAGCAATCTCAAAGGAGCCCAACAGAAATCGCAAAGGCATCTCAGCGGCAGCTCAAACGAACCACGAAGGAATCTAAGGAATTTGGAAAACGCGGGCTCGCGTGGACATAAGCAATCCCTATGGCGACCGCACTAGGGAAATTGATTCATTCAGGGGATCCTGGGGGAGAGTCCACGGAGAGATATCGCAGACGGATTCCGCGAACCCCCCAGCGATATGTTAGCACATGTATTGAAAATATAATAATCCACCGGCCCCGGATGTCGATGTGATGCTCCCTTAAGCAATGGGGCATCAAAGGGATATGACCGGAACCTCAAGGGACCCCCAGAATAACATCAAAGGAACACCAGAGGAGTCTCAAAGGAGTCCCAAAAGAATCACACTGGAAACGGCAAGGAATCTCAAAAGAAGCCAATCGGAGTATCAAAGGAATCTCTGGGGAATCTCACAGAAACGCACAGAATCACAGGAAGCGACTCTGGGCAGGTGTGCCTTGTCGCTGGGCTCGGGGGAACAAGGGGACCGGGCATTCAGAGGCTTGTGGAGGCCTTTCTGGATGCCTCCTGGGAACCTCCGGGGACCTCCCCTCCGCGGACCTCTGGTGACCTGCGGGGGATATCGCTTCCGCCCCGGCCCCGGTGCCAGAAGCGTTATAATTTCCTCTGATGAGGGGGGGGGGGGGGGGAGGGGGGTTTACTGATTGCTTCCCAGGGTTACTCACCACACGGTGTGGTCTCCACACCGCTTTGGCACCCCAATTGAACTCCAAGATGGCCGAGCCTGCCTCTAAGACGGCCAAGGAGCCCAGGATGGCCCCAACAATGCCTCCAAAACTGCGGGGACATCTCAGCGGGCGAAGATCGGTGTAAAATAAAATGTGCCGCCATGGGGGACGCCTGCCATGGGCGGCTGGGAAGGTGATACCCCTACGGAAGGCGGTTTAGTGCCGACGCGGCCAGAAGGAACCCTCGCAAGAAACCCTTCCCCGAAGATCCGCGCGCGAGGTGCGACTGGGGGCAGCCCACAGCACCCTGGGCGCAGCAGGTTCCTCAATGGACGCGGGGTCACCGCGCAGCGCGCGAAGCGAAGAAAACCAATGTAACCTGACCGCAATTGGCGGCGCGCCCAAGGTGGCAGGGGGAGGGGCGAAGGCTTCTTGGGAGGCTGCCTCCTGGCAGGCGCCCGACCTACCTCAACAGATGAGGCACGCGCCTCCTGATAAGCAGGGTGCTTCTGAGAAGACCTCCCCCCCTTCCCCCCGTCTGCGCGTGGCCGCGACAAGCACCCAGCATCTTGACGCTCGGCCCCACTGTGCCGCCCTTCGCCCGCCCAAACTCGGGAGCCTCGCACGATGCGGTGCCGCAGAGGAGGAGGAGGAGGAGGAGGAGGAGGAGGAGGCGGAGCAGGAGGAGGAGGAGGAGCAGGAGGAGGAGGAGGAGCAGGAGGAGGAGGATGAGGAGGAGGCGGAGGATCGCGCTGAGGCCCAGCTTGGCCTTCCCCGGGGAGGCGCGGGTGGCTTCCGGGGGCACCCCTCGCGAGGAAGCACCCCGGGATGAGGACCGCGCCGGATGAGCACAGACTGGGAACCCCAGATCGCCGAACTTCGCGCGGGGAGCCCCGCGATGATGCGTGGGCATCTCCACGCCCCCGCGCCGCGCCCTCGAGAGGGGCACCTCTGAAGGGGCCCAGGGGCACACAAAAAAATACAAGCCCAAGGATTCCCCCAAATTTGTGGATGTAGTGCGTGGAGTCTCCTCTTCCCCACCACTTCCCAGATGTTCCCAGATCTTCCTCGGAATCGGTGTTTATGGGTGGGTGGGGTGGGGTGGGGGTGGGAGCGCTCCTCCTCCTCCTCCTCCTCCTCCTCCTCCTCCTCCGCCTCCTCACCTCCTCCTCCTCCTCCTCCTCCTCCTCCTCCTCCTCCTCCTCCTCCTCCTCCTCCTCCTCCTCCTCGCGGCTGCGTTTGTGTTTCCCTCCTGGACCTCCGCGGCCCCGGCCGCGAAGCGGCGCGGATGCTCGGGCGAAGCCCGGAGCGGCCCGGGGGCTGTCACCCGGGCCCACGCGCGGGGCGAGCACGCGAGAGCCGCAGCATGCCCCAAGAGCAGCACGACATGCCTTCGGGTACCAACACGTGCGGGGAACTCCGGTCCCCCCCGGCCCCCACGCACGAAGGGTGGGGGGTTTGGCCCGGGCAACAACCGCTACGCGCCAGAGGGTAGCGTTAAGTCGGGCGTGTCCCCCCACAGGGGGATCCTCGACGAAAAATGAAGAATACTCAAAAAATACCTTAACATGGTCAGGAAATACTTGAAAGATGGTCCCCATCCTATTCCTTGACTGTGTTTGGATACTCCCACTGCAGAGGGAGAGACCCGACTCAAGGGTAGCGCAGAACCATCTCCACAGTGACCCTGGCCCAGAGCCCCCCCCCCACAAGGCCCTGAGGTCCTCCTCCTCCTCCTCCTCCTCCTCCTCCTCCTCCTCCCTCCTCCTCCTCCCCTCCTCTCCTCCTCCTCCTCCTCCTCCTCCTCCTCCTCCTCCTCCTCCTCCTCCTCCTCCTCCTCCTCCTCCTCCCTGGAGGCTCAGAGCTGGGGGCCTTTGGGCCGAGGACCACTCCTCGCTGCACCCCGAGGGCAAGAGATACACATCGGGAAGCTTAAGGAGAGCCGGCGGGCCCGGGAGGATGCCTCGGGCGCCGCGGCTGGCTCCGCGACGATTCAAAAAGTGGTCCCGGAGCCCTCCGGGACGCTCCGGAACGATCTCTCCTGCTCCTCAGCAAGGGAAGCCACTCAGGGAAGCCACTCCCCTGGCCACCACCAAGCAAACTCGGAGCCACCCCCAAAGACCGAGCGACGTCTTCGAACGAGCCATCCTCTCATCCTGCAGGTATGCCGGGCCTGCCGCGGGGGCAGGCCGACGAGCACGGGGACCTCGCGGCGTTGCGGCGTCGGCGCCAGCTTCTGACACCGCGCGGGGGGCTCCGCCTTGAGCGACATGGCGGCCTTCGGTGGCGCGGTGACCGCGTTCGGTGTCGGAGGCCGGCTGCGGGTCGCGGGCGGCGTGCGGCCCAGAGGTGACGACCGAAGCCGGGGCCACGCTCCCGACGGCTGGCGCCCGAGGCGCAGGAGGAGGAGGGAGGAGGAGGAGGAGGAGGAGGAGGAGGAGGAGGAGGAGGAGGAGGAGGAGGAGGAGGCGGAGGAGGAGGAGGAGGAGGAGGAGGAGGAGGGAGGAGGAGGAGGAGAGGAGGAGGAGGAGAGGAGGAGGAGGGAGGAGGAGGAGGAGGAGGAGGAGGAGGAGGAGGAGAGGAGGAGGAGGAGGAGAGCGCCCCGCCCCCCCACCCCCCGCCCCGTGCCGTCCTTCAGGGCGGCCTGGGCCTCCGCCAGCGGCAGGCCGCTCACATCCTGGCCCCGGTGAGGCACCGTTGCCCGCCCGTCGAGCGAAGCAGGCAGGAGCATGAGGTGGTGAAAGGCGGATAAAAGGTAGTAGATGGGGCTCGGGCCCGCCCAGAGAATAGCAAAGACAACCGAACATGCGGGTTGTTGAAGTAGGAAGGCGCTTGAAGCAGATTGGGATCTCTGCCTCCCGCTAAAACTACTTTCAACGACCGTCGTGTACGATCGCCGTGCTACCACAGGGAGCGAAAGGGGCTTTTCTGACCACGACGAGCCTCGGACACGAATAGGTTTCCCGACCGAAACCTAAGAAGCGGCCCGAAAACCAGGGCCCCTCCTGAGACCGACGTGGTCTTTGCTTCAGTGCCTTGCCTGTGGTCTTCGAAAACGGAACGCCGAGAGGAGGGCCGGGTAGGAACTGGGCAGAAGGGAACGTCTGGGGGAGGGGGGGCAGGAGGAAGCAGGATGGGGCAGGAGGGGGACGAGGCTGAGAGGGGGGAGGGGGGGGAGGGAGGTGGAATGGAGAGGGAGGAGGAAGAGCAGGAAGAGAAGGACAAGCAAGGTGCGCTCGCGCCAGATATGACATCCTGCCCCTCCTCCCACCCATTCCTTCCCGTTGCGTTGCTGTTGTCTGAATCCGCGGACGCATGTTACAGCGGACCTGGAACTCCCAAAGAAGAAAACCAGTTCGGGGGGGTTATGCGCAATCGGAAACAGCAGAAGCTGCGTACATACGAGGAGACGGCGGATGAGTAGGAGGAGAACCAGGGGGAAGGAGGAGGAGGGCGAGGACGAACAGCAGCAGCAGCACCAGGAGCGGAAGGAGCCAGAAGAGGAAGAGGAGGAGGAGGAGAAGGAGGAGGAGGAAGAGGAGGAGGAGGAGGAGGAGCGCACTTCCCCGAAGAAAGCCCGTCCAGGGGCAAATCCGTTTCCCATCAAGGAGGCTATACCCGTGCGGCAAGGCACGAAGGATTTTGCACCGATGGGCGAAGGCGCACGCCCGACTGGATGTGTAACTACCTTCTAAGAGCCGCATGGGTTCGAGCATCCCTCGCCGATGCGCGTCGAACCGTGCCCGGGCATATCTCAGGATGGATTATCCCCCACTCGTGCGCTTGGATTTGAGGGTGTGATACCCATTTAAAACACTTGCAGGAGGACTGCCAGAGACAAAACACCGTCGGCTGAGAGATCGCGCCGTTCAAGAGCACGGGCGAAGAGGCGGGAGGAGGCCGAGGGGGCGGGGAAGCCAGCAGGGAGCAGAGGGAAGACCATCACGCATTCCATTGCAACGCGCCTTCAAAAGCGCAGACACGATGCACAGGGGCACAGATGGTGTAGGCGGTTCAAATCACTGTAAAAAGGTATCGATCCACAACGCGCGGGGAGACGAGGGGCTCGAAGTATTGCATACGACGAAACATCGTCGGCCTCGGGTTCCGACCTGTGCTCAGATTGGGATGCGCTCTGTCGCGCGCTGAAGCAAAGCCGTGCCAGAACAGGGGATGGAAGGGATCGAGGGGAGGCGCTGGCCGGAAGTTCGAAATCATACAAAAAGGTAACGTGGCCTTGCGTCATCCGTTGTCGCGAGAATCTAGGGGGCGGCCGACCCCAGCGCCCACGGAATGCACGAGACCCATTGCCTTCTCAAAGCCACGGCTGGTCAGGGCGGCTCGATGCAGAGCGGCGGCACCAGCGCTCTCGCTCGAACGAGCTCTCAAATCAAAGCCAAAAACGCCCAAACAAAACAAGGGTTCCGAGAGGGTCGCTTCGCGGGGAGTGCTCATAATGACCCAAAAAGGGCTTCCCGCCCCTCGCTTAGACACAAGCCGCAAGGGAGATAAAACTGGCGAGTGCGCGAGAGCACGGGGCGCGCCCGTTTATTGTAGAGGCACGCAGAGTTAAACAAATCGAGGCTCAGGCGCTTCATGTCCCAGGCCCGCCCCACCAACTTGACCGAGGGTGCTTCCCTGCTCTTCCGTGGCCCGCCAGGCCCCACCCAGACGCCGAGATACTTGGCGTTGCGAGCGACTCCGAATGCAGCAGCAACGACGCGGTTCCCCATCAACTCCGTGGCAACCTGTGTTGTGCCGCCGCCAGCAAATGGAGCGAGCGCGCACTTTCGGAAGTTCAGCTCGACCCAAACATAGCAGCAACGAACGCGGCGACGCAGACCTCGAGGGCGACCCAAAGGTTTGCGGCCACGACCCCCACGTCGTCAGCGAAGGCCCTCGCGCAACACCCGCGCGAGAGTTGGAGCAGCAGGAGTCGACTGAACGGGCCGAAGCACAAGACAACTTTGATCTCGAGGCAGAGCACCTGTGTTAAATATCCCATCATAACCCAATTTCCGAAGTCCCGAAGTCCGCAAAACTGGATTTGAACTTACATCCCTGGTACAAAGCCTTCAGCGCGTCGATGATATAGGACGGTAAATGCATCTGGACCAGAACCCACCATATCGTCGCGCGATAAAGCGATGGAGCGGCCACTTGGGCATCCAGGAAAGCCGCCCTGGCCTCGTCGCGCCCTTGTTGGTACCACCAAGACAAGGCACGACTTCCAACGCCCGCGACGTTGGACCTGAGATCCCGCCCCACAACAAGAACCCGCTGATCAATGGCGACTGTCGTTTGGCAAAGAAATTTAAATGGTCTGTTGATAACACTAGATCTTATTATGTTGTCGGTGCTGCTGAGACATAGATAGTGGCTGGGTCGCAGGAGGCGACGAGCCCGTGGGCCCCCAGTCCTCAACTTGCGCACTGCAACCCAATGTTCGGCAAGAAAAGACGCCGCACGGGCGGGGCCCGATTCGACACCGCCGTCGCCCGCGAGAATCCCGGCGACAAGTGCGCGCTTGGTGCCAGCCCGCCTCGCACTCCTAAATTTCATTAGTCGTTGCTTCCGCCCTCGCTTGTGCTTCGGAGGGACCGCCGACGTTTTCGCCTCTGCGATATCTTCCTGGCGCGCGCCTTCAGGGGCGCCCGTGGGGGACCAACGCCATCGAGCAAGCTGGCGTTGCCGGCCGCATCAACGATCGGCGGGGCGCCACTCGAAAGATTTCTCGCGCCAGCGGGCACCCGCGGAATTCCGCCGAGCGAGCTCGAGCGCCCCGAGTGGCACTTCGAAGGCGCTGCGAAAGCAGACGCTGCCGGGAGCCACCGCGATGATGTCTGGCACTGCCGGGCTGCATCGCGATGACGTCTGACCAAGCCCATCGCCATGGCCAAAACCAGCCCCATCCGAGAGCCCGGAAAATGTTTGATAACCTTTCGATCACGTATAATGATAAAGATTCCCTTGGTTCGAAAAAAACACATGTTCGAACATAGTCAGAGGTATTCAAAAATATCTCATAATATTCAAACCAGACGTTTTGGGATGGGCTGGGATGCGGACTGGTCCTAGGTCAGAGAACGCGCCGTCTGGTCGACCGGCTCCCCCTCGGGTAACCAATGCAAGCTGTAGGGTGCGACGCGTATGCGTTGCTGTCGATTGCAAGGGACGGGCCCAAACCTGGCGCGCTCAGATGCGAGCGTAACTTAATCGCGCGATGCGGGTACCGACGCGAGGTCGAGCTCATTCCGCGAGAAACATCACCCGACCCCCTCTGGGCCAGCACCAGAGGTCACTCCAGCGAAGGGTCACGCTGACGCGTGGTCGATCCATGCGATTCTGAGCAAGCTGGCCCACGTGCCCGTGGAGACCCGGGATGTCCAACCAGAACATATTTTCGACATCGATGTACCTCCAGAGGGCATCGCAGGCAATCAGAGCACGCGCGACCTGCGCGCGCCCACCCCCGCGCACCCCGCGCAGAGCCGCCGAGGGCCAGGCGAGCTCCTCGGCGCGCGCGCGCCGTCCGAGCCTCGGCCGATCTCATTGCCCAGCGGGCAGCCGCACGGGAAGAAAAACCGTAAACTCAAGCACGCGAGTGGGAAGGTCTCTGAAACCCGAGATCCAGACCCGCCGCTTGTCACAAGTGCGGCCGTCGCGTGCAGGTCTGGCGCGAGCATCGCCAGACGAACTGAGGGAGCTCCCGGCGCCGTGACTCTGCACCTGGGTGGCCCACGGGTCGGCGCCTCGCGGCGCTGGGGCGGGGGAGTCATTGAGCGACCCCCCGGCAGGCGGCGGCGGGCGCACGGCAGCTCTCTTCATGTGGTGTCGATGTCCTTGAAAAGCTGGTCCTGCTTGGCGTCGTAAGCCTGCAGCCGCGCGTCCTCTACGGCCGAGGACTGCGCCAGCTTGGATTCCAACGCCCGGACTCCGGTCGCCATGTTGAATTGAGAGCTTTCCATGGGCACGCATCTCGCCGCGCAGGGCGCAGTGCCCCTGGCGCACCTCATGAACGAGGGCGGCATGGCTCTGCTGGTCCTCCTGGCGAAAGGTCATCATCATCATCCTGGCCAGGTCCGCGATGCTGGAGGGAAGCTCCTCCGCAGGGGCTGGCGATGGTGTAGCTCCTTGCCCACCGCGCTGGAACTTGTGGGGCGGAGCACCGTCCTCCTCCACGGTGTACCCCTCGGACCGCTCGTCGTAGGGGTCCTGCCAGTGGCCTTCGGCGTCTTCTTGGGCCACGAGGGCCTCGACGTCGATGGGATGGTCCTGCATGTCCATGGGGATGGGAAGATCGTGGTCCGCCATTGCACGACACACTGGATTGCTCGGCAGTTCGAGCTGCCCACTCAAGTGGTATGCAAGTGGTATGCAAACAACTTGAGCCAAAATGGCAACGGAAGGAGGAGGAGGGGGAGGAAGAGGAGGAGGAGGACCAAGGGAAGGCGGAGCAGGAGAAAGGGAGGGGGGGCGACAACGATGAGGAAGCACTGGGACCCAGCAGAGCGATCCGCGCTGGGGCGAGAGCGCCATCCTGAACGACGTGAGCAAAACCCAGGGCCTGAAGTGGGGACCACGCTGCAGCGAGAGCACCATCCTGGAAGGAGAAGGAACGTCTGGAGTGCAGAAGCACATGAGACAGATCAGCTCGGCAACGTCCTGTGCGCAAGGGAACGACACGCGGAGGGGGCTGGGCCCGCTCCCCGGCCATCTCCAGGTGAGAGAGGGAGTAGTATCAAGTCGGGCACGTCCCTCTACAGGAGGAATATTCCAATAACAAAACACACACACACAAAATAGTCTGGGGACACTTTTCTATATTTTCGACATATTTGGTGAACTTTCGGGCAATGTTTGATTTTGCCCCCAAAATCCCCCTGTAGGAGGACAGGCCCGACTTAAGAGTAGTACTCACATTGGGCATTCCATTGTTGAGGAGGGAGAAGGGAGCAGGAGGAGGGGGAGAGGGGAGGAAGGACGGCGAAGGACGGGGAGTCTCAGGGAGGTCCCCGGCCGAGCCTGCTCGCCAACGCACGCCAGGGCCCAGCCAGGCCGCACCCCCTGCGCCCAGGCCGGCTTGCCCTCGGAGGCTTTGGCCACCCGGTAGCCCGCGGCGCCTCCTGGAGACGATGGAGGAGGCTTGCGGAGCTCACTGTGCGCACAGGTGGAGGGAGGCGGGGGGCGGGGGAGAAGAGAAGGGCAGGAGGGAGGGAGGAAGGGGGCTGGGACCAGAGAGACGGAGGAGGGAGGGAGGGGCAGGAAGGGGAGCGCGATCGGGAACGGCAGCGGCAGGACGGGGAGGGAGGCGAGGGGGTGAGGGACCGAGGGCATGAGGGGGGGGGGGGGGTCAGAGCGCAGGGGGAGGCATGAAGGAGGCGGAGGGCTGGGACGAAGGGCATGGAGTGGGACAGATGGGGTGGCCGCCCCCTCCTCCCCCTCCTCCTCCTCCTCCTCCTCCTCCTCCTCCTCCTCCTCCTCCTCCTCCTCCTCCTCCTCCCCTTCATCGTTATATTCCCTCTCCTCCTCCTCATCCTCCTCCTCCTCCTCCTCCTCCTCCTCCTCCTCCGCATAGCCGATCATCCCAGACATCCCTTGCTCCCCCGCCTCTATCTCCTCCTGCCTGGCGACGTGCGTGCACTCGGGCCCCCCCCTCAGATCTCCAGACATGTGCTGCTTCTCCAGGAGTTCTGGCGCAAATCAGCGCGACGGCCCGCATAGTCGCACAATGTCCCTAGGTGCGAGGCTGAAGTGGAGCTCCACGGTGCGGGTCCTCGTCGAATCTCCCCTCGCAAACACTACGTTTGATCCTGGAACCGGTGCCCATCGCTTTCCTCTGTCGAAATCCGTCCCTCGATGCTCGCACTCACTCTTCTTTTCGGACATGACCCGTGGGGTCGCTGGGCCCTGGTCTACAACAACCAGGGCTCCCAGGTGGAAATACGCATGATTCCGACCCGCCGGTCTTACTGCGGACTGCAGACTGCAGATGTTCTCAACATTCCAACCCATCTACACAGCCGGCCCCCAAACAAACGTGTTTGACTGTTCAATGATTCCGCACCCTCCGACACAAATTACCCTGGCGACGTACCCAACCCCTGCGCAAAAGCGGGGCGCAAATAGTTTAGGATACTTTATAAGGGGGCGATGACGGAGCGAGGGTTACATATGTCTGCAGACGGAATTCGGGAGACTCGCAGGACACTGGCTACAGGAAAAGGGCTTGATAAAGCTGATGATTTACAATTCCTGAGCACTCCTAGCCACTTCGAAAACGGGGATCACAGCAGGCCTCGAGGCAGTGCTTCGCAGATCGCAGCCCCCCAGGGATGGCGAGGTCTAATTTGAATCCGCGCGTGGCCCTCACTGTGCTGGGCCCCCCAGCAGGCCTCGAAAGTGGCGACAGTTTCACAGATCGCAGCCCCCCAGGAAGGTGGCGAGGTCGAAAGTGGCGACAGTTTCACAGATCGCAGCCCCCCAGGAATGGCGAGGTCTAATTTGGATCTGCCGCGATTACCCTCTATGCTGGACCCCCCAGCAGGCCTCGAAACTGGCGACAGTTTCGCAGCCCCCCGCAGGCAAGACAGAACGGGGCAGGAAAGAGGCGGGAGGCGGGAGGAGGAAGGACGCGACCACACTGCTCTATTCAAAACGAATACCCAACCAAGGAGGGTTGGGAAAAACTAATGTGTTGAGGTGCGGCAGGAGCCTCCCTGCTTATCCAACCGTTCGGAAGAAATCGGTGAAACATGAAGTAGGAAGGCGTTGAACATATATTGGATTTCCACCTGCCCCCTGCAGAGGAACAGGAAAACACATTCGTCACTCGACAATTAAAATATAATGAGCCGCCTAATTCACATGGGGATTTGCAAACCCAAACATACATGTATTCGACTACCGATGGGTATGAATCATGTTCAATGGTACCATGCGTTTGCTCCTACTATCACTCCTCCGTCTCCTCCCTCACCTCCTCCTCCCACATCGAACCCTCACACATCGCTCCTTCCATCCAATTCACTCTCCGTTCTGCCTTTTCCTTCCTCCTCCCCGTCGTTGTCTCTCTTCCCCTTCCTCTCTGCTCCCACCTCCATCCTCTCACCCCCTTTGATTCCTTCTCCTTCGCCCCTGTCCTCCTCCCCCTCCCCTCCTAGTCCGACTGCCCGAGTTAGAAGCCGCCCGGCCCCTCAAAAGAATTCCGCCCGACCCGACCCAATCCGACGCTCCGCCCGTCCGCCCGTCAGATTCCGCCCGACCCCACACAAAGATAGCGGGTCTCGAGGGCTAGGTACACGTAAGGCACGCGGCAAGAATAAAAGAGCGTCATGAAGGCAATCCGTATTGAGCGTCGAAGATGGCTAAAAGATGGCTCAAGAGGCCCCCCAAAAGTGCCCAACATGACCCCGAAACGAACCAAAGAGGGGGCCCAAAAGCGCGCAACCCTGGCGCTGGTCTCTTCACACAGTCCATGAGAGCCCCGATAACCTCCAGGGCACACCCACGTGGGCCACACACACCCAGGAGCCACCCCAGAACTCCCTACACGAGACCCCCAAAACATGTCTCCGGGGTGGTGGATGGGTCGCGGGGCGGGGCGCGGAAGGGATCACCGGGCGCGTTGCGAGACGGGCGACGACAACGACGCCGCCCCACTTCAGTCACGCACCCTAATCAGGGCAGCAAAAGGCCGCCCCGCCACTCGCTCCTGCAGGCAGGAGCAGCACGAGGCATGCGAGAATGGGCTCACCCGAGAGCTGGAACTCAGCGCCCCTCAAACGGGGACTCCACTAACGGGTACTTTGGCCAGTGACCCAGCGAACCCAACCCTTCCCGATGTGGGCAAAGCTGCAATGCAAGAAAAAGGCCCTAAAGTGGCGACTTTCGGCAAACATTCAAAGTACCCGTTAGTAAGTACCCGTTACGGTGCCGTTGAGGAACCAGATGCACGTGCTGCCCGGACGCCGTGGCCCTCTTCGGGGTCCATCTCAAGGGATGCGGCCGCGCGGCCTCTCGGATCAGCCTGCCGGGTGGCATGCATGAGCCTCGCGTCCCCTGTCCGTTTCCCTCTCCTCCTCCTCCTCCTCCTCCTCCTCCTCCTCCTCCTCCTCCTCCTCCTCCTCCTCCTCCTCCTCGCCTCGAGGGAAAAGCAGGGGCCACCGCCACCGAAAACACATCGGCGGGGGCCGACCCCTGACCCGTGATTCTCAGCAGTGGTTTCCGTTTCTCCGTAGTGATCTCTGTTTCCCCTCTGATCGCCCGCCTCCCCATTGTCGTGCTGCGTCACTCCTTCGGAGGAGCTCGCAGGAGTCATCCCGAAGGGACGCGCTTCCAGCGTGACAACTACCCGCTCCCACGTGACCTCTGCAGCGACCGCCTTGGCCTCTGCAGCTCTTTCGGCAGCCCTGGCCGCCTCCGCCTCCTTGGCCTTGGCGACGCAGGCTTTGCAAGTCGCGACTAGCAACCTGATGACGGCCTCTTCCTGATTCTTCCGCTCCTGAACCTCACACTTCTCCACCTGGCCAGGGCCAAGAACTGAGACTTTCGCGACGGTGTTTTACCTTGAGATATTTGCAGAATGTCCCCCCCCCACCCATGAGTGGCTTGCCCTATGACGACGCTCCACGCTCAAACCGAATACCTGGTTGCAAACCTTGCCAACGCTCCTGCTTCTGCCCAGCCTGCCCCTCCCCACACTCATCTGTCGTGTGTTGGTTCTCCTCCCTCCGTCGTTGCTCCCCCCTCGTCCTCCTGCCTCCTCGTCGTCCTCTACTGCTCGCCCGCGTGGGGCCCACCTGTGCGTCGGAGAACTCGCTGCAGGGCAAATACTCGCGCTTGCAATCGCTGCACGCGAACTTTGTCAGCTCGTTGCCCATGATGTCGATGACCCGGCGGGGGGCAAGTGGGGAGGCCGAGGTTGTCGGGTGGACAGTGTCGGGAAAGAAATCAACCAGGGGGCGGGCGGAGTGGGCCAGAGTTGCTCCCCCCAGAGGGACCGAACTACAACCCCGCGTCCAGAACGTGATGGACGCTTGTAGCTCCGTTCGACTACCAATGTTGGTTGGCTCCCCCGATCACAGTCCTCTCGAGATTTGATGGCAGCGGGACCGACCAGCCGGTACAGTGGGGGCTCGGCCACAAGAAACCTCGGCAAGAAACCCAACCCTGAGATCCGCGATTTGTTCAGTGAAAGTCCACATGTGTCGATCGAAGATCGTCAAGATCTGATTGGGAGCCCATCGAAATCCAAGAAACCCAGGGCACCCTGGCAAAATCCAACTGGTTTCTTGGCACGCGCCCCCACTGTATGACAACAACTTCCAGAGACTCGTGGCCACGAGCGGCCGCAGCGCCGAGCGGCCACTCGTGGCCACGAGGGGCCACGAGTGGCCGCGAACGGACTCTCGCGGCAACTCGTGGCCACGAGCGGCCACGAAATAGAAACCACTGCGGCTGACGCTGCCACAGCACTACGGCCGCCCGCCCCCTCCTCCTCCTCCTCTTCCTCCTCCTCCTCCTCCTCCTCCTCCTCCTCCTCCTCCTCCTCTACGACCAACATCACCGTGCCTGGAGCACGGCGGTTCCCACTACTCCGGGGCCCCAAAACCGTGCGGTGGTGGACCGCGTGGTGACCTCGGGATCCCCAACGACCTCACCGCGCGGTCCGTCATTGCACGGCTCCGGGATCCTAGAGGCCCCAAGCCGCCCGAGGCGTCCTCGGAGCACGAGCCTGGTCAAGGCCGCGCGGTGACCCCGAGCCAACGCTGACTCACCACACGGTGTGATCACCACTCCGTTCGTTGAGCAGGGACCGACCGTCCCGGCATTCCTATAGTCCTACCACGAAATGCTCTTAGAACCCCAAAAATGTTCTTAACAAAAACACGGTTCTCAGAACATAAGCCCGATGTGCTCAAACGAAGCAGACTCCACCAGAAACGTTCTGATCACATTTTTCCTGGGAGCCACAGCAGGTTCTTAGAACATGGTTTGGTGGGCCTGTAGGCGCTCCAGGACGCTTCGCCACCGCTTGACGAACTCCCTTCGCCTATTTGGACACCCGAAATGGGTACCGAAAGAATGGGCAACATGCCCAACAACAAATGTTGTCCCGAACCAACAGCGGCCGCTGTTGGGCAGGCGGCATCCTGTCTCGAATGGACACGGGCCGCGGCGGCGCGGACAGCGAGCCCTGTTCAAAAGGAACGGGAACTGCTGCTGGGCATCGTGCCCATTCTTTCAGTGCCCATCTCGGGCGTCCAGAGCCCAGCGTCCCCGCCTGCCTCCCCCCCGGCATGGTGCGGAAGCTCGTCATGGCGAGGCCGTGGCGGCGTCGCAAGGGGCGCAGGCGGGGCCGCACCGCGGCGCTCGAGCCCAGAGGCTCGTGGACGGTCCCCGCGGGCCTGCCCCCCCGCCCCCCCCCGTGGAACGGCCAGCCGCGGCCCCCGCCCCCCCCAGGGGCACTCCTCCCTCTCCCCCTCCCCCTCTTCCTCCTCCTCCACCTCCCCCCTTCCCCCCTCCACCTCCTCCTGCTGCTCCTCCTCCTCCTCCTGCTCCCCCTCCCCATTGCCCTCCACCTCCTCCTCCTCCTCCTCCTCCTCCTCCTCCTCCTCCTCCTCCTCCTGGGTCCCCCCCCCTCCCCCTCCCCCCCATCCTCCTCCTCTTCCTTCCCCTCCTCCACCATTTCCTTATAGACAACTTCTCCCTGTCGCACCCCCAGGCCAGTTTTCAGGGCGGGCCAGGCGTCTCGCCTGAGACTTCCTCACCCCTGTTGATCCTGAAGCTTGAAAAAATGGCAACAGTTTCACAGATGGAGGGCGGGTGGTTTTCAACATGTGGCTCTCGCCGTAGCGCCGCGCGCGCATTCGATTTAAAACAAATCCAAGAGTTTCACGGATTGAGGGCGGGTCGTTTTCAAACTGTGGCTCTCGCCATAGCGCCGCGCACATTGGTGTCAAACAGATTGCAAGAGCTTCGCGGATTGAGGGCGGACCGTTGTCAAAATGTGACTCTCGCCTTACCGCCACGTACATCACAAATGCAAGAGTTTCACGGATTGAAGGCGGCCTTTTTCAAGATGTGGCTCTCGCCTCGGCACCGCGCACATTCGTTTCTAAAACGTGCAAGCGTTTCACGGGACCCCATGATCAGCGTACCAGACATAGCATGTTGGAAGGAGTCAGGAGTGAGGGGGCAACAGTTACGTTGATTCGCTATGTTGAAGTTCCAAGAATGGCGTTGTGGCACGGTTCAAGATCGCCAAGACGCAACAGTCAGGTTAATCCGTGGTGTTGGAATCCCGAGAACACTGTTTTGGCATGCTTCAGGGTCTTCAAACGGTTGTCATCTAACGAGGCAGTTCCCTCAGTGGGAATGAACCGTTGTTGGGACCTATGAAGAGGGAGCTTGGAGGGAGAGACGGTTCCTACATCGTTGATGCCCCTTGGGTTTACACTGGTCCTCCTCCGCCCCCTCCCCCTGCCCCTCCTCCTCCGCCCCCTCCCCCTGCCCCTCCTCCTCCTCCTCCGCCTCCTCCTCCTCCTCCTCCTCCTCCTCTCCTCTCCTCTCTCCTCCTCCCTCCCCTCCTCCTCCTCCCTCCCCTCCCCTCCCTCCCCCTCCCTCCTCCTCCCCCTCCCCCCTCTCCCTCCTCCTCCTCCACCTTCTCCTCCTCCCTCCTCCTCCTCCTCCTCCCCTCCTCCTCCTCCTCCTCTCCTCCTCCTTCCTCCTCCACCTCCTCCGCCTCCTCCTCCTCCTCCTCCTTCTCCTCCTCCTCCTCCTCCTCCCCTCCTCCCTCTACACCTCGCCCATCCCGCTCCGCTCCGCCTCAATTTCCCTCCTCCTCCTCCTCCTCCTCCTCCTCCTCCACCTCTACTTCCTCCTCCTTCACGTCGTCCGAGAACTATCACTAACCGACTCCCGTGAACCGGGACACTGGCTACACCGCTATACGCCAAGGGCTCACAGGGTCCACAGGCAGACTTGCCTGCACCGAGCGTCTTGAACAAGGAAGTTGTAACTTTGCGCCAGCCACGGCCATCTCTTAAGCCCTACCTGCTGCCAACACTTGTGAGGCCGAGGCGAAGGCAAATACTTGCAATATCCTTGACATTGTGTTGTACTAGTTTTGTCTAGTCGATGCGCAGTGTGTAGAGCCTGCGCGAGTGATAATCACACCATGGGGATAATAACGTTCAGGGTCCTGGGATGACAACAAAAAACATAATATATCGATGTTGGGATGTCTGGATGGGTCTTGAATAACATCCAAGCTGATCTCCGGAGAAGTAAAAGGAGGTTTAAAAGAAGGAGCATGAAAAGCGTAGACAAGAAGGACGGAGTAGGACGAGGACAAGAACATAGGAAAAAGAAGGACGACGAGGAGAGGGAGGAGAAGGATATACCACAAGAAATCACAATGTCGGGCCTATCTCAAATATTAGTGGTTGTTTTCTACTCGTCGTGTAAGAACACTCATGGTTGCTCTTCGGGGTGATCAACCATGACGGCGATGCAGAGGCTCAACTGGAGCGCGGAGAGAGGAAGGTGGGGAGGGGGAGTAAAAGGAGGAGGAGACAAATAAGAGAAGAGATATAAGTAAGAGAACACGTAAAGAAGAGAAGGGAGATAAAAAGGAAAGGAAGATACGGTATGCCTGGATTGGAGTCTACGAGAGGACGATGATGAAAAAGGATGGTGATGATGAGGATGATGAGGATGATGATGATGATAACAAAGGATAACCATGATAATACTATTTAGTGTACGATTCGTACATTCCCAAGTGCTTTACAAAATCGGCCTCGCCGCTCCGCCCCCCTATCAAATATAAGTATCCCATAGTAAATCATGACTCATGGGTTAAAGGGGGGATGCTTTATTATCGCGGGCATGCGGTCAGCCAGGGAGGTTCATCAGCCTACAGGTTTCGCCCCCAGCCCCCAAGGGCTCGGGACCCCGAGGAGCCCCCCCTGCGGGGCCGCACTTGCCCTTGTTGCGAATGCCGGGTATGCATGGGGGTTGCGCACAGGGCGTGCGCATGTGGGTTGCGGTTTGCTTGCGTGTTTGCTTGCTTGCATGAGTACTTACTTGCTTCTGGGCTTGCTCGCGGGCTAGCTCGATTGCGAGGAGCCGGCCGGGGGCCAATTCCCGCGGAGTCGGCCCGCTTCTCTGCGTCGCTCAGCCGACACCCAGCGAACCAACACATGATGACCACGACACTTTCTTCGGAGGAGCGCACGTTGAGACAGCTGCGGTTCCCTGGCCCAGCCCAAATGCGTTCCAAATCGGCCCCTGGCCGGGCCCCTCCTGGGCTTCATCCTGGCACTTTCCTCGACGCAAATTCCGCCATGTAGCGACGAGGAGGCCTCCAGGAGGCCCAAGAGGACGAACCACTGCAGGTCTCAAATCCGCGCGGTATCAGACCGCGAGTTGACCTCAGAAACCCCAGACCTCACAGCACGGTCCGTCACAGGAACAACGACCGACTCACCACGCGGCGTGGTGCGGAAAAGGGCGCCTTGAGACGACGGCAGCTCGAAATCTGTCTCCGGACCCCTCCGGGGCCCGAACGCACCAGTTTCCCGAGCTGCGTCCAGCCGTGGCAACGAAGGGGCCCCCCCGAAGGCCCACTACCAGTTTCTCATCTCGCCCTTCTCTGACTAACGCCCCCCCAATGATCCTCGCCGTCTGTTTTTCGGGTCATAACTCCTGTTTCCAGCGGCCGTTCGGACGATTCGGGCACCCCCAGAGCGCTCTCGGCGACGCGCAGATGCTGGAAAACACCCTGAGGCCAGGAACCCGCCGAGAAGCGACGCAAACGTCCGAACACCACGAACCTCGAACCCGAAACCTCGAGCCCGCCTTCTGATTTCCGTACTTGGCACCTACTCGACGTCCCGACAACAAGCCGGTCGTGCGCGCCCCGCGGGAGGCCGTTGCCTGGCTCACCGCAGGCTCCGCAGCCGTTCCTCCAGGGCCTCGAAGTCCTCGTCGAGCCTCGGAATGGTACAGTCGAAGTAAGAGCAAACCTCCTTCGGGAGCGGCCAAGAGGGGGGTGTCCAAGAGGGGGGGGTGCGGATCATGACTGGCGGCACGTGCGCGGCCCAGCGGGGGGGCCAGGGGCGTAATGAAATAAGAAGAGGCGCCATGAAATCTGGGGAAATATCATGGCCCCCGCCATGATGTCCCCCCCCCCCCTAGTCATCGCCCCCCTCTTCTCCGCCCCCGAAACTTCAGGGGAGCTGCAACAGACCGGAAGAGCACAAGACCAATAAGCACACACGCGCACACAGCCGAGCTCCGCGCAAAGCTCGCGGATCGGGGACGGCTCCCTCTCCCTGGGCGCGCGGAGCGCGCCAGGGGCGGCGTCCGAGGCGCCGCCGAAAGGCTCCAGCGCCGACGCGAGAAATCCGCGCGAAGCTCCGAAAGTTGACCTCCTCTTTGCTTTTCAAGATGCGGCTACCGCCATCGCGATACGGTCATCGGCCTGACCTGAGGAACGATGAGTCAGGAACGAAGCCCCCTTTTCTCCAGGGCGTAACGCGTAAGGGAAAATAAATAATACATAATGCTTAAAAGGAACGATAAATGGAACGACCGAGCCACTCTTGAAAAGCAAGCGTTCCTTATTCAAGCCGCGAACTGTACCACAGGGAGCGCTGGCCGCGGAGCGAACGGGCTCTTCTGGTCGCCGCGAGCCCCCGGCCACGAAGGGGCCCCCGACCTGGACTTCAGGAGCGGCCCGAGCACCGGAGTCCCTCCGCAGCGGTCGCTCTTCGAACGCCCTGATGGCACGGCTGGCCCACTGCAGTGGAGAAAAGCGCGGAGCTCGCTGGCCGAACAGGCCACAGGAGCGCCGCCAGAGTCTCGGATGCGAGGCTCAGAGTATTTGGAAATTGCGACTTCGCGCGCGCGGGGCGGCCCCTGGGGGCCCCGTGAGGAGAAATTCCTGGCGACGCCGGGTGGCGATGAGGTCGGTGAAAAGCAAGGGCGCAGGGCTTGACCACGAGGTAAGAAGCTGAGAACCCTACTCATAGGATAACGTCGGCGACGTCTCGAGGTATCACAAAACTCATCCCTTGATGGCAAACAAGACGAGAAAGAGAAACCATGGGAATGTGAGATGGATCATAGAAGGACGTGGCCTTTGTCCGTTGCTACGATCCTGACTGAGACGCACAGAGTCTCGTGCACCTGGCATATAGGACAGCGCTGCCTTGAGCGAAGACGGCGTCGGATATAGCATTCGCCATGCAGCCTCTCCTTAAACCTCGTGTAAAGTTGCGTTTCGTCCTGGACGCCGTCCAGGAACACTCGAAGCTGGCCCTGAATGAGCGGCAGGCTCCACGACCCTGGGCCAAGATCGCTCGAAGACTGCTCAAGACGGCCTCGAGACCGCCCCAGGTGGACCCCAGCCAGCCCTAGAGGAGCCCAAGACGTACCCAGAGGGCCCCAAGAGCACATAGTGGCCCGAGAGGCATTGGGAAGATTTCGGCGCTCTTTGTTTCCGCATCCGACCGCCCAAGAGGCTTCCAATATCGCCCAGAGACAGCCGAAGACGCTGCCAAGAGAGCCCCCAGACTGCCCAAGACAGCCCAAGACGGGCAGCTGGAGGCCCACAAGAAAGCTCAAGAGGCCCCAAAGAGGCCCCCAGTAGGCCCCCGCGAGAGTTCATGAGGCCCACAGGACGCCCCCTGCGCGAAAAGATAGCCCCAACAGGCCCTCAGACGGCCCCGAAGGCTCTCCAAAGAGGCCACAAGAGGCCCCAGAAGCTTCAAACATTACTCAAAGAGGCCTCCCAAAGAGGCCTCTTGTCCACGACCCAGCCGCGCTTCGTGGGCCGGCGGAAGTGGCGAGGCAAAAGCAAGAACGTAGAAAAACAACACACCAACAAAACAAAACCGAAACATCTGTATGGCCATAAAGCGCCTGGTTGCAAGACGAACGCTGGACACTAGAACACCAACGGAAGGCTAAGGAACAATCAGCTTTCACCTTCCGAACCAGGGCTGTTCCTGCTTTCACGATTTGACTGCACAATCGCATACGCGCCCAAAACTCCGCACGAACTTCTGGCGCCGTCCGAGGGGGTCCCAACGCCCACCCAATAAATCCACGCAGGCGAAACTGTATGTGTATGCTGTTGTTTCTCGCTCGACTCCTCAATCAGCGGCAACTCCGAGTCCAATATCAAATTCACCGCGATGCCCTTCAAGCCGAAACGGCCTGTCCGGCCGACACGGTGAAGGTACGTCTCCATGACCACGGAATTATCGGCCGAGTAGCCGACGGGAAGCTCGAAGTTTACGACCAAAGTCACCTGCGGCACGTCGATGCCTCGACTAAGCACGTCCGTAGCGATGAGCACACGGGTGACGCCTTGACGAAATTCCTGCATTACCTGGTCACGAATAGCAGGATCCATCCTCTCCTCACCCTGGGCCTGCGTGCCGCAAATAAGGGACACGGAATAGCCCGAGTCCCTCATCTGCTTCGCGAGCCAGAACGCTGTCCTGCGGCTGTTCACGAAGACCACACTCTGTCCGACGCTCATGGCCGAATACAAACGAGTAAGCATACCGAACTTTCCGTCGTCGCACTCGCACCGTAAATCTGCCTCCGTGCCCCGTAGCACGCTGAAGCGTGGTCATGCCAGGGCCTGCCTGGCAGTGTCTCTGGAATCTGCGAAGGGGCCCCCCCCCTCCCCTGCACGTATCCTATCTTTCCCCCACCTCCCGAGACGTCCTGGGCGGCCTGACGCCTCCATGGTCATCGCCAAGGCCCTCTGAGAAGTTCAAGATGGCCGAGGAAGGCCGCAAAGGTCGCCAGGATGGCCGAGCCAGCTTCAAGACGAACCCAGTAGCTCCTAAGAAGCACCAAACAGATCCATAGAGGAGTCCAAGACGCCTCCAGGCATCCCCAAGACGCTCCCCAGGAGGCCCTCGAGAGGCCAAAAACATGAAGTGCTCCTCGTGTGTTTCAAGATGCTTCGCTTTCTACGCTCTCTGGTCGAAGACCGATCCACGTGTGGTCTGCGAAGGCCCAGGGGGCCACTGAGATCCCTAAGATGGCCCCTGGACGGAAGAAAGGCCTCGAGAGAGCCTCAAGCCGTCACATGTGACACCTTTTGTCTCCTCTTCTTGAAGAGCTCTCACGGGGCTCATTTGGGTCGTCCTGGCACTGTCTCAAGTTCTGGGGGTATTCGTGCCGTCTTGGGGCTGCCTCAGGGGCTCCCTGGGGCCCTCTTGGGGCGCCTTGGAGCCCCCTTGGCCCGTCGTGGCGATCTCGTGAGCTGCCTCGAGGCCCTCCTGGCCGTCTGGGGGGCTCGTGGGGTGCCCTGAGGCCCTCTTGGCCGTCTTGGGGGGGTCTGTTCGTGGACGTCGAGGTGCCGTAGCAGGCTGTCTTGCTTCCTTCGGAAGCCCTCTTGGGCCAGCTTTCGTATTCCTCCTCGTCGTCCTCATCCTCTTAATCAACTCCAAGGCGAAGTCACAGACACCCAAAATAGCCCAAGGCAACCTAGATGTCACGTGTGGCGGCAATTGGGCGTTGCTCCAAACGCTTCCACACAACGGATGACGTTGCGAATGTCCCCTACCTCGGGGCACAAGGATTCACACAGTACGGCTTCCTGGCGCTCGTCGAACAGTCGCCACCCTGAGTGCTGGCTTGCACGATGGCTGGACTTGCCACAGGCAACTGTATAAAACTGATTGACGCTGGAAACAGTCAGCTCCGTCTTCCGGACTCTGATCGACATTGCGCGAGGCACCAAGCTCTCCGCAAATTGTCGCACATCGTCTGGATAAGTTGCGCTGAAAAATAAAACCTGCAACTTCTCTGGCAACAACTTCCGGATCTGCAGCACCTGCGGACCCATTGCGTTGGATGAGTCAAGCATCATATCTGCTTCGTCTAGCACGAAGATGCTAACAGTGCGTGCGTCGAGGGTCCTTTTGCATATGTCTAGAAGCTTGCCGGGTGTGCCGATGAGCACGTGGCAATCTGGGCTGCGATACAGGCGGTCCATGCCTGGCACAACGAGCAGAGTCCTCACTGGCATGAACTTCCCGAGCGTAGAGACGACGCTGTCAACCTGTGTGGCCAGTCCGCTGACCCCTTCCGAGTCCACAGGCGTCCAACATTCCCAGAAGATGTCCAACCCCGAAATCTCGATGGGGGGCCAGCCCATCCAGCACGCTCAACCCGGCCCGTGGCCGCCCCCCTCCGCACCCCAAGATGGCGTCCAAAACGTTACTCGGAAGCCACAGCCCCGCTCAAGACGGCCACAGAACGATACACGATGAGAGGCTCCGAACGAATACCCTTTTTGTTTTATTGTTTCGGTGTTTTGTTTTTTCTGACGCCCTCCCAAGACCAGTCTGCATCTATCTCACTGCCGAGCCAAACACTGACCATGAGGCTATGAGGCAATTGCAAACGGGCCGGTCGACCAGGTAGTCGAGCACCATGTGTGCACGACTCGCTTGGATAAGATGATGCAGTCGAGTGCGATGTATGCGCGACTCACTGGGAAAAAGGCGATACGTTTGGCAAGGGCGCTGCCTCACCGCCCTCGAGGTCCCAAGCTGGGCACCCCAAGGCTCCGATGCTGCACCCGGGCCCCGCCCCTGGCGGCCCCCGAGCGGGTCACGAGGCACCCCCCTTCGAGGACTTCGCACCCCCCCGTCCACGTCTCCCTCTCCCTGCTCCCTCCTCCACCTCCTACCCCTCCTCCGCTTTCTGCTCAGCCATCTCCCTCCGCGCTTGACCTTTTCTCCCCTCTCGGGCTCCTCCTCTTCCATTCGTCGACCCCGTCCTCCCACAACTCATCCGACGGGTGCGAATGGGGAGGGTGGGGAGCAGGATCACGAGCGTCGAACGTAAACACATTCACGTCCTCACGATCTGGATTCCGAGGCGCGATCCCATGGACACGCGGTCGCACGGATGCGTTCCGCGCGTGGCCTCCGCGAAAGAGCGGCCCGCATCCGCGGGGCCGCGGCCCAGGGGCCTGGCCACAAAGAGGCTGCGGATGCGGATGCTTTGCGCTCGCCCGCGACGGGATGCGGCGCGGGCCCGCTGCATTCTCTGGTGGGGCATATGATCATCGCCTGCGGACGACCTACCAGACCACCCCAACCCAACCCGAAGACCCTAATTTCGGGTTGGGGGGGGGTAAGGGTTCCACATATGTGTTTTTTCGATGCTTCCCGACCCCCCCCCCACACCGGAAATCGAGGGTAAATTGAGCCTTCGGGTTGGGTTGGGGTGGTTTGGTGGGTGGTGAAGGATGCGGCGCAGGCCCACTGAATTCTCTGGTGGGGCATATGATCATCGCCTGCGGCTCCCAGCGGTCGATGTCCAGCGCCGTCAGCAGCGCCAGGGCGAAGGTGGCCGTCTTGCCGGAGCCGTTCTGCGCCTGCCCGACCATGCTCTGGCCGAGGCCGCCCTCGCCCCGGCGCGCGATGACCGGCAGCGCCGCGGCCTGAATCTTCGAGGGCTTCACGAAGCCCATCTCGTACACGCCCTTGCGAAGAACGGTACAAAATAAACTTTTTCGCCGTCGGGGACACCTGCCCCAGGGCGGCTGGAAAGTTTATACCCTTACGGTGGCACCGTAGGGGTATAAACTTTCCAGCCGCCCAGGGACAGGCGCCCCCGACAGCGAAAAAGTGTATTTTATACCGTTCTTCGCTCGCTGACCTTCAGGAGGCTTTTGTTGTGGATGATGTCCTCGAACTGGAGGCTCATGTCCAGCAGCTTGGTCGCCTCGTCGGCGTCCGTGCCGTCGCCAATCACAACGGTGGCGCCCTCCTCGCCCGAGAGGCCTGGGGACCGGTGAGAAGGCATGAGTATCACAATCCAGAGCGCACCGGAGCGGAACACGCGCGGGGCGCTCTTGGAGGGGAATCATGTAGCACCCTCCCGCGTCGCCGCAACCGAACAGCTGCCTTGCGCGCGGAGCGTGCCGGGAGCTGAGCCGGAGGCGCCGCCAGGGGGGCCAAGCGCCGATCCAAGAAATCCGCGCGGGGCTCCGAGCGTTTCTGCTCATGCAATTTATCCTCTTTCGATGGGGAAAACAGGCGAGGCGCCCCCCGCTGTCACGACCGTCGCACCACCGTTCCCGGCCCGTCCCGGCTCCAGAGGGGCGAGCGCCGCCCAGATAGTGAGGCGCCCCCACGATCACGATCCCTCGGGCGCTGCAGCGGGCTTCTGCGCCCAGGGCTGCGACCCCTCGCCCAGGCAGAGTGGCCCCGCGATCCCCTCCAGAACATTGTGGCGGGCATCCACCTCCTCCCCCTCCTCCTCCTCCTCCTCCCTCCTCCCCCTCCTGCCAGGGCGAGCATGACAGCAGGGACAGGCTGGTGGCGGAGCACTGGCGCACCCTGGACAACATACATGCCGAGTTTCGTGGAGTACTTGGAAGGCGGGCTCCGCCTGAAGGCACAAGGCGACGGCGCAGGCTTGAACCAGACCCTCCAGCAGGCGCAGGTGCTGACCAGTGGCGAGGTGAAGCTGATGAAGGCAGCCATGTTTTGCCGAAGTCAGAGCGGGACGCCTCGGTGCTCCTCGAGCCGAGAGCGTCCCAAGTCGTCGCCACTAGTTCGCCGGACGCCTCGAATGGCCACGCTTTGCCAAGGTCAGAACCGGCAGCCTCGGTGCTCCTCGAGCCGAGTGCTGCCTCACGCGTCGCCACGTCGCCGGATCAAAACAAGCAGTCCAGCAAGAGAGGCACCTACAGCCTGCAGCCCAAGCTACAGAGGCCCGACGGACACCTGTTCCACGAGCGCATGGCGGTCAGCCCGACCCAGACGCTCATCAAGGCCTTAGAGGAGGTGGGGGACGACTGGGAGACCCTGCTGCCGACCCTCTACTGGATGGCGAACATAATCCAGACCAAGACTGAGGCTCTGAGCCAGTGGTGCTGGAAGCTGGTGGGCGCAGACATCCTGGCCTCTCACCGCCAAGATGCTCGAGATCAGTACCATCGCATTGCAGGAGACATACGCGACGCATGGGACAAGAGGCAAACGGACGTAGCGTTTGCACGGCTGAGGGGAATGGGCATTGGTTCTCAGAAGCGCATGATGAACAAGTGTCTCCCGTCGGTCAAGCTCCTCGACGGCACGTACGCCACGTCGCAGGCCCAGATGGGGAACAGGTGGCTCCAGCACTTCAGCCTGGTTGAGTTCGCGGCGGACGTTCCGATCGTGGACCTCCACAAGCTCATGCAGGCGCAGTTTGAGAAGGGAAGCCTGATGCCAGACGTACTCGACCCCAGCTGCGTCCCGACGTTGGCGGACATGGAGCGTGCGATGAAGATCACAAAGGACTCAGCGCCAGGGGTCGACGGCCTGATGGGGAAGCTCTTCCGCACACAGCCGAAAACACTGGCGGCGGCTTACCACCCACTGGCAACCAAGTTTGCCTGCACAGGAGTGGAGCCGGTACAATGGAAAGGAGGCTTCTACAGACACCACCACAAGAAAAAGCAGGCCGAAGAGTGCGGCAACCACAGGTGCTTCGCGGTCACGGCCATGGTGGGCAAAAGGGTGAGGCACTTCTACAGGTCAAAGGTGGCGGAGTACCTGCCACAAGCCGTTGGAGACCGCCAATTCGGAGGCGTCAGGCGCAGAGGCACTCAGCATGCGTCTGTGGTCACCAGGATGCTGCAGTCAGCGGCGTCCGCCAACATGCTGTCCTTCGCGGCTATCTTCATGGACGTCAAGAACGCATTCTACTCCATGGTCAGGGAGCTGGTGCTGCGCACGCCCATGGCCAAGGCAGACAAGGACGCGATCGCCGAGTCCACGGCCGTCCCGCCCACGGCCCTGGAGATCCTGAAGAAGAAGCTGGAGGAGGATATGCCGCTGCTCCACCGTACGGAGGCCAGTGAGCATCTCAAGGCATTGGTCGAGGAGCAGTACACGGCCTCATGGTTCGTCTGCGAGAGCTCAGACCACGTGGCCCTGGGTACCAAGTCCTCGATCCCAGGCCAACCCCTCGCCGACCAGATTTACGAGATCGCCATGGCGGAGGCCATCAGGATCTCAGAGGCGAGGATCGAGGAGGAGGGCTACGGCATCTTTGTCACAGGTGCCAACGTACGCTCGCTGGCGCAGCAGCTCGACAGCGACCTCGACTTCGAGAAGATACCAGGCCACAGCGTGGCCTTTGCGGACGACGGCACATTCTTCTTCATCGGCAAGGCTGAGGAGGCGATGGATGCGGTGGCAGTCATCGCGGGCATCGTCCTGGACACTTTCGCGGAGTTCGGCCTCGTCCTCAACCTGACCCTGGCAAATCGGAGGTGCTCTTTGCCTTCGCAGGCCAAGGGGCGAAGGGAGCGAGGAGGACCCTATGGCATGAGTGCCATGGAAGGGTCAAGCTCAGGTCGAAGCACTACGAGGGAGCCGTCATCCACGCAGTGCACAACCACGTGGCGCTGGGGACGGTCATCGACGACCACGGCGCGGTGTACCCAGAGCTCTACCGCCGCGCAGCCACCACTACAGCCGCTCTCAGGAAGCTGAGAGAGAAGGTCTTCCGCAGCCACCAGCTGGACCTGCCTACCAAGATGGTATTCGCTGACGCCCTGGTATGCTCGTCGAGGTGCTTCTCACAAGGCAGCTGGCCAGGACTCACGAGGGCGGAGGCCAAGTATCACCACGCCATGGTCATGGCAGTCTACAGGGCGGCGGCGGGGAAAAAGTTCGCCACCAAGGAGGACGGAGAGCTGGACCTCGACGCCTACCCAGAGGCGGAAGATGAGGCACTGCTTGCCAAGGTGGGAAGGGCTCGGCCGGAGGACCTGCTGAGAGTAGCAAGGCTAAGGCTTTTCGGCGAACTACTGCAAGCAGGACCACCCCTCGCTTTCGCGACGATGGCCCAGCTCCTCCTGCGGCCCCAGCATGCCAAGAGGCAGTCCTGGCCGCAGATGCTAATGGGGGACCTCCGCTGGCTGCAAGGCTACTCGGCGGACCTGCACGACCTCCCGGATCCCAGTGATGAGCTGAGGCCTTGGGAGATGATGATCATACGCTCGCACTCCTCGTGGAAGTACAGGCTCAACGACACGCTCAAGGCGGCGGCAGCACAGCTGAGCAGAGGTCACGCGGCGCGCATGGCAGAGAAGCGCTTCTTCGCCATAGTGCAGCCAGCGGGAGTGCCGTATTCCACAAGGGAAGGCAGCCCTTTCGGGCCCCCGCAGGCAGACGAGCCAGACACAGCGCCGACGAGACAATGGACATGCCCGTGGTGCCAGAGGACGTTCAGGCGACAGAGAGGGCTCAGAGTCCACATCTCACAGCAGCACTGGACCATGGTCAGGCTAGCACGTACCTGGACGGGTTCAACAACGCAGTGCCAAGGTTGCCTGACGCTGTTCGACCGGACCCACCACCTCACCGAGCACCTGGCGATTGCATCGCCTGCCTGCCTCGTCGCGACCATTGACGCGGGAGAGGCGCCTGGCAGTGAGGAGAGCGAGCTGCGCAACGAGCTCCCACGAGGACTGCTGAGGAAGAGAGTGAACATACCCGCGATCAAGGCAGCGGGGCCCTTGCCAGACGTGGTATCCCTCAGCCAAGAAGATGCAAAGAAGGTCCTGCTCGAGGCTGACTACGTGCTCGATGACGCTGCCAGGACCACGCTTCAGGAGGGCTCAGAAGAAAGACCCCAGGAGAAGACGGAAGTTCAGCACGACGAAAGGTACGACCTGAACCAGTTCCGCACCGACAAGTACAGCGGCATCACCACGGAGGTGAAGATACCGTGGAGGATACAAAGGGCAGAGATCTACGTACTCAACCTATTCTGCGGGCACAGGCGCAAGCAGGACATTCAACATGTGTTCGAGTCAGCGCCGAAGGTCGAAGTGATGTCGGAGAAGGTGCACATCATGGTCCTCAGCATCGACGTGGCGATCGACGCTCGGCGCTGCGACCTCATGCGACAGGACAGCCTGATGGTTTTCCACGAGGGGATCCTGAAGAGGCAGATCGTGATGACGGGAGGAGGACCTCCATGTGAGACATGGAGTGCGGCGAGATGGTCAGAGCAGCCGGGCCCACCGCCGCTCAGGTCCCACGACCAGTTCTGGGGAGTGGCGCACGCTGCACCACGGCAGAGGATCCAGCTGGCCGTGGGGAATGCCCTGATGCAGTCCATGGTGCTCCTCCTTGCGGCGCACCTGGTGGAAGGCACGGCAGGGTGGTCGGAGCACCCCATCCCGTGCAGCTGGCGGCTGGCGGCCGTCACATCGTGGACATGGGAGCCGTGGCTCGCGCTGCTGTCGGCGCCGTGCACCACGACCACGGACTTCGACCAGTGCGAGCACGGACAACTGAGCAAGGCCCCGACCAGAATTTTTGGGCTCCGCATGGCGGGGCTGCACAGTCGCCTGACTGCGACGCCTGGGGGAGGAAAATGCTCCCACGGGCGAGCGGCCCACGCCACTCTCCTAGGGCGCGAGGTAGGGTCCAGGGCCTTCCGGACCGCGCGGAAGAAGGTCTACCCCCCGGGCCTCTGCCGCAGCATCGCCGAGAGTATTCTGGAGACGCTCGAATCGGCTCTCGATGCTGCGCTCCCGGACGCGCCCAGGGACGAATCCCAGTCTCACCACCTCCTCGTGCAGGGCCTGGCGGATTTTTATGTCTCAGTGATCCCTACGTCGGAGGACGGGGCCAGGGAGTGGGCCCCTGATTTTGCGAAGGGAAAGGGCCGCAGCAGGCCTGACCCTGAGAAGGGCCGCTTTGAGGCCCCGGGCCCGCCTGGCCAGGACCCCCCAGGCCCCTCCCAGGATCCTGAAGACAGCCAGGGCCCCACTGAGGAGGAGGCCTACGCCGCTGAGGTGATCGGTCTCTCTCCCCTCCTCTGGTCCCCGACTCCGCCTCCGCCTCCGCCTCTCCCTCCTCGCCCCTCTCTTACCGACACCCAGCGGCGCAGGATTGCCGAGAATAAGGCCAGGGCCCAGCGGATACGGCAAGAGCGCCGTAGACCGTGGGCCTCTAGGGGCCTTGACCTGCGACTCGCGTGGGGAGCCCCAGAGGGCTGCCCCATGCAGGAGAGCCCCTGCGGGGCTCGGGCGGACTTGCCAAGGAGCGGGTCGGCCTGGGCCCAACAAATCTTCGGAAGGGCCTGACAACGGATCGGGCCCGCCACACCACCCTCCATCCGGCTACAGGCCGGGTCCGAGCCGGCCCACTATAAGGGCCACTGCACGTCGGTTCCGACAAGACGCAGAGTTCCACCACCACACCTCCTCCTCCTCTCCTCCTCCTCCTCCTCTTCCTCCTCCTCCTCCTCCTCTTCCTCCTCCTCCTCCTCCTCCTCCTCCTCCTCCTCCTCCTCCTCCTCCTCCTCCTCCTCCTCGCACCGCTCGGAGGCGCTGCCGCGCGCGCTCCTGCCGCGTGCTGCCGCTCCTGCCGCGTGCTCGCGCCGCTCGGGGCCTCCCTCTGTGGGGCCCCCTCTGGCGCCTCCCTCCAGACCGAATTCGGGGCCCACCGGGCCGCCCCCGGCATCTCTGAACCTTCGCTGGGGCCCTCCTTGCACTGCCTCGAATTAACGGGCGAAGAACGGTATCAAATAAATGTTTTCGCCGTCGGGGACACCTGCCCCTGGGCGGCTGGAAAGTTTATACCCCCACGGTGCCACCGTAGGGGTATAAACTTTCCAGCCGCCCTGGGGCAGATGTACCCGACGGCGAAAAAGTTTATTTTATACCGTTCTTCGCCCGTTAATCGAAGGTCTCTTCGGGGCGCTCCTGGGGGCATCCTCGGGGGCTTACAAAGGGGTGCGGCGTAGTTGCGCCCGCGAGGCGTGGACGGCCAAGTCAGAGCATACAACAGTGCCACCTCCGCGGCCGGGGAGCGGGGGGAAGGACGCCACAGCGGCAGGGCCATCGCGGGCAGGGAGCGAGGCCGTCGCCGCCGAAGCAGCCCAGAGGCCCCAAGAGCGGGAGCCCGCGCGGACCCGGCGTGCCGGCCCAGACTTGGGAACCCCCAAACCGGGTGGTGAGATACCAGGTGGCGACCTGGAATCCCCCAGAAAGGTCACCGCTGGGTTTGGGGACACGGGTCACCACTGGCTTTTGTGACTCCTGGACCCACCAATGTTCGGGACATCCTCGGAACACCGCACGAGTCCCCAAACCGGGTGGTGACACCAAATCGCCCGAGACTCACCGCCAGGTGTTGTCACCACCACGTTTGGGGACTACCAACAGACACTCCAAGAGTCGAGGGCGGGGCGGCCCTCGGGGAAGGAGCCAAGGCACCACGCCAGGGCAGAGCCCGCTCCGCCCCCCCACGCAGCAAGGCTCGTGCCGTGACGACGACGCCCCGTACGCGCTGATCTTTCTCGAGGGGGGGCCGGACGCCGGGAGGGGCGGAGAGGCCGATACAGTAGGAGCTCGACCACGAGAAACCTTCCACGAGAAACCCAACCCCGGAACCCCAGCGCGTCCATCGATTTCTGGTGTGGAAACGTCACGCTTTCCATAGCAAGGCCATCGAGACCCAAGAAACCCAGGGCACCCTGGAGGCAAGCAGGGCGTTTCTTGGCATGGGTTTCCAGAGGGTTTCTGGGCGGAATGGGCTATCAGAAATCGGCGATCATTGGGCGGTTCGGGGTCGATGCATCCCCTCCTGATCCGTTCCCCCCCCTAAAATTGCCCCTGATCTCAAACAACGCCCGGATCGCTGGGCGCGGAACTGGCCCGACACCGAGCAATCCGCGCGGCCGGAAACCGCTTTCCGGCAGCACGGATCGCTCGCCGACTCCAAGCCAAGAACCGCGTTCAAGCTCGGACGCCTGCACCAGGGTCGCCGAGGCGCCAACGGCTGCGCGAATCTGCCACACTGGCGCCCGCTCCTTCTTTCGGGGGCCGCGGGTGCAAGGCGGAGAGTTACCCTAAGTCGGGCCTGTCCCCCTGCAGGGGGATTTTTCGACGAAAAATAAGAAATACCCCGAAAGTAGTCGAAAAATAATCAAAAAATAGTCTGGGGACTACGTTTGGAATATTTGTGTTGCCTTTCTGATGTATTTTTGGGGGATCTTTTATTTGTCGTCGAAATTCCCCCTGTATGGGGGACACGCCCGACTTAGAGTTACCCATGACCACGGCCTCGGGGATCGACCTTCGGGGACCTCGAAGGCGGTGAATATGGCTACGTGTGGCCCGCCCAGGGCCCGAATACTACGTGCTCGTTCTGGGGCCCTTCCCGGAGCCACTCGCTCCTCTCGTGTGGCGATGCCACGCCGAACGACCGTCGACTTGAGCCGACCTCGAGCCGACCTTGAGACGAACTCGAATCGAACTTGAGTCGAGCCAGAGCCGAGCCAGAGTCGAACGGATCCGCTAGGTAGGCCATGGTGGGCCCCGGCGAGGTCTCTGGAGCAGATGTCTGACCACGCGGTGGTCACGAACAAGTCCACGCCTCGGAAAAGGGCCGCCACTCGCCCCCAGCCTGGCTGAGGGGCAGCGTTAGGGGGGGAAGCTCAGGGGGGTAAGCATCCACCTGGAACCGGCGATACATCGCCGATAGATCAGCGATAGGCCTCCGATAGCGAAGGCGGCCATTCCTGGGCGGGGCGTGCTATCGGGCCACCATCGGCGATCAATGTCGGTGGTTCAAAGATGGGGTCCAGAGGGATAGCGCCCCAAGGACGAGGTGCCTGAAACAATGTACAGTCGGGGCGTTGACCCAAGGAACCCTAAATAAGGAACGAGGCCCCTTTTTCCCATACGTTAAACTTCGATTCCCCATCGAAAACCTAGGGAAAACCTGAGGCAAGCTGTGAAACTACCAAGAAACACGGAGCCCCTGCCCAACGAAAAGGGTTCCTCAAAGACGAGGTGCCTCAAACAGTGTGGATCCAATCTTGGATCTCCATCCCTCAGGGCCCCCCATCCCTCAGGGCCCCACCTAGTGAACCTCCGGCAGTGGGTTGTTGGGCGGCCGAGGCATCTCCCCCCCGTGAGCTTTCCACGATGCCCCTGATCGCCCATCCGTCCGTTACCAGCCTCGAACGTATCCCTATCCCTAAGGTTGACACGCCAAAAGGCGATGACAATCTTATGGATTCGCCCTCAAGAAATAAGGGAATCCCTAAGATTGGCATCGCGATGAGGAGGTGCCCCAGCATAGGGACAGGGATATGCTCCAGGCTGGTAAAAGTCTGTGGTCTTTGAAATGAAGGAAGGGGGGGGGCGGCTTTCCGACCCCCCGACCGCGCGCCACGGGCGAGCCCCGCGGTGCCCCGCCGGCCATGAACTTCACCAGCTCCTCCTCCAAGTTCTCGAATCCGGGAGGCAGGCCCACGTCGACCTCGCCGTAGCTCGCCATCGGCACCAAACCGAAGCGTCGGAGCGGGCGCTGGACTGCGCGTCCGAACCCTGGCGCCGGGCCCTGGGAGGGAGGGGGGTCGGGAGGGGGGTCGGGAGGGGAAGAGGAAGGGCAGGGGGGCGGGAAGAGGAAAGGGGGGGGGAGGGAGGAGCACGACGACGACGGGGGGCGGAGGGGGGGAGGAATGCCAGAGGAGGGAAGGGGAGGGGGTGGAGGGCGGAGGAGGACGCGGGGAGGAAGGGAAGGGGAGGGGAGGGGAGGGGCAGCGGAGGACAGCGGACCAAAGCAGGAGAGGACGAGGAGGCCAGCCTGCCCACGCCCGCCCCACGCCACCGCCAGCCGCGCCGCGCGCGGGCGCCGCCGGAGCGGCCTGGAGCCCAAACGGCTGGAGCATCGAGGGGGCACGGAGCCGTCGGGCCGGGCTCGGGGCTGCTCCCGCACGGGCCGGAGCAGCGCGGCGGCCGAAGAGCTCGGGGCAGGGACCTCGCGGGGACCACGGAGGGGCTGCGCGGGGAGCGCGGGGACCGCGGAGGTGCCACGGAGGGACCACAGAGGGACCGAGGCGGGATCGCGGAGGAGGGACCGCGCAGAGGCCAAGAACGAACCACGAAGGGACCACGCAGGGACCATGCAGAGACACTGGAGGGACCAGAGACGGACCGCGAAGGAGGAAGACGCAGGGACCACGAAGAAACCACGCAGATACCACGAGTAGACCACTAAGGGACCACGGAGGGACCAAGGAGGGACCACGCAGGGAACACGCAGGGACCATGCAAGGTCCACGAAATAATTACGAAGGGACAGCGCACGGGCCACGCACCATGCTTACTTAGCTGTGGTAACTTCATCAGGGGGTCGCCCCGGCCCCTCCTGCACCAGCCGTCTGCGCGCAACTTTATGCGGGCAGGGCTAGGTGCGCTCGCATCATATCTGACATCCTACCCCCCTACCTTCCATCCCTTACCATTACGAAGAGTTTCTCTCTGTTCGCACAATCGAATGCCGAGCAGGGCAATGATCCCGAGAGGGTGCGCGATGCATCGTAGAGCACGACATAGCAGGGCGTAGAAGAGAACGGCAGAGCGTAGTCTGTCATAGCATGGCGTGGCGTGGCGTGGCGAAGAATTGCATCACAGAGCATTGCAACGCAAATAATGGGCATCGCACAGCGGCACATAACAGAACATGGTATAGCATGGCGTTGAAGGTCAAAGCGTAGCATGGCATAGCATGGCGTGGCACTGCGTAGTCAAGCACTGCGCATCCTAGCATTGCAACTGAAGTCATGGCATCACACAGCGGAACACCACATAGCTTTGCATTGCATGACGTGGCATGGCACTGGAAATAATGACGCCAGCGCTGCAGCTGGAGCACGATTCGGAACGAGCGGGAGGGCGGAAATGAGGCCAGCGCTGCAGCGGGAGCTCGATTCGGAACGAGCGGAAACGCGGAACCGAGGCCAACGCTGCAGCGGGAGCAGGATTCGGAACGAGCGGAAGGCCGAAAATTAGGCCAGCGCTTCAGCGGGAGCAACACTGTGAAAAAAAACCCAAGCGAAAACCCAACTCACGGGAATCCTGTGTAGAAACAATACGCGAAGGGGGCCGAACATCTTCCGGACGTCATCAGGGGAGATCAGAGAGTAGTATTCAATGTGTGTAGTTGCAGTCGCGGGCAAGATTTATCCCACCAGCCCTTCGGGCTCAGGTGGTCTTACGATAGATGTCGTTCGTATTATACAAATATCTTCCCTTCCCAAAAATGTCCCACCCCCATCCTCCCTGACAATTTTCGGGGCGAGCCACGAATCGTTAGAGTAGCCACGATTGCCAAGATAAAAAAAAAACGCCCAAGAGTTCTGAAAAGCGTTAGAGCGTCGTGAAGGTTCGTTCGTGGCCCCGATATTCTGGACGTGGCCGTCTTAGTACATGTGGCTACATTCCACTGGGTGGCGGTAATATTCGGATTGAAGTCGGCCCCTTCAAGCTTTGGAGCGTCTTCTTCATTTCCGTCAATGTCAGGAGTGGCGAGGAAAGTGTTTATTACACATACACTCGTGCAACACCTCTCGGTTGCAGCACCATGTGATACGCTCCAACGAGTCGGTCACGGCGTTCCAGCAATCATACTAGTCCCATGTGGGGCACGTTTTCATGAACCGATGGTATATTGCGTCATTGCGGTATGGCCGATGCCAGCATGTCGTTGACAATCAATTCAGAAAATTCTGACGTCGTATACTGGTCCAGCACCATGATTGCAGGAATGCCAACCGTCTTCGGCACTCAGCCGGATGAGCAAGCGGACGGGGTGGACCTTCGGAGCGGCGACGATCGAATGGACGTGAACGAGCTCGACTTGGCGGTCTAGGTGCGTCCAAGAGGGGGTTCGCAAATCATGGCGCGAAGTACGTACGCGGCCAAGAGGCGGCCAAAGAACGCACTGACATCATAAGAGAGAAGGGAAAATCCAATCTGGAAGTATTGCATGGTCCAGGCCATGATATCCCGGCCCCTCTCGTCATCACCGCTCTTCTTAGCCGCCCCGGAGAAGCACGAAAGGCGCGGCCACCGCGCCCCCCCCCCTTCGAAAAACCATGCAGAAGAAGATGTGAATGGTGATTCGTTGTCTTCGTGCGCCATCATTGGTCTCTCATGGCACCGTGGCCCACATAACCATCGAATATGCAACCTTGGAAGCAGCACCGCGATACGGCTAGCGAGGCAAATTGTTCAAATCAGGCCGAGCCAAAAAGTCGAGTCTCACTGGCCCTTTCTGCGCGATTCAAGAGTTTATTTGTCTTTCCCCCTCTTTCTCTCGGGGGCGAGGCCTACCTCTCCCCCTACCCCCTCTCCCTTGGTCGCGCATGCTCCTACACTTCCCAGATCAGGCCAAACTGCCTGGGCATTGCTTCTGGATGGGCTGGTCACGATGCACATTTTTGTTATGCGGCCCGCGAGGAAAAGTCCAGAGGGCGTGTCAATCAGGCAAACTGGGGCACAGAGCCAGATAATTCGTGCACACGCAGAACACATTCGGGAAAACGAGCAGACGAGCCGCGCGTAGAGACGCTGCACCAGCACAAGGACGCCAGGCGCCAAGCAGGGCGACGGAAAAACGGCGGGGGAGGAAGAGCAAGGCGACGGAAGAACGAAGAAGGGGGGGAAAAACGGGTGGTCCCACTCACGGGGCACCATGTGCTCGCCGGCGAGCCGGCACAGGTCCAACCACAGGTGGACACCACATCACCGTGCCCAGTGTCAGTCAGATCGGCAACGCCGGGGGGAAACGTCGGCCAGGGGAAGCGCGAACCTGGCACAGTATGCACCACATGAACTGGAAGTCGTACTCCAGGGCGACGGCGCTGAAAAGAGGAACGGCCAAGACGTGGAAAGGCCGGGCCTGCCATATGCCACTGGCCGAAAGCCCCCACCATCCAAGGCGAGCACAGCACCAGCACGCAGTGTGAGCGGGAAGCACCTCATCCCCAAGAGGTCCTAAGGTATTGGCCAGAGCCACGCTGCACGGTGTCGTCACCCCTCAAAAGCCGTCGGTGGCGTCAGGGGGGGAGGAGAGGAGGCGCAGCCTATAGCCGCAGAACATTTGACTACATGGAGAGGAGGCGTCGGATGCTAACGCCTCCAGACGAGGACCCAACACGTGAAGTCGGTGTGTCGTTGGCGCGTGGCGCCGTCGTGGGGGGTAGAAGCCACGAGGGCAAGGCCGCCGAACTTCGGGAGTGTGGAGCGCATGGGGGGGGCCTTCGGCTTGCCGCCACGGCCATCCAAAGAGAGCGCCCCAGTGGGCGACACGGGCCCGTGTACCTGTGAGGCCAAAGAAGGCCGTGGGCAGGGTTATCGCAGCCAGACCGCACGGGCTAAGAGCCCACGGAGTACCGTGGGGGTCTAAGCGCAGTGTGAGTGTGCACCTCGCTCCCAGGAGGTAGCACGTGTATTAAGGCCGGGGCCTGCCACTGCGGTGAAACGAACCCCCTTCATGAAGGGACTGCCCACGACCGTTGCGGCCCGTGGGGGGCCATCCGTCCCCGGCGTCATCCCCTCACCCGAAGCTTGCCTGTGGGCAGCCAAGGGACTTACGATGAACATGGTGGCCCCTGCCTGTGTGGAGCAGGTCTTGTGAACGTCGCGCGTCGTCGGTCAGTCACCACAGTCGTCGGGGGGGGGTCAGGAGGGAGGGGAGGAAGGCGCAGCCGATAACCGCAGAACGTTCGAATAAGTGGGGGGGGAGGAGCCAGAGGCTGGCACCGTTGTTGAGGACCCAACACGCGTGGTCGGTATGTCGTCGGCGTGTGGCGCCGCCTGGTGGGGGAACGTCAACAGCGCGGGGCAGTCGGACGTCTAGGGTGCGGAGCGCCTGGGGGGGGCCTTAGGCCAGCCGCCTTGCCGTCCAAGGTGTGCGCCCTGGCGGGCGAATCAGCTCATGTCCTCGTGAACAAGGCCAGAGTGAACCGTGGGCAGGATTATTGCAACAATACCACACGAGCTACGGGCCCACGAAGACCTGTGGAAGTCTATACGCAGTGTGAGTTGTGCACCTCACTCCCAGGAGGTGACACGGGTATTAAGGTTGCTGCCTGTCACTGCGGTGAAACGATCCCCCCTTGGTCACGGTACAACTCTTGGTCGATGTGGCCCGGGGGGGTCTTCCGTCCGCGCCATCTGGTCCTCACCAGTTGCGTGTCTGTGGGCCGCAAAGGGGCGCTCGAGGACCATGGGGCTGCCGACCCATTGGGCCCCGCATGGCACGTCGAGGGCCCATATGGCTCACAGGGTCAGCGCGATGGATGCCACTCTGTATAGTTTGGTGGAAGCTGCACCCAGCTGACCGAGGTCGTTGTCCTCAAGAAAGCACGCGTTGCGCTCCGAGACAGGCTGAGTGGCAACACGGAGTATCGACATGAACGGGGGGAAGGTGGGCAAAGCCGCGGCCCGGGGTTCCGTGAGTGGGGTTCCGTGAGCGGTCAGGATATACGCGGAGCGCCAAGAATCCCTGGAAGAAGGTGGTCGAACGAGTTCTTGGTTGCCTCTTCCATAACCCCCTTCTTCCCTTGGTGGCAAGGCGAGCCCAGAAACTTGTCGAGGCGAAACATGAACATCTCAAACGAAACCAAAAATGCCGGAAGGAGCGAAATCCGAAAACTCCTCACGCCTGGAACCCGAAAACCCAAGGGAAATCAAACCCGAATCTACGCATGCGAAAGACCCAGCCGCATGCAATTGTGAATACGGAGTTGTGGGTCCCGCTTTCTTTGGAGCTCCTTATGAAGCCACGAAACATGCTAGGTGTGTGCCGTACTGAGTGGGGGAGACGCGCGCGGCCGCGGTCACTGGGGTCTTCGGCGGAGCTTCCTTAGGAGCCACGAAGCAATGTACTGGGTGGGGGAGATGCATGCGGCCGCGGTCAGTAGAGTCTTCGGTGGAGCTCCCGATGGGGCAACGAAACAGTGTACTGGGCGTGGGCGACGCATGCGGTCGCGGCTACTGGGGCCTTCAGTCGAGTTCCGTATGGGGCCACGTACCGTTGCACTGTGTGGGGAACGCATGCGGTCGCGGCCACTGGGGTCCTCGGTGAAGCTTCCTGGCGGGCCACGAGACGGTGTACTGGCCGGAGGAAACGCATGCGAACGTCGCCTTTGGCGTTTTCGGCGGAGCTTCCTATGGGACCACGGAGTGCAGTACTGGGTGGGGGAAGCGCGTGAGGGCGTCGGCCCTGGGCTCTGGGAGTCCCCTAGGGGGCAGCGAAACGGTTTACTGAGCGGGAGAAATGCATGTGAACGTCGCCTCTGGGGCCTTTGGTGGAGCTCCTGATGGGCCACGAAACGATGTACTGCGTAAAGGCAACGCATGCGAGCGTCGCCTTTGAAGCCTTCGGTGAAGCTCCCTTTATGGGGCCACGACGCGTTGTATTGGGCGGGGGAAACGCATGCGAACGTCGCCATTGGGGCCTTCGGTGGAGCTCCTTATGGGGCTACGAAGCGCCGTACTGGGTGGCGGGGGTGCATGCGAACACCGCCTCTGGGCCTTCGGTGGAGCTCCCTAAGGGGCCGCGAAACGCGAACGTCTCCTCTGGGGCCTTCGGTGAAGCCCCCTATGGGGCCACAAACGTGCAAAGAATGTACCGAATGTGGCGGCGGGGACACATGCGAACACCGCCACTGGGGCCTTCGGTGGAGTTCCCAATTGGCCACGAACCGTGTGAGGGGTGTGCCGAATCGGGCGTGGGCCCGCCTGCGAACACCGCCACTGGCGCCTTCGGTGGAGCTCCCTATGGGGCCACGAAACGTGTGAGGGGTGTCCCGGATCGTGTGCGGGGACGCATGCGAACACCGCCACTGGCGCCTTCGGTGGAGCTCCATAGGGGGCCATGAAACGTGCGAAAAGGTGTCCTGAATCGTGTGCGCAGAAGAATGCGAACAACGCCACTGGGGCCTTCGGTGGAGCTCCCTATGGGGCTTAGAAACGTGTTAGGTGTGTCCCAAATCGGTTGGCGGGGACGCATGCGAACACCGCCACTGGGGCCCTCGGTGGAGCCCCCTATGGGGCCACGAAACGTGTGAGGGGTGTCCCGGATCGTGTGCGGGGAAGCATGCGAACACCGCCACTGGCGCCTTCGGTGGAGCTCCATAGGGGGCCATGAAACGTGCGAAAGGTGTCCCGGATCGTGTGCGGGGAAGCATGCGAACACCGCCACTGGCGCCTTCGGTGGAGCTCCATAAGGGGCCACGAAGGTGCACAAGGTGTGCCAGATCGGCTGGCGGAAACGCATGCGAACACCGCCACTGGGGCCCTCGGTGGAGCTCCATATGGGGCCGCAAAACGTGTGAGGGGTGTCCCTAATCGGTTGGCGGGGACGCATGCGAACACCGCCTCTGGTGCCTCCGGTGGAGCTCCCTATGGGACCGCGAAACGTGTGAGGGGTGTGCCAACATGGGAGGAAGTCAGGGGAGGAGGGAGGGACGGGAGGAGGAAGGTGAGGTGAGGTGGGACGCGGGGCGCTGTCTCTTCAAACCAGGGACCCAACGCCACAGGATGGTTGGGAAATCCGCCGCCCCCTTCAATTTGACCCCCCACCTGGCCCGGGACTGTCCACCCCCGAACTCACCAAGGGGGTCCGGCCCTCACCGGGCTCGCTCTGAAGCTCCAAGACAGCTCCTAAGGCAGGCGACGACAGATGAACGATGATGACGACGCACGGCGACGACGTCGACGGGGGGCCAGCGATGTGAGGCCCACGAATATCGACGACCGACGATGACAACAGTCAGCGGCGATCGGCGGTCCGCTTTCGACGATTAGCGGTTGACGACGAGGATAGGCGACCGACGGTCGACGATCGCCGAGGATGGCGTCGTCGGCGATCGACGGTGGCGACGACGAAGACGATGGGCGATCGACCACGGACGACCGACCATTGACGACGGCGATAGCAGCTCGCTCAAGGGCCATGGGCCCGCGAAGGATCACACTGGGACCTCCACGCCGATATTGTTTGCGACCTCAGAACTGGCCCCCGCCATGTGGGCCTCCTGGGGGGCTGGGAGCGGCTGGGAAGAGCGTGGTAGTGTTCTGGGGTCCGTCGCGCCTCGGGTCGAGATCGGGGCGCTCGCCGACCCGCGTGGGGGTGCCCGGGGACTTCTTTTCTGACAAGCCTCGGCGCGCCGTCTCGCCACAGTCGGAGACTTGGGGTCGAATCGCGTCGCCGCCAGAGGTTGACGGCAGCGGCGAACGAAGGCGACGAACGGGGACGACGGCGACGACAACGGACGTCTACGGCGAGGGCGGTAACAAAGACGAAATCGACGAGGACGATGAGGGGTGAACAATTGATAGCGAAACACGCTGTCCCTCGCAGCCCCGCGCTCTTGGGGTGCCTGAAGCTCCGAATATGGATTTCTGCACGTCGCCTTGGTCCTCGTACCTGTCATCGATTTCTGACGACGACGACGACCGCGACCCGCCCCTCGGCCCCAAACGGCGACGAAACGGCATTCGAAACGACGCGACGAGTCTGTAAGGTTCTGGGTTGCTGAGATGAAAGCACGTGGTGGGACAATTTACGAGATAAGCTATACGCCAACTTCGACGGCGACGGCAACAATGCCAACGGGGGAGGGCGACACACATCATTGGACAAAATCCGAGAGTTGCGACTGTAGTTGCATGGGGCGCAGGCGCGCGGCCCCCTTGAAAAATCCACGTCCCTCGCTCCATTCCATCCGCATCGCAAACCTTTGAGTTCGTCCGACCACGCGGTTTCACCTTTTCTTTCCTTGGCGGGTCGAGTGTCACCCGCGGGCAGAGAAGGCAACCTGCATGTTTCATGTGTTTCCCAGGCTCTGCCGAAGGAAGAGTCCCGAATGTGTCCGTTGGCCTCCGTGGGGGCCTTCGTTCCCCCCGCTGCCAGGCGACGGACCCTCGACGACCTGAGCAGCTGGGGGCGTTGCGGTCCCCCCTCCCCCCCCCCTGCGGCCCAAAGAAGCACCAACCCCTGGGCCTCTTTCGCGTGGTGCTGCTCCTCCCCAGCATGAACTCCCTTTTTCGCTCAGTCCGAGCTCCCACCATTCCCCCCCTCCCGCCCGTGCCTAGCGCGGGCAGGCCGCCGCGTCTGGGTCGGATTCGCCCTTCGGGGGGGGGAGCGAATGAGCAACGCACCGGCAATGTGGGCAAAATCGGAGGAGGGGTGGGCGTTGCGAAAAACCACAAGGCTCTGGCTACAGCAGCGCGGCAACACCACCGCTGTTTTTGGAGCCTTCCGCGTGGCGGAATGTGTGTGGTGCCAATTGGCTACCATGCGCCGCGCTAGACCACCTCCTACGCTCTTGCAAACATCCCACCCATTCACCCGCAACTTGGTTAGCTAACCCATGCGGAAACAATTGCGATGAGTGCTTGGCATTGGCTGGTGCATCTCTGCGGCCGGGCCAACACAAGCACACGCGCGCAGCGGCCAGCTAGTTTGGCGCGACCGACGCGGCCGCGGCGGCGCTGACTTCTGGGCAATTCCGGGCAGTTCGGTGCGACTCTGTGACTTAGGCGGGCGCGGTATCATGGCAACGTCGACAACGGTATACACGATGATGATAGTAGCGTTGCTGGTGGCGATGTTGACGACGACGGCGGCAAGGCCAAGACAGCGCCGATGCTGATCACGCCAGCGACGATGACGGCGTCCTCGCGTCGATGATAAAAATTTGGAATGAATTCGAAATTCGCGCGCGGCCGACGTGCGAGAGTAGCCCCCATGGTATTATTTGACACGCATCGCGCCCGCCCCCCAGCACGCGCACCAGGGCGTTCGGATGATTTCGGCATGCGGCGCGAGAGGCCCGCTTGGCAGAATCCAATGAACACGGCGAAGGAGAAACAAACATGGCTTTCATGAGGATTCACAAGAGTGCGAGCGCACGCTTTTTTGAACAGTGATGTTGCGAAAACATGTGGTTTGATATGTGTGTGTTGGACATTCGGTTTTGAGATCGCTACGAAACCGAAGATTTGTTGACGGAGTGCGACATGCGCGCGACGGGGCGCGCGCGTGCACTTCGTCATGTTTTCTTGCGTGAAGGATTCGTGAAAATGATGATTGCTCATGAGCGAATGCGCGCGCAGATTTCTGTCGCAGGGGATGGCCTGGGGGTGGGGTGCCAGCTCGGCGGGGATGGCTCGAATTCATAATTCGGATGGACAGCGGGGCATAACCACATGTAAGTTGCAACGCTCAAAAGGAGGCGGGTAATCCCCAGGGGTGAAACCGACGCGGCGCAGTCTACGTTGAGCAATCTACGCGTGGCAATCTACATGGCGCAATTCATGTGGCGCCATCTACGCGGTGCACTTCGTCGATGGCACTCGCAGGTGTCAACTCCGCTGTTCGCGCAATCACCCCGCCCACCCAAGTGTGACTTGGCGCGCAAAACCCATGCGGCAGCGATTGCGATGAGCGCTTGGCATTGGCTGGTGCATCTCTGCGGCCGCGCTAGCCCGCGCACGCTCGCGCGCGCGTCGGCCAATTAGTTTGGCGGGGCCGACGCGGCCGCAGTGGCGCTGGACCCCGGGCAATTCCCAGCGGGAACTTCAGTGCGAGTCGGACACTTGGGCGGGCGCGGCATCGCGGCCGCGTCGACAACATCAGACGCGACGATGGCAGTCGCGACGCTGGCGACGATCACGACAACGGCGACGGCACGGCCAGCGACGGCGCCGATGCTGATCATGCCGACGACGACGGTGGCGCCCTCGCGTCGGCGATGAAGGTTTCGGAAGGAGTTCGACGCGCGCGCGGCCGACGCGCGAAAGTGGGCCGCGCTGCTTCTTCCGACGCGCACCGCGCCCCCCAGCGCACGCACTGGGGCGTTCGATTGATGTCGACATGGGGCGCCGAAGGCACGATTGGTCACATTTACTGAACATTATGATAACCGGCTGTTGTCTTGAAAGTTCGCAAGAGCGCGAACAATGTTTGACTGTTTAGGAATTGATGCCCTAAACAATGTTTACACCTGTTTTCGGGGCGCTCGATCACGACATCCCCGCGACACCTCAGGCGTTGGAAGGGCTTCGGCGCGCGCGCGCAATGTCGACCTGCGCGCGATGGGCCCACGTCAGACAACCTAGAGCGCGACCGCAGACTGTTCTTGCATACTCTCGTCGCGAAACAATGCGTTGATAATTGTATCCGGGGCGCTCGATTTTGATATCCTTGCGCAACTCAGGGCTCCTAAAGGATTTCGGCGCGCGCGCGCGACGACGCGCGCGCCCTTCGCCCCGTCTGGCGCAGGGGACCCCTGATAGCTTGTGACCTTTGGTCGACGAACGCGCGCGCATGGCATTTTGGAACGAGGAATGAGGAGGCGGGGGGGGTGGGGGGGGGGGGCGTCGCCAGTTTGGCCCAGATGATAACAGCGCATAATGAGGATATAGACGATGGCCATAATCAGATGCAAATCGATCGCGATGCGAAGGTGGCGCGGATAAATCCAAGGCGTTGATCTTAACACTCATTCAGAAAAGAGAATGCGGCGCCGTCTGTGTGGGGCAGGAAAAGTAAGGCGGAAACGATTGCGAGGGCGAAAAAAACAAACGTCGATGGGACAACGGCGAGGGGGCGGAATGAGGGGGGCTTTTTGCCCCGCAGCTGTTGACTGGGAGGCTCCGCGCCCGATCCCATATCGTCCATTTGTTCCTGCAGCCGCTGCGCAGGGAACCCTGCCCCCGCCTCGAGCGCGCCCCCCAAGGAGGAACTGCCCCCTGCGCCTCCGGCCCCAACCGCGCCCTGCGCTGTGCCGACGTTGCGGCATCGGTCGCGCAAATGGTCGCGCTCTGCGATCAGCAGATTACAAACGACGTGAAACGTTGACATCTCGGAGCAAAGGCTCGCGAAGATGATCTCGACGGCGGCGGGGGCGGCGCCCCGGCGCGCCGCGGGGGTCGCGCTCGCTGCTGCGAGGCGCGTCGGCGGCAGCAAGACGACTCTCACCGGCCGCCGATTCGTCGCGATGGCCACTCGGGCGAAGGTCGCCGCGGCCCCTCCGAACGCGCCCCCGCGGAATCACGCGGCCTCGCCAGCGTCGCCGGCGCCTGCCGCCAGCCCGCCCGGGGGCAGCAGCTCCGCTGCAGCGGCGGCTTCCCCGGCGCCACCTGCGTGCGACGAGGCGGCCGGCGCGGTCGCAGGCAGGAGCCGCGCGCGTCGGCGCGGCGACCAGGGCGGCGCGGCTGCTGGCGGGCCCCGTCAGCTTGGGCAGGACTGCATCCACCCCGACTCTCTATGTGGAACGTTTCGGGGCGCAAGGAAAGCGACCTTGCATGATGGCATTTTAACCGACATGGAAGGCAGTGTAAGTTGAGAGAATGGCAACATGGTAAGTTACCTTGCATGTCGGTATTTCTACCAACATGTCAAGTTCTATTGGCAGTCGTTGATGCACCGGAACAAATGGTTCGACGTGAGCGCCCCGCTACCATTCCGGCACATGCGCGGTTGTCCCAGACTTGAAAAAGTTGTGCTTGTGTTTTCGTTGTTTTTTCAGCGATCGACCGAACCTCAGTGTGATGGCGGCCAATCAGCGCAATCAAAAAAATCTCATTATTCCCCCATCTCTTTTCTAATCAGTTTTCTTTCCCCGTTTTCGTATTATCATATTCTGTTTCCTCATCGCCCCCCTCCTCCTTCTTTCCCCCCCCGCCTCCTCCGCCCCCCCCCCCATCCCCCCCCTCGCCTTTCTCGCCGCCCACGTCGGGACACTGCGAGCAGCGCGACGCGGCGCAGCGGGGCTAGCGCGCCAGAGGGGGGGGGGGGGGACCTTGGGGCAGGCGGAGTTGAGATCCATAACCCTGACATATCGTCGAGGCCGCGGGGCTGGCGGAGTTGCGAGCGCCAGCCCTAAAATATGTTCGGGGCTGTGGGCCCGGCGGAACTGAGAGCGACAACTCCGGCATATCTTCGGGGCTCTTGGGCAAGCGAGTTGAAGGGAGAGAACCCCCACAGCAGAAAAACAACCGCGCTTATGTGCCTCATTACTGGCGATGCGCGTTCCGGCCAACATGCTCTGGTCACCTACGCCATGACGTGCTCATTGGTCTTGTATTTGCACTGTGTTGCGCGTGCTGTTGCGCTTTGTGTTCATGCATTTTCAACCAGTTAACGCGACGGTGCAATGCGCATCCTCGCGCTCGACGATCTCTAACGCGTTCTTGCAGCAGCCCCGGGATGCCACGAAAAGCTAGCAATATTTGTGAATAGCTCGTGAGTGCGAGGCCACGGCTGCCACTCCAGGAGGCGGCCTGGCCACAGTCACCATTCGAAGAGGAGGGCGAGGAAGAGGGGGGGGGGGGGGAGAGGAGGAGGAGGAGGAGCAGCAGCAGGAGAAACAGGAGGAAGAAAAGGAGGAGCAGTAGGAGGAGGGGGAAGAGGAGGGGGCAGAGGAGGAGGAGGAGGAACAAGAGGAGGAGGAGTTGGAGGAGCTAGAGCAGGAGGAGGAGAAGGAGGAAGCGGGAGAGGAGAAGGGAGCAGGACGAACAGGAGAAGACCATTCTGTTGCATTATGCAATGGCCTTGGCTCAGAACAAAAACCACTTGCGCTTTCTGATACGACGCCGCGGCGCAATCCTGCCCCTGCGGAAAACTCCCCTTGCATGGGAGTTCGTGAGGCCGAAAAGCCACCTCTTCAACGCAGTTCGGCTGCTGGTTGCTGGATGCGTTTTTCCTGCAATCCTAGAAATCATGCCTACAAAGCTCTCGTGCTTGCACACCCAAGACGCGCGAGGATTCATCTTACACCGGTGAGCCCCCCCGAGGCCTTCCTCCCAAGCATGATGTTTGGGTTTCATTTGATAGCGCAGCTTGCCCCAAAGGCCATGCAGTTCAGCCGAGAGGGCCCAGGACCTCAAACACATCATTCCGTCGTTCAAAATCTTGCTGGCTTGCTCATCGGCAAAGGTCGGCCCCGCGGCATGCATGACATTCTGGACACCGCCCCAACCCAATAACGCATTCCTGAGAAGGAGATCTCCCTGCAAATCCAACCCAGGCTCAGATTCGAAGTAATGCGCCAGAAACTTGCAGACCACAGCAGTATTATGAGCTTTCCCCTTGAACTCTGGCCATTGATTGTTTCGCGAACCTACTGATAACCGTGGAAGTGGGAACTCACGCTCCGAATGTTGTACACCATTTCTGATGGACCACTCAACAAACTGATGATGAATCAAACGCAACGCCGATTCCATCCTGTTGGCCCACGACCCTGCAACACCTTGCGATTTCAGTTCTGCAGCGCGGACAAGAGCATTCCCAGCGAGCCACGAAGCGACCCCGAGGTGATCACAATGAAGGAAATCAACAGTCACCATCTCCAATGTAAAACCCAATATGTTTGTCAGCGGTGGCGGCGTCGCCCCTGCGAAAGAGGCCAAGTACTCAGCAAAAGATCTGCGTCCTCGCCGTCTCCAAGCGCCGCGCCTGAAATCTCCAAAATAGAAAGGTCCCCTGTTTTTTGAAGCCTTGCAGAGATAGCAACACGAATTCTTCCCATGCCAATATGGCATATCGAACGCTTCCTTCGCGCACTTCTGATCAGCTAAAAAGTTAGTGATGAAACCTACCAAACCATTTTTGCCATCCTCGAGGGGGGCAAGCCACTGCCCAGCGTAAGACTGTCTGTAGCCTCCACGAAACAGTTGGCCTCTGTGGTCGGATGTCGGCCAGCGGCCCTCTGCTATGCAATTCATCGACCACTGAACGACATCGCGCAACAATCTGAGCGAATCATCCCTGAGCCATTTGAGCACAACACAAGCAACGAGAAGGAGCCCATCGAATTCGTGCCAAGACACAGCAGGAGACAAATATTGCACCAGTGCAGAAAGGGGCGATAAACCTCTCTTGCAAGCAACGTCGTCGCCGCGAAGAGTCAGAGGGCAGCACCACTGCGGATGTTCTAAACATGTACTGATTGCGAGGGTGCGCAGGAAACCAGGCCTCGCGTGTTGCCACATCTGTCCAATATTTCACTCGCACCTCCTCCGCCCCGAAGATTCGTTGGAATTCGTTGGGGTTCCCCACGTAAGCTCGAGCGAAAAGTTCGTGAGACAATAGCACTCCGACCTCTTTGACATCCGTTCCACGCTGATCTTTCTTCATAAATGGCATTGGACATGCATGCGGATCCAAATCGCTAATCATGTCACAGAATCGTTTACAATGATTTGCCAGATCCCTCTCAGGGTTCTGCGTCGCGAGAGATCCAAGGTGCCTGGTTTCGGGCGCCATCTGAGCCTCTCTGCAGGCAGCAGCTGCCCCCGCGATGACGTCGGCGCAAAATCTCTCCTCGCGAGGCGCGGGGGGCCGGGGTCATCGGCGCAGCAAGCAGCAGCAGGAGGAAACTTGCAACGTCGAAATACGAATGGCCATGCACAGTAGCTCGGGCGAAGAGAACTACACACACGCACCGATCCGGGCAAAGCCCGCCCTTGACCCAAGATCGGCGCATATGCCTTCCTGGCCAAGGTAGACGGCGCATGCACCGATCCAGGGCTCAGGGCGGCCCTGGCCAGAATCGGTGTATGCGCATAGTTCCCTACCTAGGCTCTGCCTAGAAGGGTTCTTACTCTCTAGCTTAAAAGGGTCGGGCAGTGGAAAGCGCCCCGGGCGGTTCCCCCAGCCCCCGCCCCGCGGCCCCCCCAGTCCCCTGGGAGCTTTAGCTGGGAGCTTTAGCTTTAGCTTAGCTTTCGCTTAGCTTTCGCTTAGCTTTCGCTTAGCTTTAGCTTAGCTTTAGCTTTAGCTTAGCTTTAGCTCAGCTTTAGCTTAGTTTTAGCTTAGCTTTAGCTTAGCGGTAGCTCAGCTTTAACTTTAGCTTAGCTTCAGCTTTAGCTTTAGCTTAGCTTTAGCTTAGCTTTCGCTTAGTTTTAGCTTAGCTTTAGCTTAGCTTTGGCTTAGAGTTGGCTTAGCAGCAGCTTAGCTTTAGCTTAGCTGTAGCTTAGCTTTAGCTTAGCTGTAGCTTAGCTTTAGCTTAGCTTTAGTTTAGCTTTAGCTTAGCTTTAGCTTAGCTATAGCTTAGCTTTAACTTAGCTTGAGCGTAAATTTAGCTTAGCTTTAGCTTGGCCTCAGCTCAGCTTTAGCTTAGCTTTAGCTTAGCTTTAGCTTAGCTTCAGCTTAGCGTTAGCTTAGCTTTAGCTTAGCTTTAGCTTAGGTTTAGCTTAGCTTTAGCTTAGCTTTAGCTTAGCTTTAGCTTAGCTTTAGCTTAGTTTTAGCTTAGCTTTAGCTTAGCTTTAGCTTAGCTTTAGCTTAGCTTTAGCTTAGCTTTAGCTTTAGCTTAGCTTTGGCTTAGTTTTAGCTTAGCTTTAGCTTAGCTTTAGCTTAGCTTTAGCTTAGCTTTAGCTTAGCTTTAGCTTAGCTTCAGCTTAGCTTTAGCTTAGCTTTACCTTAGCTTTACCTTAGCTTTACCTTAGCTTTAGCTCAGTTTTACTGTTACTACTAATGCTGCTTTCCCAGGGGCTCCAATCCCTAGGTAGGGTCGCACTGGGATAATTCTCTTTCCCCTAGTAGCATCGGGTTGGGCTCGAGCGCTGCACAAGTGACCAGCGAAAAAAATGATGGGAGGGCAAAAGGAATGGCGAAGCTGAGGGAGACGAGCGATCAGGATGAGGGGGGGGGGGGGGGGGGGATTGCGACCAGGGGCAGCGAAAAGATTGACAGGGATGGAGGCAAGCGGCGGAGGCCGAACTGCCCCAGGAAGGAGAGGTCCTCCTCGGTAGCATTCTCGGCGCCAGGGCACGTACGATGCTGACTGTTGCCTCGCACGCTCCGCTTCAGCGCTTCAGCAACCTGCGTCGGCATTTGCTGGTCGATCTGCCAGCCCCAAGTCCACTCGCCAGCCGAGCTGATGTCAGAAGTCTGCGACGACTTCCGCTTCTCCTCGATGGCGACCTTCCCCCAGGAGCATTGCTGCTTCACCCAGGTCTCGAACCACTTCTGCGGGTCGCTGTCGACGACCTGACTGAGGTTCTCGGGAACCTTCTCGCCGCGAGCAGTGCCTTTAGACTCTTTGCGGCTCCGCATGAAGGCCGCCCACTTCCTGAGGCGCCCAGCTGGATCCATGTTAGCTCCGCGCACTGCGGCCGCGGCGGCCGCCACCGCCTTCTGAGCCACGTTGGCGGGGGGCGACGCAGCGAGCGTTTCCTTGGCTGAAGGGAGATTCGGCGTCGGAGGACCCGGAGATGGCGGCGGCGCCCCCCCTGGCACCCGAGGCAGCGCCGCCTTCGCTGGCGACGACTTCATCGGCGGAGGCACCGCTGAAGCCTTGACTGGTGGCGGCGTTCCAGCAGCAGCTTTCTTCTGTGGCGGCCCTGGCGGCTCGGCAACAGCAGCAGCACCAGGCGGCTTCGCAGCCGAACCCGCGCGGCCGCCGCGCCCGCGGCCGCCGCCAGACGTCCTTGCTCTCTTGGGTTCTGGCTGCCCGTCGGAACCAGTGGATCCTGCCTTCTGCTTCCCCATGGCGGCTTGCTTCGCCATGAAGTCGCGAAGGCCAAGTTCCTCCTTGACGGGGCCGCCGGCAGCCTCCCGTGGCGGCACAGCCTCAGACGATCTGGAGGTCGGAAAGGGGTGCGGCATAAAAGGGGCATGGTGCCAATCGTGGAAATGGCGATGCGATCTGCGATACATCACAGCGCCATATCCCCCATGACACGAACTTAGCACCGCACCCCTTTTATACCGTACCCCTTTCCTACCTCCAGAGACGAACCAGCTGCGGCCATCGCTGAGCACGGTCGACGGATGCAACTTGTCGTGAAAAATTCCCATCAGCCCTCTGGGCGTAGGTGGTCTAGAGCAGATCCTCTTCCACCCCTCCCTCTCCCCCCTTGGGGAGGGGTTTACCCCTCCCCCTACCCCCCCCCCTGGACCTGGACGGAGGGCCCCGCGAGCGGTCGGGCGGCTCTTTCGGCCCCAAGATGGCTTCAAGAGCGCCTCAGCGAGCCCAAGATAACCTCCAAGATGGCTCAAGATAGCGCCAGATCGCTTAAGATGGCTCCCGAGATGTTCCCAGAGGCCCAAAGACGGCCCCAAGACGGCTCCAAGTGGCCAAAGAGCTCCCCAAGGAGGCCCCGAAGAGGCCAACATCGTCCCAACACCTTAGGAGCATCAGTGTTTTTTTCCCCACATCCTGAGTGGGGTTCTTGTTTTCCCAGAACACCCTCTCCTTCCCACCCACCTCCCGCTCCATCTTCCATACAGCACAAGATTATTCCTACCACACACACCATACCATACCATAGTTCCTACCACACATACCATACCATACCATACCATACCATAGCATACCATACCACCCCTCCCACCCCTCCAGGGAGGCCCCGCCTGAGCGAGGAGGGTATCGGAATACCATACTATTTACATGGTTCCGTGCCCCTCCCACACCTCCAGGGAAGCCCCGCCTGAGCGAGGAGGGCATCGGAATACCATACGAGGTACATGGTTTCGCGCCCCTCCCACCCCTCCAGGGAGGCCCCGCCTGAGCGAGGAGGGTATCGGAATACCATACTATTTGCATGGTTTCGTGCCCCTCCCACCCCTCCAGGGAGGCCCCGCCTGAGCGAGGAGGGTATCGGAATACCATACTATTTACATGGTTTCGTGCCCCTCCCACCCCTCCAGGGAGGCCCCGCCTGAGCGAGGAGGGTATCGGAATACCATACTATTTACATGGTTTCGTGCCCCTCCCACCCCTCCAGGGAGGCCCCGCCTGAGCGAGGAGGGTATCGGAATACCATACTATTTACATGGTTTCGTGCCCCTCCCACCCCTCCAGGGAGGCCCCGCCTGAGCGAGGAGGGTATCGGAATACCATACTATTTACATGGTTTCGTGCCCCTCCCACCCCTCCAGGGAGGCCCCGCCTGAGCGAGGAGGGTATCGGAATACCATACTATTTACATGGTTTCGTGCCCCTCCCACCCCTCCAGGGAGGCCCCGCCTGAGCGAGGAGGGTATCGGAATACCATACTATTTACATGGTTTCGTGCCCCTCCCACCCCCAGGGAGGCCCCGCCTGAGCGAGGAGGGTATCGGAATACCATACTATTTGAGCGATGGTTTCGTGCCCCTCCCACACCTCCAGGGAGGCCCCGCCTGAGCGAGGAAGGTATCGGAATACCATACTATTTGCATGGTGTCGTGCCCCTCCCACACATCCAGGGAGGCCCCGCCTGAACGAGGAGGGTAGCGGAATACCATACTATTTACATGGTTTCGTGCCCATCCCACCCCTCCAGGGAGGCCCCGCCTGAGCGAGGAGGGTATCGGAATACCATACTGTTTACATGGTTTCGTGCCCCTCCCGCCCATCCAGGGGGGCCCCGCCTGAGCGAGGAGGGTATCGGAATACCATATTATTTGCATGGTTTCGTGCCCCTCCCACACCTCCAGGGAGGCCCCGCCTGAGCGAGGAGGGTGTCGGAATACCATACTATTTACATGGTGTCGTGCCCCCCCCACACCTCCAGGGAGGCCCCGCCTGAGCGAGGAGGGTATCGGAATACCATATTATTTACCTGGTTTCGTGCCCCCCCCCACACCTCCAGGGAGGCCCAGCCTGAGCGCGGAGGGTATCGGAAAACCATACTATTTACATGGTTTCGTGCCCCTCCCACCCCTCCAGAGAGGCCCCGCCTGAGCGAGGAGGGCCGCGGAAAGCATTACTCTTCGCCAGGTTTCGTAGCCCTCCCCCCGTCCAGCGGGGCCCCGCCAAAGCGAGGAGGGCATCAAGAAAATGGGTCCCACGAAACCGTTAATCTCTTTATGTGGGGAACTCCGTTAGCATAATTGCGTTTTCCCCGTTTCGCTTCCGATGGCCATCCAAGGCCTCAAGGCGGCCCCAAGATGGCCCAAGAGGGCCCCACAAGAGGCCCAAGAGAGCCCCAGGACGGCCCCAAGAGTGCCCAAGAGCGCTCCAAGAGCGCCCCAAGAGCGCCCCAAGAGGCGATGTTTGGAGCTCCTGAGGGGGGAGCCTAATTAGGGAACCCCCCTTCGTTGATCGATATCCTCCAAGATGGCCCCAAGAGCGCCCCTACAGCCCCCAAGAGCGCCCCAAGAGCGCCCCAAGAGGCGCCCAGACGGCCCCAAGAGGCGCCCAAGGGGCTTCCAAGAGGCTCCCATGAGACCCCCAAGAAGCCTCAAGAGGATCTCCGACATGCATTCAAGACGCCTCTGGCTCTTCGGTTCGCCGTCCTCTTCAAAGTATCATCCCCCTCTTCCTCCTCATCCTTCTCCTCCTTATCCTCCTTCTCCTCCTTCTCCTCCTTCTCCTCCTTCTCATCCTTCCCCTCCTCCTCCCTCTGCTCCTTATCCTCCTTCTCGTCCTCCTCGTCCTCTCCCTACTCCACTTCCTCCTCCTCCTCATTCTTCTCCTCCTCCTCCTCCTCTCCCCCCCCCCCCTCCCCCTTCCGACGAAGATTCCTTCTCCATTATCCCCCTCTTGGGGTGCGTGACAGCTTCCCCCGCCCCTTGTTATTCTGCATGCTCCCCGACTTCCCCGATCACCTCAACCCCCCTGAGCGTCGTTTCTGGATGGGCTGGTGGGGGCGCGCGAAGCGTCAACAGTTATAGCGAGATAAAGCGCGGACAGCTGCGAGCTGCGAGCCAAAATGGGCGATGGAGGTGAGCACGTGCTTGTCGAGTGCCTCCGGGAGGCAGGTTTGGGGCCTCATTTGGGATGTTTGGGTGCTTCGTGGGGCGTCTACTGGGAGGGGGTCATGCTGAGGTCCTATGATTCGGGGCCGCCCTGGATCCTTTGAGGGGGTCAGACTGAGCACGACGTGGGGCATCTTGGAGGACGGGGTGGGGTTATTCGAAACATCGTTGGGTCTCCTCCTCCTCGTCATCCTCCTCCTTCTCATCCTACCCCCCCTGTAGGCATTCGTAGGGTTCGTAGGGCATCTCTGTTTCACCCTGGGCCGGTTTCTTCTCGTTGTTTTTGGTTCGGTCGTTGCGGCCATTGAAAACTCATTGGTTTTTGGATGTGTCACGTGTAGCTCATGCCCGCCGCGTTTCAATGTTGCCCGTTTTAACTACCCTTAGACCGCGACAGCCACAGAAATAGAGGAAGAGAGGGATATATATATAGAGAGAGAGAGAGAGAGAGAGTGAGTGAGAGAGAGAGGAATAATGAAAAACAAAAAACAACAAAAAAGAGAGAGAGAGAGAAGAGAGAGAGAGAGAGGAAGAGAGAGAGAGAAAGAAAAACAAAAAATGGGAAACAAACAAATAATTAAAACAATGAATGAGATGGAGAGAGAGAGAGAGAGAGAGAGAGAGAGAGAGAGAAGAGAGAGAGAGAGAGAGAGAGAGGAGAGAGAGAGAGAGAGAGGAAAAACAAAAAAAAAAAAAACACGACAGGGGGCGCAGGGCAGCCTTGATCAGGCTCCTCGACGGGTCGCCCCACTCGCCGTCGTTTCCTCCAAATACGCCCCATGAAACTGGGCGCCGGGCAGGGCCAAGCAGGAGATCGACGAGAAAGAACGGAGAAGGTTGAGGGCTGAGAAAGTGGAGGAGAACAGAGGAGGAGGGGAGGAGGGGGAGGGGGAGGAGGAGGAGGAGAGGAGGAGGAGGAGGAGGAGGAGGAGAAGGGGGCAATGGAGATGGAGGGAGGAGGAGGAGAAGGAGGAGGAGGAGGTGGAGGAGGAGGTGGTGGAGGAGGAGGAGGAGGAAAGGAGCCGGAGGAAGGGGGGAAGGAGGAGGGAGACGGAGGGGCGGAGGCGGAGGAGGAGGGCGAGGAGGAGGAGGAGGAGGAGCAGGATGAGAGGGGGGAGGTGGTTCGAGGAGGCGGAGGCGCAGGGGGGAGGGGGAGGTGGAGGAGGAGAAGCAGGCGATGATTCGGCGCAGCGAAACTTCCAGGAGCATGCGACCAAACCCAGTCAGAGCCGCCCACGAACGGCCAGGACACCCAGAGACATCCTACCAATACCCCAAATAAGACACTGACCCCCAAGGCGCCTCGATGTTTTCAGAGCACCCCTCGTGCATTGACATTTTTTGGGGCGGCGACTGCATGTTGAGCGACTTGGGGATGTCGCTCACGCCCGACCCGCAGCCTTTAATTCCTCGGACCTGGAGAGGGGGGACAAGGTTAGATCACGAAGAGGGCCCGCGTGCACTCCCCAAATTATTTTTGGAGCGCGTCCCCGAAACAGTCTTGGAGATCGGTCGGCCCCAACGCCCGCTCAGAGGCGCACGGTGCAACTCACGCTAACTAACGCTAACTCACGCTAACTCACGCTAGCCCGCGGCTCACCCGAGAGCAGCGAAGGGGCGGGCGGGCGAGCGGAGGAGGGGGGGGAGAAAAAATTGGGCGGAGCGGAGCGGGAGGAAAAAAACATCGGCGGGGCGGAGCGGGAGGAGGGAAACACAAAATTATGAGGGGGGCAGGAGGGATAGGTGAGACAATTGGCGGGGCAGGGAGGTGGGCGGGCGGGCGACCGAGACAACAGTTCATCAGCACCCCCTCGAGCAGATGCGTCGACCGATGGGGCTCGCGGCGGGGGGTCCTCGAACAGGCTTCAGAAGCAACGTAGCTCCAAGGCTACACAAAACAAGGTATGGGCTATGTTTTTTTTTGCGCACACGTGCTCGGCAGATGGCGCATATCACAGGCGACGCTCGCGTTGCACCACGGCGACGAGGGAGCAAAGGGAGGAGGGCAATCAGGGGTTGGAGCAGGAGCAAGGATAGGAAGTAGAAGGGGCGGTGGGGCGGGCCTGAAAAGGAAGCGCCTGTTCAAGACATCATATCATTGAGAATACTTGAAAAGTGAGCAGTGTCGAACTCCTCGGTCGCCGGGGCCGCCTCATCATCGGACGAATCTATCAGCTCTGCGCGTTGCCCCCGGAACGCCATGAAGCATTCGAACACTTTGTCTGCACATTTTGACGTGTGTTCTTGAGTCTGTTTGAGGCCCGTGCTTCCTCATACACCCTTTTTCCAATTGAAGACCTCGTATATGACTGTGTCGTGGTTGGCCGATTTGAACTTCTTCGGCAGCGCCCCGTGGAGGCCCCTCACCCACCCAGAATTACCACACAGTGAACTTGGCCTCAGAGCGCACGCCCCAAAGGCCCCCATTACATTTGAGACCTCAACCCAACCAATCTTTGAAGTAACCCATTCCATGGCAGGGTGATGTATCATCATAGATGAGAGAGGCTGCTCTAGACCCCACCAGGCATGTTTAGCATGGCAGAGTGCCATCGGGACTGCGCTCCGAGCCACTTGCATGTTCCCTTGCCTCACAGATTTACTGTCCTGTCCCAGCGGGTTTGCGCGGGTTCTCTTGGCCGAAGCTGAAGATTTCCATATCCAAGAACTGCATGCAGTCGCGAACCATGCCAAAGCGTCTGAAGAAAGTCTCATCATGCATACAAGCGCAAACAGGAAGCCTGGGGTAGAACAGAGATCGTTGCACGTTGAATCGCATTCGATGTCGTAGCCCAGGGCAGGGAAGCCAGCGCCCTGGAATGCTGAATGTATATATATATATATATATATCCAACCCCACTGAACTATTCAATGCGTTCAATTGAATGCGTAGGAAAGTCAGCAGAGCGCACCGCGCCATTCATAATTGAGAAAATGAGAACAGGCATGCCGATCCTTTTCATCGTTTTGCATGTATACAAGCTGACCCCAATGCTCTCTGCAACGCAACCTTCTGTCAACGAACTTGGCATGTATAGATGTAGAGCGTCATCCCGACGTCTTTTCTCTGAGTCTGCGTTTGGGGGGCACGGTTGCCTGCGTCAACCTCTTGAGACAAAACGGCTACGGAGGCAGGCGGTGCCTTTTCGGCATCCAGTTTACCTCGCGGCCCTTCCCGTCCACCACAGTGCCCTCGAGATTTTTAAAAGCTCGAGATGGACTCAGGGCGCCCAGCTGGAGTGACCCTTGGAGCACTACCAATAGCCAAGCATTTCCCCCAAAGAATAAGGTAGCCCCTTAGTCGTGGCCCCATTCATGTCTCAGCAGTGCCGCAATGCGAAAAAGGCCCCCAAAGATTGAGGGCCCAAGTGCCCTGGGAAGCGGGTCAGCATCTGGCAATGACCACCCACAACATGACGCATTACAGCCCCTCTCGGATTTAAGAAAGGCGAGGAGGTTACAGGAGGCCGAGGGCGCCGAGCGCCCTGGAAAGCTGGCCTGCGCCGGCGATCACACAAACCCCTGAGGCGAGGCCCCCTCGCCCCACTAGATGCCCTTTCATCCTCTCCTATCCCTGACCCCTCAAGAGAGCAAGGCGGGGGCGGGGGCGTGCCATCAGCTGCCGGCGCCCTTGCTGTCGCGACAGCTTTGTCAGCAGCTCGGTCCGAGGCGCCACGGTCCGAGCACGCCGGAGGGATGGTGGGGGGGGGCGCGCGCACGCACACACCCATGCACACACACACACACACACACACATCGCGACACATCATCGCTACCGACGATGCTTGCCACGTGCGTTTCTCATCTCTTGTCCAGACGCACTATCACTCAGACGCCGTGCTATCGTTTGATATCTTGGTCATGGCATCGGCGTTGCCCGGTGATCTTGTTATGTTTGCCACTGATATTGTTATGTTTGCCGCTGATCCTGCGTTGTTATGTTTGCCACTGATTGATTTGATCTCTTGTTTGCCACTGATCTTGTTATGTCCGGCGTTATGGTGCGACGGCAATGCATTTCTGATCGTCGTCGTCATTATCGCTGATCGTCGACACCATCGTTGTTATCGTTGATCGTCGTTGCCACGCATGTCGCTGTGCTCGTTTTTGCAGGGGCCATGCGTTAATGCAGGGGTCACGCGGGGGCGTGTCATTTTATCGCTGTCGCGGGGGCCATGCGTCGATGCAGACGGAATGGGGGGGGGACATTGGATAGGCGGGTGGCGGTGGAGAGGGAGGCGAGGGCGCGACGGGGGTCTGAGGGCAAGGAATGGAAGGACTGAGTCGGAGAGGGGACGTTTGAGAGGGAACTGGGTGGGGGAATGTGAGTTGGGTTGAGGGGGGGACGAGAGAAGGACTTGAAGGTAGAGATCGGGTGCCTCTCAAAGTGTTCCCATTGTTTTTTTTTGTCCGAGCCTTCCGAGCTGGCGCGTCTGCCGCCAGACCCTTGCAGGCCACGACGGCGCTCGATAGTTTGAAACCGGAGGCCCTGCTGTGCTCAGGTCCCCAGCAGCAGATCTCCTCTCAAGAGCCTCGAGAGGCCCTGAACATCACGGGCCCCCAGGCCGACCCTGGGCTGCCAAACTGCTCGGCCCGCTCAAGCAGCGGATATGATCTCGTCCTTTTTCGTCATCACGGCAGCCTTGGCAGCCTCAAACGAGTCGAAGGACGTCGAGTTCACGAAATCGGCGATCTCCGTCGCGATGATCTTGCAGGCGTCGCAATCCTTTCCGACAGTCGCGGGGTTGACCTGGCAGAGGGCCTTCTTCGAACCAGCCCTGTACATGAAGCGCGCTTGGAAAAAAAAATAGATTCCCCTTTCGGACCTGTTGACCTTCGCTGGAAGCTGCAAGAAACATGCCTGGGGCCCCTCGAGGTTCGGCATCTTCGGGTACTTCGCGCGGGTTTTCTTCGGAGCTTTCAGGGGCGTGTCGCCATCGTCGGGCAGCGTGTCGCTCCGTCTCTTGGCGGGGGCCCTGTCCTTCTGAGTCATCGGCGTTCCGACCTCATCCAATGCCGACGAGACCTCCGCACTGGAGACCGGGAAGCGACCGTCTCCATGGCGTTCTGTGTCCGAGCCGTCCGAGTCCTAGATGGGGCATGTCTAACAATTCGGCTCCGAAGCGAAACGGAGCGAATCGATCCGACTCGGGTCGACTCGGAAATCAAGTCGGGTCGGATCGGCAAAGTGGAGGACGAGGAGGAAGAGGGGGGGGGGGAGGAGGGGGAAGTGGAAGAGGATGAGGAATGGCAGGGAGAGGAGGAAAAGAAACATGATCCCAGTGCGACCCTACCTAGGAGTTGGAGCCCCTGGGAAAGCAGCAGTAGTAGTAACAGTAAAACTAAGTTAAAGCTAAGGTAAAGGTAAGTTAAAGCTAAAGCTAAGAAGAGCTAAACTAGAGCTAAGCTACAGCTAAGCTAAAATTAATCTAAAGCTAAGCTAAAGCTAACCTAAAGCTGAGCTAAAGCTAAGCTAAAGCTAAGCCAAAGCTAAGCTAAAGCTAAGTTAAAGCTAAAGCTAAGCTAGAGCTAAGCTAGAGCTAAGTTAAAGCTAAGCTAAAGCTAAGCTAAAGCTAAGCTAAGCTCAAGCTAAAGCTAAGCTAAAGCTAAAGCTAAGCTAAAGCTAAGCTCAAGCTAAGCTCAAGCTAAGCTAAGCTAAGCTGAAGCTAAGCTGAAGCTAAAGCTAAGCTAAGGCTAAGGTAAAGCTAAGCTAAAGCTAAGCTAAAGCTGAGCTAAAGCTAAGCTAAAGCTAAGCTAAAACTAAGGTGAAGCTAAGCTAAAAGAAAGCTAGAGCTAAGCTAAAGCTAAGCCGAGTCTAAGCCAAATCTAAGCCAAAGCTAAGCCAAAGCTAAGCTAAAGCTAAAGCTAGTCTCAAGCTAAAGCTAAGTTAAAGTTAAGCTAAAGCTAAGCTAAAACTAAGCTAAAGCCAAGCTACAGCTAAGCTAAAGCTAAGCTAAAGCCAAGCGAAAGCTAAGCGAAAGCTAAGCTAAAGCTAAGCTAAAGCTAAGCTAAAGCTAAGCTAAAGCTAAGCTAAAGCTAAGCTAAAGCTAAAGCTCCCAGGGGACTAAGGGAACCGCGGGGCGGGGACTGGGGGAACCGCCCGGGGCGCTGTCCACTGCCCGGCCCCTTTAAGCTAGAGAGTAAGAACCCTTGTAGGCAGAGCCTAGGTAGGGAATGGTGAGGAATGGCAGGGAGAGGAGGAGAAGAAAGATGAGGAACGCGAAGAGAGGTGCGACGATGATGATGATGATGATGATGGCGATGGCGATGGCGATGGTGGCGATGATGACGAGGGGGAGGAGGAGGAGGAGGAAGAGGAGGAGGAGGAGGAAGCCCCCCCCCCCCCCCGTCCTCCAAAGGGCCCTGAGGCCCCTGCTGCTCCTCCTCCTCCTCCTCCTCCTCCTTGTCCTCCTGCTCCTGCTCCTCCTCTTCCTCCTCCTTCTCCTCCCCCTCCTCTTTCTCCTCCTCCTCCTCCACCTCCTCACTCTCGTCCTGGATTCCAGCTATGGGGCCCCGATCCTCGACCGCGAACGCCCGCCCGCTCATCGCGCCCAGCGCCGCGATCGCGAGGATGGCTTTCGTCTCGCCCTGCTGCCGGTCGTCGTAGCGCGAGGGCGACTCGATAAACATGCCGTGGCGCACGCCGTCGGGCTCGTGCAAGATCTCCCTCTGCTCCGCGAGGGCCTTCCCCAAGGGCACCAGCAGGTTCCCCGGCGGGTTCAGGTTGGACCCGCGTGGAGGCGCGTAGCAAGGCTCCAGCGCGGCGACCACTGCGGCGTCCAGGGGCTTGCCGTCGACGCCGTCGTCGTCGCCAGGGGCATCTTCGATCGGGATGCCGATGTCGCCAGGTGCAGCTTCGATCGGAGCGACGCCGTCGTCGCCAGGTGCAGCTTCGATCTCGACGTCGTCGCCAGGTGCAGCTTCGATCGGGGCCATGCTGTCGTCGCCAGGCGCAGCTTCGATCTCGACGCCGTCGCCAGGTGCAGCTTCGATCTGGACAACGCCGTCGCCGGGCGCATCTTCGATCGGAGGCATGTCATCGCCAGGTGTTGGGATGCCCATGTCGTCATCACTCTCGCTGATGCCAGATGCCCTGTCCTCGTCCTCGCCCTCCACTCCAGGAAAACGCGCGTGGAACTCTCGCTCGACTTTGGCGCCCTCGCTCTCGCCCCCGGAAACGTCGATCAGCTCGACCTGGTTCGCCGCGCCGGAGACCTCCGACCCCTCGAAATTCGGCGCAGCATCCTGTGGGGGCGGACGTTCGAAGACTACCAACCCACGCGCGCCAATCTCCCCCAGGGGTAATCGAGAAGAGCAAACGGGGCGCAGCCCGTCATCTTTCTCCGACTTCCCCTGGGGGTGACCGGCGAGAGCGAGCTGGCATTATCCCTAACGTTGGTTGGAGAGAACACCAACAGAGGTGGAGGAGGCCTAATAGTGGCGGAGGAGGCTTAATAAAAAGGTGGAGGAGGCTTAAATGGGAGAAAGAGACCTTGGGGGAAGATGCGTTTCCCCAGTGGTGTCTTGCAGGGAGCTCTGCGAAGAAGAGCGACGCGGCACCGCGCCGCCGGAGTGCAGGATGAACTTCAGGCGCTGCGCTCGCACGCTGTTGCTCCTGTCGGGGCTACGGCAGAAGCACGACCACAGGAACGACCACAGCATGTGGATATTCTGCCCTTCCTCAGAGCACCACGCGTTGCTGAAGCGAGCGCCGCCACTGAGCTTGAAGCTGACCATCCCGCCAGCAGCTCGAAGACCCTCGCGGATCTGCCCCGATGGCGGCGGCGGGCCTGGCAGCGCTGTGAGCAGCGCTTTCAACGCGTTGAAGGTCGAGGTGCTCTCGAAGCACGACAAGTCGACCTTCTCATACTCGGGATGCTCCTTGTCACCGGCGAGTTCTGTGATGGAACTCCCGCTAGTCCACTCCGCGTCGGGGCGCGCCAGGCTAGCAGCGAAAGCTCCAACCTGAGCTCGCGCCTTCTCGCACATTGCCTCCGCGTCGTCGCCATAGCACGGGCTTTCGGCCGCCACGCCGCCGCGCCCCGCTGGAACAGTGGAGAGGGCTGAGCCTGTCAACCTCTGCTCGAGTTCTCGAGCTTACAGCCAAAATGGCTATGACCAACAGGAGCAATCGCCGAGGCCATCGATGACCCAAAGATTTCGCGCCAGGCGAAATGTTCACACAGAGCCTGAATTGTCAGACTATGCCACCAAACAACAAAACCACATGGTGAGGAGGCAGAGTAGGAGGAAGAGGAGGAGGAGGAGAAGGAGGAGGAGGAGGAGAAGGAGTATGATGATGATGATGATGATGATGATGACGATGATGATGATGAGGATAAGGAGGAGGAGGGGGAGGAGGAGGAGGAGGAGGAGGAGAAGGATGCAGGCATTCTCTCTTGGGGTTCCTACTCAACGGCTCATTCTTGCATCTCCTCGTGTTGGTCCTCCTCCTGCCATTCTCCCGATGATCTGTATATTCCTCCTCCTCCTCTCCCTCCTCATGTGTCCCGTCCTATCCCTCCTCATTTGCATTCCCGTTGGTTGTTCCTCCTCCTCCTCCTCCTGGGGCCCTGGCCTGCTACGTTTTTGTAACGGTTCCCACCCTCCCCACTTGCTCCTGAGATCCTCAGTTAATACCGCAGCCATCGTCTGCGTCGCCCGGAGGAGGAGGAGGAGGGGGCAGTGGAAGTGGAGGGGAGGAGGAGGAGCAGGAGTAGCAGGAGGAACAAAAGGAGGAGGAGCAGGAGCAGGAGCAGGAGGAGGAGGAGAGGAGGAGGAGGAGGAGGAGGAGGAGGAGGAGGAGGAGGAGGAGGAGAGGAGGAGGAGGAAGGAGGAGAGGAGGAGGAGGAGGAGGACGAGGAGGAGGAAGAGAGGGAGGGGAAGGAAGGGAGGAAGGGAGGAAGGGATGAGGAGGAAGGGAGGAGGAGGAGGAGGACGAGGAGGAGGAGGAGGAGGTTGAGGGGGAGGAGGAGGAAGAGGAGGAGGAGGAGGAGGAGCAGGAGGAGGAGGAGGAGGAGCACGAGGAGGAGGAGGAGGAGGAGGAGGAGAAGGAGGGGGAGAAGGAGGGGGAGGACACTAGACTCGACCAAACATGCCCCCGAATTCGACCTTCAAAACCTCCCAGGTCTCAGGCCCACGTGCCCTCGCGCGACCGCCTGCAAGGGCAGCACCGCACGAAGGCACTCGTGCCCAAGGCCTGGGAGCTCGGGGTGCCCCTCGAAAGCAGTCGACCACCCCCTGAAGGCACCCTGGGACTTTGGCCCTCTGTGCTAGGCCCCCCTTGCTTTAGAACTCCCTGGGGTCCTCAGTAAGTGCCCCAGCCATCATCGACGCTGGAAAGCGAGAGCGACTCCTCCTCCTCGCCGTCAGACAGAGGCCGATGGACCCAAAATGACCAGATGGAGGCCCTGCAGTTCGGTATCCCTTGGATTATCTACCAGAGCCGCCGACCCCCCCCTCCCCCTGTAAGTAACTAGACCGGGCCTGAAATCTTGCAGCGGGATGGCGGGGTTGGCGTGCTGGTAGATGATCCGCGGGATATCCGAATCGCGCCACTGAGTACAACACCAAGAAAGAAAATATATGGAAATGCGAACTTGGGCATAGTCACGCCTTGTCTCCTGAATCGTGCGACTATTAACTGAACGAGAGGGCCGCACAATGAGCGAGGGCCGTGCAATGAGTAGCCCGGAAGCCATATCGTAGAACGAAGCTTGGGCCACAAAGCTGCAGACGAGCACACGCGAGTAAACCGATCCCGATCGAGAGGGAAGGTAGGGCATGACCAAGGATAGAAGGGTAACCTCCCCTTCAACATGGCGCCGTTTTCTGTCGACATCGCAAAATGCGCGGCAGGAATTGGGCGCAGGCTGTGCAGAGGGGCATTGTTTTTTTCTAATGGCACGTCCATGTGATGTAGGTGTGATGAATTGTTGACGCTTCGCGTATCCCCACCAGCCCAGAAACGACGCCCAGGGGAGTTGAGGTGATCAGGGAAGTCGGGGAGCATGCAGAATAACAAAGGGCGGGGGAAGCTGTCACGCACCCCAAGAGGGGGAGGATGGAGAAGGAACCTTCGTCGGAGGGGGAGGGGGAGGAAGAGGAGGAGGAGGAGGAGGAGAATGAGGAGGAGGATGTGGAGTAGGGAGAGGACGAGGAGGACGAGAAGGAGGAGAAGGAGCAGAGGGAGGAGAAGGAGGAGGAGGAGGAGGAAGAGGGGGATGGGAAATTGAAAAGGACGGCGAACCGAAGAGCTAGAAGCGTCCGATATGCATGTCGGAGATCCTCTTGAGGCTTCTTGGGGGTCTCTTGGGAGCCTCTTGGAGGCCTCTCGGTCGCCTCTTGGGGCCGTCTGGGCGCCTCTTGGGGCGCTCTTGGGGCGTTCTTGGGGGCTGCAGGGGCGCTCTTGGGGTCATCTTGGAGGAGATCGATGAACGAAGGGGGGGTCCCTAATTAGCCCCCCCCCTCAGGAGCTCCAAACATCGCCTGTTGGGGCGCTCTTGGGGCGCTCTTGGGCGCTCTTGGGGCCGTCTTGGGGCTCTGTTGGGCCACTTGCGGGGCCCTCTTGGGCCATCCTGGAGCCATCGTGAGGCCTTGGATGGCAATTGGAAGCGAAACTGGGAGAAAGCAAAACACACTGATTGCCCGAAGGTTTTGGGACGATTTTGGCTTCTTCGGGGCCTCCTTGGGGAGCTCTTTGGCCACTTGGAGCCGTCTTGGGGCCGTCTTTGGGCCTCTTGGAACCATCTTAGGAGCCATCTTAAGCGATCTGATCTGGCGCTATCTTGAGCCATCTTGGAGCTCATCTCGGGCTCTCTGACGCGCTCTTGAAGCCATCTTGGGGCCAAAAGAGCCGCCCGACCGCTCGCGAAACCCCCCGTCCAGGTCCAGGGGAGGGGGGAAGGGGAGGGGTAAACCCCTCCCCAAGGGGGAAGAAGGAGGGGTGGAAGAGGATCTGCTCTAGACCACCTACGCCCAAAGGGCTGGTGGGATTTCCGTGCTCGTTCGGCTGGATTGTATTTGGTTTCCGATGGTGTGGTCGGCATCCATCATTGCGCCGGCACTAATCCATATTTAGCGGTATCTAACATGGAAAGCAACCTTGCATGATAGGTCATTTTGCAACACGCAGGGCAGCCTTTCAAGTTAGCTTTTCTTAACATAGATGACGTTGCACGCAAGCCGTTTTGGCGACATGGAAAGTGACCTCTCTTGCGCCCCCCACGGGGCCACACGGAGAGTAAGGGTACTGGCGCAAGTGCATGGCCGTGGAATTGCGGAAGGACTTCCAGGGCCCTGCGGTCGCGCGGAAGAAATGCCCTGAGCTCGCGCGAGACGGGGTTGATGTGGCCATCCGAACCAGCCGCCCCTGGGACCTGGACCACCTGGGCCGCGGGTAGAGCCGCGCCGAGGCCTGGCGGGCAGCGCACGCCGCCGGTCGACCACCATCTGGCTATCACGAGCGAGGTGCAGATCATGAACAGGCCCCGCGCGAACCGCCCCGTCGCGAAGGAATGCGACCAGACTGGCAAGATCGCGGAGCGCGCTGAGGCCGGAGATCAGCTTAGAAGCACAATCGCCGGCATCTACAACCGCTGTTTCAATGACGCGGACAGGAAGCCCGCGGCGCGCCAGGCGGACGAGCGCGGCGCCCCCCCTGGAAGCCGCGCTGCCGAGCCGCCGGAGCAGCAAGTTACTTTCCACGCCGACCAAGAGCAGAGGCAGGGTCGCAAGGATTCGCGCGCCCGGGTCGCGTGAAACGCAGAGTGGACGGCGGGCGCCTGAGCAGGCGGCCCCCTCGCGCCAGGTCCGACAAATCGGCGGCGGCACCCCGCGCTCGCGGCCTCCTGCTGTTTCTGCGGGGCCACTCTGGAAGACCGCGCGCGGCGCCCCGCCTGGAGGCTCGCCCAGCTCGGAAAATCCCCGCCTTGAAATATTTTCCTCCGCCCTATCAACGTCGCGCTCCCATCGTCGGCGATTCGCGTTTAATCTTATGAATGCAACCATTCCGCTGCGTGCCCAGAACATGAAATGCGCACGCATGCGTTCGTGCCAATTCAAATGGAACCCCACTTCTCTCCGCATAAGCCCTGGGCGCGGCTGGCGTCGCCGCGGCCCCGGCGGCGGCCGCGGCAGTCGGCGACGGCGCCGTCGCAGTTCGGAGCGAGCCAGCCGCCGCCGCAGTCGCGGCGGGCCCCGCGGCTGTCGGCGACAAGAAGAAACGAGCCCTGGCAGACGCGGATGCCGAAGCGAATGAGCAAACCCGGCGATGAAGAGGGCGCGGGGAGGGGGGCGACGAGGCGAACGCAGACGAGAAAAAGCATGGGGGGGAGAAAAGGGAAGACGCATAAGGAGGAGCAGACGGGGGGGGAAGAGGGGGAAGGAGGAGGGGGAGGGGGGGGAAGGAGGAGAAGGTGGACGAGCCGAGTGGCCAAAAGCTACTTGGATGCCTCATCGGACCCCTCTCGGACGCGACTGCGAATCGAGTCCTCTCTGGGCTCCATGGCGCCCTTTTGGAAGCGCCGGGGGCGCGGGTGCGCCGGGCGGCCCTGGTGGGCTCTCGGGGCACAACGGGGCCCCGCGGCATCTTGCGGACCTCTCGGAGGCCCCCGGGGGCCTCCCGGGCGCCGCTTGGAACCCTCTCGGGGGGCCCCTGGGAGCCCCGGGGGCCGCGCTGGCGCCGTCTGGAAGGGTATCAATCGCAGGAGGAGGGGGAAGTGGGCGCCCAATTAGTCCCCCCCTCTCAAATGGCCAAATTGCGCCCCAAACCCGAATGCAATCCAAAGCGTTTGCCTCCTCGCCGAGGCCATCTTCGACGCGCCAAGTCGCTCCCGGGGCGCCCCGCCCAGGCCTGGGGGAGAAGGCGCGGAAGGGGGGCGCTCAGCAGGAGGATTTGCGCCGCGCCGCCCGCCCTTGCCCCCCGCTGGACATTGCCACTGGCAACCGCGCAACGCGCCCCGAACGACTGCCCGCGCCCCCCCCGCCCCCCCCACCCCGGCCCCGCGCGCGCCCGCCGCCCGCCGACGCGCGCGCGCACGCACGCACGCACGCACGCGCGCGCACGCACGCACGCACGCACGCACGCACGCACGCACGCACGCACGCACGCACGCACGCACGCACGCACGCACCCACCCACACGCACGCACGCACGCACGCACGCACACACACACATACACACACACACACACGCACACACACACACACACACACACAGACAGGCACGCACGCGCGCACGCACGCGCGCGCGCACGCACGCATGCACGCACGCATGCACGCACCCACGCACCCACACACCAACATGCACACACACACACACACACACACACACACGCACGCGCGCGCGCACGCACGCGCGCGCGCGCACTGAGGCGAAACGAACCCCCCCGCAGGTGAAAACACGGTGGGCCCCCCAAGGGTCGCCTTCCCAAATCTGCCCCAGGGCCGGCCCGCCCCCATTCTGCCCCTTCGGCGCAGGCGGCGGCGCAAGACGCGCTGCGCGGCGGGGCCGCCAAGGGCGAGAAACAGGCGAGCGCGCGAACTCATATCGCCCTGGTCGTCGTCGCCATCATCATCGTCGTCATCGCCCTCGTCGTCGCATTCACCTTCGCCGCCCTCATCATCATTATCATCACCGCCATCATCGCCATCACAATCAGCATCGCCGCCATCACCGTCGCCGCCATCATCAGCACCGCCGTCCCAGCTTCTGAATGTCCCCCGCTTCGTCGTCGCCCGCGCCCTCGCCATCGCCCTTCGCGTCTTGGCCTGGGGGGGGCCCTCTTCTTTGATGCTGCTGCGCTGCTGCTGCCGTCGCTGCCCCCGCCGCCCCTGGCCCCTTCCCCTGCCCCCCCTGGCCCGCGCCCCCATCGGCCCCCTCCGCCTGAGCGGGTCGAGAGCCGCCCCCGCCCCCCCCTTCGAAGGCGGCGAAGCGCCGCCCAGCTGCAGCCGCGGCGCCGCCCGAGATGAGGCCCGCAGAAACAGCGCAGCCAGCGGGCCCAGATTTCCAATGGGGTGCCCAAAAGCAACCCTGGGCCCGCACTGTTCCACGATTGCCATACCTTCTCGAAAGATCAGCCCCCCTCCTGGGAGATAGCTCCCAGGTTCCGTGGGAACAGCAGGGCGCGCAGTCAATGTCCCATGTCATCCTGACACTGCGCAATTGGAAAATGATGGACTTGTCCGGCAGTGCCCCCCCCCCCTGGGCCGCGCGCCCTGGGAGCGCGCCGCGTTCTCGCGCGACCGGGAGATCACTCGCTAGCCCCCCCCCCCCCCCCTCGACGCGCAGGGCCGCGCGGAGGGGGGGCGCCGCCGCCGCTGCCGAGAGAAGCGCGATGCAGCACAGCGAGCCGCTAGAAATATGCATGCATATATATATATATATACACATATATATATATGTATAACTATATATGTCTGTCAAAATATGTATATATCTCCCTCTCTCTCACTCTCTCTCTCTCTCTCTCTCTCTCTCTCTCTCTCTCTCTCTCTCTCTCTCTCTTCTCTCTGTATATGCACGCGCGCGAGCGCGTGCATGCGCGCATCTACGCGCGCGCACTTGCACTTGCAACTCGGTGTGCGCAGATCATGCGTGCTAGCAGTTTCACACGAAAACGTATACACTAGTAGGTATGTACGCATGTCCAGAACTATCAATGTTTATATATATACATATATATATGTGGATGTGCGCTTACGCGCACTATCGCACATGTATAGACATGTAAATACCCGTCCGCTGCAGTTCCGCTAAGTTCTGGCTAAGTCCGCTCAGTGTTGCTACATCCCACGAAGTGCGACGTAGGTTTCATTAACTGAACGCATGTGGTTTGAAACAAGCGCGTGTGCGATGGGGCATGCATGGCAAGTGTGTGCATCCGACTATCTCTCGCAGTAAGAATATGTCACACTTACATGAAATGCCGACGATGCGAAATGTCATCCTTTCGGGCGGCTTACAAGACGCGTTAATGGGGGGCTCAACATCGAGACCCGCCCTGCCTTACAGCGCCCATGTACGCATGTATTCGGCAGAATCCGCGGATGGCCCTGAATGATATCCCGACGTCGCAGATCCATCGTCGGCATGCAAGGCAGGATGCACACGGCCGAACAAGCCGCGCGCGCAGGGCCACACAAACCCGAAGCTTCCGTCCTGGAGCACGACAAGCAATCCGCGGCTAGCTCATATGAGGCGGCCACGCGGCTCTCGCCGCAAGCGCTGACATGGCGACTCAAATGGTTTTCGTCTCTAGAAATACGGCAGCGTTCGGTGCGCCAGGCTTGGTGGGTGCATGCGTCGCTTTCTTGAAACATGTGTTATATTTTTGTTCGGGTGTATAAATTTCTGGGTGGGTGTATATTTCGTTTGGGCGGGGGTGCATCGCGCTCGTTTGGTGGTTTTTTACGCGTGCCCGCTGTCCCGCGGAACAACGACACGCCTCTGGAAACGCCGCGGATTCGCGAAGGCCGGCCCCGCCCGCGCAGACGAGCACGAGCATCATCGACGCTGGCGGCGACCTGCGCGGCCGCGCGCAGTCGGCGGGCTCGCTGGGCCCCCGCGAAGGCGGCCTCCGCGAAGCGTCGGCAACTCGTCCAAGACGTCACATGCGACCCCCCGAAGTCGGCAGAATTGGGCCCCGAGGCACATTTCGCGTCACGAGTAATGCAAGTACATTGGCATCTGCATTGCGGGGTGGGCGTCGCAATCTTGCCCCCGAGTTAAGCCGCTCGCAGCATGCCCCAGCCGACGCGCAATTCGCGTCGCAAGTGGCTAGCCAGGTTGCCGAAGCAATTGAATGGAAGGGGGGGCCTTCCCTGCGACCCCTCCCCCGGCCGGGGGGGGGGGGGCCGGGGGCGACCGGGAGTCATTTCCCTGGTTAACTAACCCATTCACTGGCGAACTGGTCCACGTTCAAAAAAAAACGCAGATCTCGAAGCATTAGAACCTCCCCTCCTGCGCTCTTCAGCAGTTTTCTAAGCGGTTCATTAAAAAGCGCCCCTTAGCAGCTTTTAACGCGGCGCTCCTCGGCAGCACGTAAGGCGTTCCTTAGCAGAGTTCAAGGGCACCCACGCAGTTTTGAAAGCGCTCCCCCGGCAGCTTCAGAGGAACCCCTCGGCAGCTTTGAAGGCGCCCCTTGGCAGCTTCGAAGGCAATTCCACATTGGTTTTTAAGGCGCCCCACGGCTGCTTCGAAGGCGCTCCTAAGCACCTTTGAAGGCGTGCTCCTGCGCATATGTCACGGCGCTCCTTCGCAGCTGTAAACAGCCTTGGCGGCTAAGGCACTCCTTCGACAATGAAATTGATGACGGCGGTGACGACGACGATGATGATGATGATATTGCATGATCACGATGATGTTGATCACGATGATGGTGATCATGGCGTTGACGTGACCGATTCTGATCACCAGTGCGAACACGGTGATGGCGGCGATAATGATGATGCTGGTGAATGGGAAAAGGGGCGATGCATGCACATGGTGATGACCTTCCTGATAAGGGCGGTGGCAACGATTATGCTGATGCTGGCGGTTACCGCAGCGACGATGGCGGGCGCGACGCCGACGCGCATGGCGACGCGGTGGAACGGGAAGAGAAGGAGGAGGTGGACGAGGAGGAGGAGGAGGAGGAGGAGGAGGAGGAGGGGGGGGGAGGAGGAGGGCGACGACGAGGCGCACCCCTCACCGCGCCCCTGATCACACCGCCAAGAACCGCGCTAGCTGCGAGCGCCTGACGGAGAACCGGGGGCTGCCCGACGCGGCGGCTCTTGGCCGCGGCGGAACTGGACAAGCTGAGACGAAGAGAAGAGCATACACAAACAAGACAATCGATGGCACCGGCGCGCGCGGAAAGATATTCAGGAGCGCCTGCCTGCCAGAGGCGTTGGAGGAGGGCGAGGTGGGGCGAGCGATTTGAAATATTCAAGCAACGCGCGACGCCGAACATAGCGCTCGAGACAATCGGCGGGAAGATTCTGACATCCGAATACACGCGGCCCAGCCCGATGCCCATGCCTTCCGGCGGCGCTCCAACTGTTGCAGAGATCCTCGGGGGGAAGGGGGGGGCGGGCGAATGGGGGGGTGGACGTCGTCAACGCGCCGAAGCCTGGAAGCCTGGTCGCCGTGAAATCTACATCCGCCACCGCAATGCGCGGGCCCCATTTCCTCAGCCACGGGGCATTGATGGTCAGAATCAAGACAAGCAGACCGGATGCTTTCAGTTTCACGAAGATATGTCGATGGGCCCCAGCCGGAGCCAGCATTCCTCCTGGACTCGATGCATTTGGGAAAAACAAAAAGTGCCAGTAGGCAAAGGAGTGGGAGAAGGCGACGACAAAGTCCGCCTCGTCGGTCCGCTGGCCCCAGCGGTCGCAGAGGTCCTGAAACGCTCGGGAACGCGCTGCCGCCCGAACCATTGCAGCCCTGCTGCTTGCGGCAATAGAGCGGCACTCAGTTGCCATTCGGATATCTTCGGCCTGGAGGAGCAACTTGGGGGGCGCGCAGTGCCCCCGGGCCCGGGCGCGCCGCTGCTGCGCTTCGCATTTTTGCGCCAGCGCCACTTCAGATAAAGCGCAACATTGGCGCGCGCGCGAGCAAAGAGAGGCAGCGCAAATGTTGCGCGCGCGATGGGCGTCGCCAGGCCAGCGGCGAAGAGCATTGACTTCGCCCCCTCTGGTCCGCAACTTCTGGCCCCCGCGATTCCGCGCTGCGGCGGGAGCAGACAGGCCCACTTCCGCCCCCAGATGCTGCCCCCATTATCCAAGCCCCCACCCCGAGATGCCGGGCCCCGCGTGGCGCAGCTGCTGCATTGCATCGCGCGGGTCGAAAGGCCGCGGGGCCAAGGTCTGAGATCTCGGACAGTTTGGAGCTGGGCCACAGCGCGGGGCTGCAGCGGCTAGCATTCGCACTGCAGTTGGCAGAACTTCGACATGGTCCCCCGCCGCGATTGCGAGGTCGTCCGCAAACGCTGCGGGGGCAATCGGAAGAAATTGACGGAGTCCGCTGATAGCGCGGATAGGGTCGAGGGCGAAGATGGAGATGGGGCCACTTCGGGAAGCCCCTCGCCTGGCCCAGCGGCGCGCCCAGAAGCCGCCGGCCTCGACGCCGCGCGCCCGCCCGCTGCGCCGCGCGCGCTTATGCGGGGCCCCGATAGCGCGATGAAGAGTTGGAGAAAGCGCTCTTCATCTTGAAGAGCACGCATCCAGCGGTCTTCAGGCAGTCCAAACCTTGTCGCGTCATCAGCGAGCCGTCGAACTCAACAATGCCATCGGCCATGTCACGACCGCTGATGAATCCTTCCCCCGCAGCATCGATCGTATTTTCGGCTACTTTCATGAGCGGGAAGGAGATGCAGGAGGACGTGCTATTGTTATAGGTGTGGCTTAATGCTATAAGCCTGGTCTGGCTGCTGCGCTCAGCGGCAGCGCAGCCGCCCTTCTGCAAGAAGGCTCGGTTCGAGAAGTTGAAATCCTCAGGCAACTTCTGCGACTCTACGAACGCCAGGTAGTGGCCCCACAGAGCTCCCTTCAACGGCCGACGCGGGCACTGCCATTCACCCGCTGTGCGCCGCGCCGTCGGGTCCTGGACTGAAGCCGACCTTGGAATTCAAAGCGCACTCAAGCTGGGTCTCGGAGACGACCTAGGGGGGCCTCCGGTGACTGGAGGAGGCGAACGGGCAGTTGCGTCGGGAGCGGGGGGGCGAGAGGATGAGGTCGAGGAACCCCCTGGAAGACATGCGCCGAGAGTTTCTGTCCTTGGTCGTCGGGGGCGGGGGAAATTGGGGGGCGAGCCCTGGCCCAGACCATGGAAGGACGCCGCGTCCTCGCCAGGTGCTGTCGCTTCCGCGCAGCAGGCAGGTCTCTCCGCGAAGCTGCGGCGGCTCGACTGGCCGGCGCACGTCGGCTGAGGCCCCCGATCAAGGAAGAGGGGCGACGAACGCCGCCGGCTCAGGGCAGGTGCGCACAACGCCCTTGAATTCGCGAAGAAGACGACGCGATGGGTCGGAGCAAGAATCGGAACGGGAGTCGGAGGGCAGGGGGCGCAACTGCCGCGGCAGCTCGAATGAACAGGCGAGTCGATCGGCATCGCTTCTGGCACCTTTGTTGAGCGCGCCAAACTTTGCCCGGGCAGCAGCGCGGCGCTTCATCCGTTTACTGCCGAGATGCCTCTCGCGGGGGTCGGCGGAGAGGTGCGACAGATGCGAGGGTTTGTCCGTGCGCGCGTAGAACCGCGGGCGCCCTGCAATCCAAAGTGGGATAGTCAGGGAACGCCTGCGTTTCAATCGGTCGGAGTCGGAAGTAAAGAGGGGCGCGGTCAGAAGTCTTCTCGAGATCCGCAAGAAGCCAACTGGTGGAACTCTCGGGACCCAAATCAAGTAGGTCGGCAGTAGGAAGACTTGCGCAGATTTCGCCAAGCCTGGCCAGAGACAGCGCATCTCCCCCTTTGACCCGGCGAGCGCGACAGCCGGTCGAAGCTTGCAAGAGCGCCAGGAAGCACATCCGAAACTCAAGCGCAATACGTTGGGACGCGTATCTGTCAGCACAGTCACGAAGTAGCGCGCGTCGCCTGCCACTAAAACGTTGACAGCGCCGAACAGGAGCACCGCGGCGGCCTCCGTGGACCACGCCTCTCCCTCTCGACTCGCCGAAAGAGAGCAAGGAGTTCAGGGTGAGAGAGATGGGGGGGCGATGTGGACGTTGCGAAATTGGCGGGGGGCGGAGCCCCCGAACAATCAAAAAAACGCGATTCCCCCCTAAGCGATCTCTGAACAGGCCACGCAGGAGGACTGAAACGCGCGACGCCATGCGAACCTCGACGCCCCAACGCACGGGCAACCACTTCGTTGCGCATGATGGTTCCACCAAAGAGATCCGAATTCTGCGCGGGCGTTCCACGCTGCGATCGAGGACCTGCTGCCAGGCACGAATGGCTAGCACCCTTGCCCACCCTCAGACATGACGAAGCTGGCATCGCTGGTGCTGGAGTCTGAGCTGGAGTCGCGGGGCGAGGGGGGGGAAAGGGAGGCGCGCGCAGGGTCAGCACCAATGAGGGAGGCAAGAGTTCGAGCGACCATTTGTCACCCGGAGGGCCCCGGCGACAAGCGGCCACTTGGGGCGCGGCGCTACTGGACTAGATTGATTCGGCGAGGGGCCTTCAGTGCTTCATGTCGTCGTTGTCTACCGAGGGCGGCTGGTTGCTCTCGAGTCTCGAGCAGCTCGGCGATCTCCTCGGGCGAGATGCCCCAATCCCGCAGCTCGGGAAAGTTGAGCTCGAAGACGCACTGGGCCCCCCCATCGCGGAGGTCGACGGCTTTCGCGGGGGCCAGGGGCCGCGCGCCCACGTCTGCGCTCAGGCGCATCACTCCTCAAAACCCGTCGGGCCCCAATCGACAGTCGGGATGCCGCTTAGCGGACATCGTTTCAATGGGGATTACAATTTGTGGATGGCCCTCTTCATCCTACGCACGGGTTGGGGCAGATCAGCACGGCGCCGAAGAAGATGAACTGCGCTGTTCTGAGGGTCGGTCTAATTGAGGCCGACGCGGACGGCGCCCTGCTGAGAGGCCGCCACCTCCTGCTTTTTCGGGACCGACAAGCTGCAACTCTGGGCGCCGGCATGGAACTGGGCGGTCGCGTTGGCCAAGAAATCGCTGGAGTTGGAATTTGAAGCTCTCAAAGTGTTGGCGGCGGTATTTTTCCAAGACTGGCCCTGGGAAGTGCCCGATGAACTTCTGGGTCGGGTCTCTTCCGTCTAGTTGCCCACGAAGACGAACGGCCAAGAGGAAACCTCCAGACGGCGCATACGCACTGCTGGATGAGCCCAAGGTCTGAGCCCTCCGCAGATCATGGAGCTCAGCTTCGCTCTTCTGGGCCAGGCACGCCAAGTCGTTGACTTGCTCGTTGAAAGCGGCAACGTTCGTCCCGGCGTTACCGACATGGTGGCTCAGGGGAGCGACGTTAGCTTCGGCTCCTGCGAAACAGGCCTCGAGCTGCGTCACGATGGACTTATGGGCTGCGTTCATGGAGGACTGGACCACGGCTGTGAGCTGGGCGATGGCCCCTGGGCCGGGTGTTGCCATACTGCCAGGAACTGGTTTGAGGGAACCCGCCCCCTCGGTGAAGGCTGCAAAAACTGCCTGGAGACAAATCTCTGTGCTCGCCTCGGATTAGCGGCATCCGCGAACGGTGGGGAAGCCCCAAGCCACAGAGAGCTTGAACCAAAACGGCTACGGAGGAGGAGGAGGAGGAGGAGTAAAGTGAGGACGGCTGCCAGATGCGGCGTCTTTTTGCCCCCGGTTCGTAGGGAGCTCTCGTGGCCGTAGCCGACGGCGGTCTCGGGGGCATGGGTGGAGAAGGTGGAGGAGGAGCAGGAGGAGGAGGAGGAGGAGGAGGAGGGATAGGAGGAGAAGGAGGATGGTGGAGGATTTTGCGAGGGCCACAACTATCGAATGGCCTTCGGCCCACTCCGCCACCGTGCCCGAACTGTGGGTGCTGAAGCGTCTTGGGTGGATACAAGGCTCTGTTGGGATGCCCTTCGGGGGCCTCTTGCAAGACTCTTCGGGGCCTCTTCGGCCCTCCTGGGGGCCTCTTCGGACGCTT